>JARLTB010000142.1:1630000-2010000 GCA_030141615.1 Unio pictorum | reverse complement strand
GTTTTTCATTTATCGAATAAATTCCATAAATAACCGCAGTTGCAAGATGCGCTCGCTCATAATCCGGTTTTCAAATGCCATTCAACATTCATGGTTTGGAATTTTTATTCCGTATGACATTTGTTTCATTAACAGGGATGAAATCATATTTCCAATGATCCAATCATCTGCTTCTGCTAAATTTTACTCCGAAAAATACTTCCGATTCTCGAGATGGCTAATGATATTTGCCGCTCGTTTGCCATTCATTGTACCATCGACACCATCATGTATTTTGAATGTCGACAAGACGTGAGTTGCGCCATCTTGTTTAAACTCATTCTTCGCACCGATAATTCTATTAATAACATTTTTAATCTTGATATCAATCAGAGATTTTATTGGTAAAAGTCAGGAGATATTTAATAAAGATTAAAGTTATACTCAGGAAACTTTGTTTTCCATGACTTGATTTTCGATAATCTCTGAAACTCTTTTATATTATTATTAACACAAGTATTTAAATAAAAGAGTATGCGTGTAAAATGACTCAAACGAGGAATCAGTGCAGGTAGTTGATGATAGGCTGATCAACATCTTGTAATAAATCCCGTATAAATTGATTCTGTAAACATCATTTACAGCGTGTACGGCGAGGAAGTATAGGTCCGAAACCGTGTTTAGAATGTGCAGTTGGAGTTCGTGGAAAGACTGGAGTTCGCGGAAATAATTGCGTTTGCAGTGTGTCGGTAAAAGATAAAGGGAACTTAAAAGATATTATGATAAAAGAAATGTAGACAGTGATAAGAATATAAAACTAGAGAACAATATTTGTCTAGATTTTCCAGTAACAATTTTGACAAATAATAATTTAAACAGATAATATTATTACATATAATGAAAAAATACTTTGTAAAGCATATCGTGAATGTGTAATGAGAAACTGTCGGTTGAAAAAAACAGTGGACACTGTTAATAATCATGGTCATCTGATGTTTACTGTTGAAAAGAAACATTCACAATACCATCGTTTAATATAATATTGTTTCAATGGAGAAATCTAGGAAGGTCTTGTAAATGGCCACAGTAACGCAGATCCTAAAATCAATTCTTTAATTAACCTCCAGACTATCACACAGATTGGGAATAATACTGGGTCTCGCAGGAAAATTTTCAAAAATTGCTGTCTTTGCTTCATTAGCGGATGATATAGAAGTAAAGAGAGTTGTACCATTATTTAAAAAATTTGTTAGAAATTGTTAGATTAGAATTATCAAATGAATGGGAAACAAGAAAGACTATCAATGTACGTATTAGACAACTAGCAAGAATTATAAAAATGAAAGTATTCAGTACTGAGTATCGAAAATGAAAGTAGTAGCGCTAAAATCCTCACGAATTAAAAAGGTAAATCAATCATCCGACTTACACACTCTGATGGGGTGTTTACTAGAAAATCCTATATCAGAAGTATAAATACTATTATTTTTGTACAGTCAGATTAAAGGTGAGAGATAAATTACGTAGATATTTATCGACAACGTTTCATTCGTAAAGCAAGAAGATATCCGGATTGGTCAGTGAGTTTAAAATGTAATCTTGACGGATTATGACATCATTGATATTCTATATTGATCGGTTCTTGTACAATCAATGATCCAGGTGGAACTTGCGAAGTAAATGTGTATAATATATATCATTGCTGAGATCGATTTGATTTTTTAAGATCTATTTCAAAGTTGCCATCAATTACATCACAAACAAGATTAACTACAATAGTAGGGGTTATATTTACAATTCCGGGTGAAATATGTCTGCCTTCAACGTACGAATTATTTTTTCCTTGCGAACACCTGCTAGTGGGGTTATAATTCTCCATGATTTAACAATTTTAGGAAAGCTTACGTTGATAAGATCGTTGAGTAACATTTTTTAGTCCGTCGGTTTCAAATTACTGGTAGAGTAAAATTTATAAAATCTTCATTTTTTTATAATGATCAATATATATTTTGTTAATCGTTGTTGTTTGTTCGTTGCGTAGATTAGGGCGTTTATTATATTAATAATATGTTGACCATAATCTTTAGCGTCTAATATAATTTGATTTATATATTTTATTGCTTTAATAATTATGTTTTAGATTGTCATTCGGATACTCAATAATATAACTATTAAATAATTTCACTAATATTGTGGATACATTTACATACCATACTCATCGTTCTTTTTGAAGCCTCTGATCAAACATCTTCATAAACAATTTCATATCTAGTCAGATCAACGTCAGAAATTGAAAACAGTGTTACACGATATATTTTACCACCTTCTCTAAGGATGATAAAATGATCATCATCATGTAACCTCCACGGATAACAATCTCGATACTTTGGAGGTGCAATAAATTCTTTCTCATCGGTAATAAAATAATTTAACATTGGTTCTGGTAGTCCTTGATCAACTGGTATAATTTCAGGCCATCCTAAAACATATTTGATCGAGGATTGATATATATCTATAACAAAATCTGGTGAATGTATTTCAGTAGTGGATGACATCGTTGGGTCGTGAACCGTTATATCTATTTTCGATTCTTTTCCTGTCATAAATGTTGTTCTACGTTGAAATTCATTATTGATTTGTTCAATCTGATATTTTCCCGTTGGAATAGGAACAAGTTGTCAATCCGGATTTCTATCGTTCATTTATTTGCTAACACAAGAGAATTATTCGCTTGTCATCCATCACATGATTTTGATCTAATAGTCGGCCAAATATGAAATACTCGTAATTGTACAAATGCGATTTCTTTTATTGGAGTTGCGATTGGAAAGTTGGCATTAAATTCAGGATTGGTTGTGCTTACCGATATCATTGTATTTTTAAACGGAGTTGTATTGTTTACAATTTGTTGCAGCGACGATGACGTTATTCATTGCAATAACTTTTAATCTAAATTAGGTGTGGTCATTGCTTCCTCGTAGATTTTATTCATTTGTGCAAACTAAAAAATCTGATATTTTTCCATCGTTTATGTTTTCACATATTAACAACGATAATGTATAATACGCTGATGTTACCGCATGTAATTTTACTGCATAATCGTTTAATTTTGTATTTGTGCATGTAAATATATAATTTTAATTTTATCCAAAAGTCCAGTATTTGAAACACAAATCGTTACAACAAAGGCATTATCGTTTTTATTGATAATAATTCACCGGTGGACACAATGACAGCAGATACTGAATAAACAATTATATTAATAACAACTACACGTCTATGATATGTTTTAATTTTTTGTTGCCTTTCACGTGATTGATTATATCTATAATGTTGTACGTTCATGATACTACGAGATTAAATTAATTACAAATTCTACATTACATGTTATTGATGCTAATGCTAAACCACTATTATCAGTGGTTATTCAAAACGTTTCAGTGGATCAATTATCTTTTATTGCACTTACACTATTAACGCCGTTGGATATACTTGATGAAACATTAAACTGCATAGGTGAAATCAGGGTTAATCTATAGATACCCCGGACAGATGATTTAATTGAAATAATATTATTTCGTGGTGTCCAGGTGAAAGATCCGTCGCTGCTGTTAACCATGATATCAATGATTTTCCTCCATGATCCATAAATGATAGTAATTTTTCTTCTGCGGTGATTGATGGGGTCATTACTGTCATACACAGGGAGAGTTTTGCTATGATTACTTTACCATGGTCAACATCTTGATTTTGCAAGATCTGCTGGAATCCTCCAGATTGCATCATTATCCTCACCTTTTTGCACGAGGACTACTGTATGTTTCGCTCCATAGATAACTTTTATCTAACATTTCTGCAAAATGCGAAAATGTGAGATAGTGGAATCGCGCATGAGAATAATCTACGCTGTCCTTGCAACATTGATACACGTGTTGCAAACCCTAGGTTGTAATTAGGATAAGTACTTATAATCATATCTTTGATATCAATATCAGCAGCACAAGCATGATGTTTTGGTCGTCTTATATCATACTGAATGTGTTCAGCTCGATCATTAACATCGTTAGAGAACATCATTGATGGTCCAGCCGATCTTGTAAAATCATCGGAATATCTTGTTAAGCCCACCATTGTTGTGGCAATATCAACATTATGTTCTATAGACTCGATCTCTCTTCCTTCAATCATATATCTAACACTACTAAATATAGTCTTGATACCATTATTGACAAAGCCAACTCGGACATTTGGGTTGTCTGCATATGGCACTGGTACAGCAGGAGTATCAGCAAATGTTACAATTTCTCCTTCTATTTCGATAAATGCTTCAGCGGGTAGAAAGTATTCGTGGTATTATAGACCTGAAGTTCGATTCATGATCGACTATCTGGTTGTATTGCATTATAAGAATAGAATTGATAATCGCATACAAAATCATCCTTGCTCACTGGGGCATTTTAATCAAACGCTGGGTCGGATTTCGATTTGAACATTTTATTATATATTTCTTGATCTAAATCGCGATCTCGCTCGGGATTTCAAACCACTTCTCGCTATCATATTTGCAGTAATATTTTCCTTGCCGCTTCTCAACGATGATATTTTTTGATCCACTGCGTTGTTTATTATTTTACTAATACTCGCAGGCATAATCTCCGTAGATGGTAGTTTCACCGGTGGTTTCTTTCGTTGCCGAACTAATGCCAGTAGTTTTTCTTTGGCCACAGAAAATGCTTTACCGGCAACATCACCAACAGCACTAATACCCTAATCACGAAAAACATCAAAATCTAAATAGCGATCTCGCTCGGGATTTCAAACCACTTCCCGCTATCATATTTGCAGTAATATTTTCCTTGCCGCTTCTCAACGATGCTATTTTTTGATCCACTGCGTTGTTTATTATTTTACTAATACTCGCAGGCATCATCTCCGTAGATGGTAGTTTCACCGGTGGTTTCTTTCGTCGCCGAACTAATGCCAGTAGTTTTTCTTTTTCCGCAGAAAATGCTTTACCGGCAACATCACCAACAGCACTAATACCCTTATCACGAATAACATCAAAAGCTTTCATTGATAATTGTTTTGCGATTGGTGCTTTTTATGGAGCCATCCTTGCAAGTAACCTTTGAATAACATTACCGACACCATCTCCGTAATACGCCCTATAAACGGGTAATCGTGAATTTACTACATAGACCATGGTTGGTTTGTTGTGGTTGTGGTATATGATCATCTTAATTAAATCCTATTTATCTAATTAAAAATCCCTTGGATTTCAGCGATTAGGCAACTAGCTCATCAATAAATTATCGATATACACCAATATCCATGATACCACCCTGAAATAGTCGTCTACAGATATCAGCTGCCTCATTAATTATTTCCGGTGAGTTATTTCCAGCTCGTTTCCCTCCTACGAGAACTTCTAACCGTGATTTTTCCACAATAATATTATTAGGACAACGAGGAAGACCACTACCACGAGTTCCGCTTGGAGCTCCACTCTGAGATAAACCCTTCCCATTACTAGAACCAGTTGCACCCTGCAAAGAAGAATTTTGTATATCCAAACGTTTTGATTGTTCTGGCATTCTGAGAAATCCAGGATCTGATTGCTCTGTTGGAGATGATTCAATCCTTTTCATTTCTTTCATAAGATCATCAAATATTTTGTCATCAGGTGATATCCTATAAGGTATATTCGCTATCATACGATATAATCCATTTCTCCACAATTATTTATCTGGGAGATTATAATCAGGGTGGATATATTTTCTTCTGTGAGGAAAACTCTAATTGACCCGGAAAAATATTTCATTGAATGCAACTCGTTCAGTAGTATCACTTTCTTGTTCTTGTTCAGTTGTTCTGTTTCAGGTTGTTTTTGTCCTTGTTCAGGTTGTTCTTGTTCTTGTTCAAGTCGTACAGCAGCTATTATATCACCAGGAAGTGTTTTTAAAGATTTTATTGTTTGTTTGAATCTATTTGCTTTTTTTTCAAGTACAGGAAGAAGGGCTGTTTTTCCTCTCTGTTTTTCAGTAATATTTCCTAATATAACTTTTTCAGTGGTAAATGCGGCTTTCTCTGTCGCTGTGGTTACTGGTTTAAATAATTTTTCAGTGCCTGTTGTAAAGGCGGTTTGAAATTCATGTCTCGCTTGTAAATTATTTCTGACAGAATCTCTTATAGGAATAAATTTCCCTATTGCTTGAATCCTCTCGCGACCTGATCTAGTTTTTAACGATTCACCTACCATTATTGTAAATATCCATAGAATTTTCTAATTTAAAAATCTACGATTTTCACTAGCAATTTCTATGATACTCATCCCTCCTCCCGAATTTCAACGCGATATTACTTCCGTGTTCATTGATTTAGTGCAAAAAAATAATAATACCTGTTCGCGTTACTGGTGATTTTATCACTGGTGATTTATCACTAGATATAGAATTTCAACTGCATACAAATTGTCAAGAGATACTTCATTGTGTGTGAGTAATTTTATATACCTTTCAAGTCTCTATTGAGCTTTACTATAATAGGCCTAATCCATACCTGTCTGTTTGAAAGCACGTAGTGTGTACATGTCAGTAACATGTAGTGGTTTGAAAGCAATGTACAAGGATATAAAGAGGACAAAAGTGTATGATGTTTTAAACACTACGAGGATGGAATAAAAGCGTGATGGTGGATCTAACTGTTGGTCAACATTTCGAATTGATGGTGGTGTTAATGCTACCATGAACGACAAAAGAGCAGCAGTGATAATCTCGCATCTTGAACACAAAAAGTATTATTTTAGAGTGAAATTCATTATCTGCTCAGAAACCAGAAATTGGATTATGTACAGCATATTTGAACCCATCATGAAAGATAAGAGAACTGTCACTGTGAGTCAAGAATCCAAATCAGGAATGCTGACTGGGATTGACAAACCGTTTTGCGAGAGATCTCATCCTGTGACCGCGGTTGTTTATGGGATCTATCCATTAAATGACAAACCTAGTATTGAAAAACTAAAAACAATTAAACATTTGTCATTGAATTGTGTAGCCGAACGAATAATAAAGCATTTTACAAATGCATCGCATGGAAACAAATTGACGGATCTAAGACGCAAAAATATAAACGAATGGGGTTTAACAATTCAAAATGTAGCTGAATTAGAAACATCCATCATTAAGATTCCTAATAACCGTAACGACGATAACAGGAGAGGTATTACACGAATCAAAATATAAATCAAATGGAGCTCCAATCAAAATTATTGAACATAATGCACACGCGTGGACCTCCGCGGTAACAATATTTCCGCGGGATAGAACCATAAATTATCTACCAATGGAGAATTCTGGGGGAGATAAATTATTTTATTTTATTTACGAGTTAAGTAAAAACGATCCTGTGTCAGTGTGGTTATTTCAGAGTTTTGAAAACGAAGAGTGTAAATTCGATCAATTTGTAAGACCAATTTATGGAAACCAACAAGAGCCGAATTTCTCTCAGATTTCCGAACCGGTTGTGTTGAACTTGGCTTTGGTGGATTATGAAATACCAAATATGACCCCAAAAATGTTATTTCGGTTGATATGGTTGCGTATTATCCAGGGAGTTTTCTCGGGTATGGAGAATGCTCTGGGTATTTTAAACAATTTGGGCATCGCACACATAAGATGGCAAGGAGAGCGATTAATGGGCCGCTACCCGATTATGATCTAACCGGATTCGCTCGTGTGGTATCATTCGAGACCGCTAAAGGACTTCATCCGTGTTGTTATGTTTGGTTTGGTAGATAGAGCTCTGAAAAACACTGGATGCCAATAGTGTTATTACGGTATATGATTGATTCTAAAATGCTGATATCGCTGATTGTCAGTGAAGCAATTATATCATATCGGACGCAGACTGCAGTTTGGTTACCACAACCCGATAGTCTAGATGGTATAATCAGCGAAAACAAAAAACAATTTCCTGATCTCGACGAAGAATACATCATTAAATGGTCCAAGGAGATATTTGAAGCTAGAAATAAACACGCAAAAGATCTCGGTAGAAGAATAATTGGTAAGTTCACCCAGGGTGGAAAACATGATCACAAACGAAATTCTTCACGATTAATTATAGATGATGCTGAATACGATTTTATAATCGCAGATGAAACATCCAAGGGTATATATGTCAATCGTAAAGACGCTTTCTTGTCCGATGGAACAAAATTCGGTACAACTGTTACTTACAACGACGGAGATAATTCCCAATATAGTCATCAAAGGGCATCTATGCGGGCTTATGCTCCTATCAATTTACTTTCGATGATAAATAAATTTCCTGACAAAGCGGGTAGAGTTGCCACTGATTCATTTTACATAGATGTAAAACACAGCGAAGCAGTGGCAGAATTTACAAACGAGAGCTGGAGATCATGGAGAATTAAAAAAAGAGATATTTCTTGATTATTAAAAATCAGCAGATGTTAAAATTGAAAACAATTACTTGAAAAATAATCAGATTTCAGAACTATCCAATGCACCTTTGTGTTCTGATCCAATATGTAGATATAAAACCAGTTACTTAAACGGTTGTGGTGGGTCAGGGAAGACGACTCGAGTGATCGAATTATTTCGAGGGAAATCAAACATGATTGTGCTAACACCAACACACAGACTTGCAAGAGAGATGAAACATCGATGAGTTAATGCTTGCTCTTATCATAGTTCCTTTCGATGGAAAGGTGACGAATGGACTCCTGATCGAATGGGCGAGAAATATATTCCTGAAATCATTATTTGGGATGAGATATGCACAGTGTTGTTAGATGTATTAAATAAAGTTTCTCGATTGGCTATTGCTAGCGAATACAACTATGATAAAATGTGCTGATCATGGTCAACCACCACCATTTGTCGGTTTATCCCCACATAATTGGATAAAGAATTTTGTAGACTATTATGAAGAAATTAGTACTGATCATTGATCTTTTGATAAAGAATTAAGCGAGTTCAAGAAACTAATCAGATTACAACAGGATAGAATCCAGTGTGAAATAGCGAGTGAAAAAATTTCAGAAACCGCATTAAATGATATTTGGAAAGCGTGGGGACCAAACGATTTAATAGTGGCAAGTAGAAAGATAGTCAGAGATACACTTCAGATGACGTTATTTAACAGCATAAAGAAAAATTTGCAACACTTCCAGTGCCATTGTGTTATAGGTCTATGAATACACAGAATATTAAAGTTGAATATTCCAGGACAGACGGAGAAGCAGATTCTAGTTTTAAATGATATTGTGTTGGTTGATATCAGTGTTGTCGATGATGCATTGCGTGCTGAAACATCCCCCGTGGAATCCAGGATACGCCACGATGATACATTCTTCGCAGGGATTGACTATATCCGATACAATTGTTTGGATCGTAGATAATCGCATCGAGTGGTCGAATTTGCTTTATCTTGCAGTGTCCAAAGAACGAAGAATAACTAAACTTCGAAGAGTTGTTTTAGATGATAATGACATCACAATTAGTGATATTGCCAGCGATGACATAATCAGAAAAAAACTCGCTGGTTATAAACAGCTGGATAAAAAAATAACAGAAAATTTGATATTGATGCTGAATTTATAATTACACTGAAACAACAACAGATTAATCACTGCGCGAGTTGTAATTGTATAATGCGCTGGTGTTGGTCGGTTAAAGATCCTCGCCAATTAACCGTAGACAGAAAAGACAGCAGTGTTGGTCATACCAGTGTTAATGTAATGTTGACTTGTCTTGAGTGTAACAGATGCAGATGTGCTAGTTAAGACCACGCGGTGGTAATTGAGTATCTTCGGGTATCAATTGATCAGTAGCTTTTTTCGAAACCGCCTTCAAGCTCTCCTGGTTCATAGAAATATCTCACAGTAACATTACCGAGTATACGCTGTTTTGAAAAATGATTTTGTGGTTTTTGTACTGGTATATACATCATTTTGATCGCGATGTTAGGTTTCATATTAATTGTTCGATTAATTTCATTATTTAGCGCGGTAATTACACCCGGTAATCTCTTGACCCATTCACGAGATCGTTTATCCTGAATACATTCCTTCGCGTATTGATATCCAAATAACCGTTCAGCATGTGTCCGATTAAATCGTTCAACAATTGCCTGATCGCGATGTGGTGCAACATGTCCTCGTCTGATGGTGACATTATGATGCTTCAATGTTGATAACACTGCACCCTGAAATTTCTTGCCAGGATCAACTTGTAATAGATTTGGTAACTGCAGAGGACCTCTTCGATAAATCCCTTCAAACGCAGAAGCTACCTCAGTTGATGACTTTGTCCTTAATGGTTCTGCTTGCTTGTATCTACTCGCAACATCAACTACGGTTAACGCGTATTTGTAAACAGTATCATGCGGCAGAAATAATATATCAGCTTGATGAACTTCATTAGAGACGCTGACATCAAAATGCGAGAAATCAATTTGTTTAGGCGGTGGTAGATAAATTTGCCATATAAATGTTTGAAAAACCAATCCTTTGTTGCAGTCTTTTTAACTTTTTCGGCCTTAGCGAGTTTTCCGATTGCTGATTTACCCCTCCAGTATCCTGTTCGGGAATAATAAATAGATTCCATGCTGTTATTAATTATCAGCACCCAGCATTAATTGACTTTTCATCGCTGATTTTATCAACCATGAAGCCAATTTCTCTTTGAAGGATTTATCAGTGATAGAATTTAACGCATGAATCAAATTGACATATGCCATATGCGATATCTCTATGTTGCAGATTGCTGCTTTTATGAGCAACGTCATGAGCATGACATGCATTATCAATAGCGTTTATTTGATATTCACCGGGTCGGGGTTGCTTTTGATCATCGAGTCGGATATCGAGTCTGGTTCTAGGTCCACAATAATTATATTCTGGAAGATGGTGTTCTCCCGAATATTTTGCCCATGGCGTTCCTGGTAATTTTACTAACCTGGCTGCAATATCACCACCTCGTTCTTAGAAACAAATCTAAATTTTTGTACCACATTGTACACACTTACCAGCAAGTGCTGATCTGTTATTTTTAGTTGTAATCGTGCCAAGTCGGTTGTTCTAGTACGCTTCTTACATTTCACACAATATAGATCCATAATTTATTTATAATAACATGAATGTAATTGATTTTTCGGCGACGAAAACACGAAAACCAGTTAAGCATCAAGCAGCGCTACCAAATTCCATTCGCATGATTATAATTGGACCATCTGGAAGTGGTAAGACACAGCTGATAAAATATTCTGTTGTAATCCTAAAGACTTTTACCATAACAATTTGTCCCCGCAGCGCCATCGGCGCAGGTGTGGAGACTCTGTCTCCATATTAGTCTTTTCTTTTGTTCTATAGCTCTAAAATCGTTAAGGCTCCATTTGGCAAAAGGAGACTTAAAATATTTTGCTTAAAATCCAACTCAACTAGAGATTTCCAAATCGCCCTACTTGCTGCTGATGGTTTTTGTTGGTCTTTTTTTTCTTGCTGCGCTGGAGAAAGTTTGAAAGGAACGTTCATTTTGAAAAGATTCTTCCTTAGACGATTTTTCCACAATTTTTTTCTTCCTGTTTTTTCTTCTTCTATTTCTGCACGTTTTTCATGATATTGTTCTATTTGATCAGTATAGGCTAAATATAGATTATCAGTTCTATCCGCTTAAATACGATTCTGATTTGTAAAAAAAATTTAATTATACCATTCTTCACGACCTACATTATTAATATATAAACGTTTTAAAAATCTATCTCTATTATCATAAGCTCCCGCAGCAAAAGTTTACAAAGCTTCTATTTATTATTGTTCTATTACTTGTATGCCGTCCTCATTAGATTTTACTTTGAAATGAGCTAATTATTCCTCCCATTTTTATTTTTTAATCCTTTTTTCTGTCTCCACCTTCATTAGCAGGAGATGGCTGAGCAGCAGCTATGGCGGATGGAAGTTCTTGTAAAAGTTGTTTTGTTTTCTTGGTATCTTTAGCAGATTGTTTTGAAGTTGGAACAATATTTTCAGTGGGTTTTGTTTTAATAGGTTTAAATAATTGCCCTGCGCAATCTGCAAATTCAGCTTGAGATACTTGACGTTCTTAAAGTTTCTGTCTAACAGAATCACGAACATGACGAATTTTTTTATTGCTTCTAATCTTTATCGAGCTAATTTGGATGTAAAAGATTCATTAATAGATGTCATATTATGTCGATATCAATTAATGATTCAATTCACAGCAGCAGAGAGGATGTAACCTCGAATAACTGTCACGTGGTAAACATCGCGCGCATAATAATGATAAAAATTAACAAAATCAACTAAGAAATTAGGAGAAATTCTGGGCTGGTTATAGGCTTCAGTTTGGCGTTATTGACCTTACTTTTTCATTTTCGTCGGTAGATTTTATTTAACAAATAGACCCTTCAAAAACTGGTCTGTTCACCTACTCTACTGCTTTTCGTGCTAACTGGGTTTACAAATGTCATAAGATCTAATTGGCTGCGTCATTCAATCCAAAAGTGTTTTCAAGTATATGGATACAGTTAGGTTCTTTTATATTTGTCTATGTGGAACTAATACTTTACTTGAACTTTATCAACTGTGTTTTCATTCTCTCTAGTATTGAGTGTAATCAGATCAAGAAGAATGTTTATTGCTTTTTAATCTGAATGGGAAAAGTTATTTCATCTGGTATTGAAGGTCAATAGAGGTGAGACATGTTTATGCGCTATACATATACCACGTACAGTCAAATAGGCAGATGTGGTGGTATATTGACTGCAAGTACAGTCAAATAGGCAGATGTGGTAGTATGTTTACTGTAAGTACAGTCAAATAGGCAGATGTGGTGGTATGTTGACTGTAAGTACAGTCAAATAGGCAGATGTGGTGGTATGTTGACTGTAAGTACAGTCAAATAAGCAGATGTGGTGGTATGTTGACTGCAATATCAAATGGAGCTTTTCGTAACAATATCCGTAAAATGTTTATGGGTTTAGAAAGATAACGGGTAGATGTAAACCAATACACGGCCTACAGAACATTTCAGACAATCATTCAATTAATATACCAATATTATTACCTGATGTTTAATATGTTTCTGCATCGCCACTTTGTAAAACATCTTTAATGGCACCAAGTCAAATTGCATCAGATGATTTGATTCCGAGGTGTCCATTCTTAGTTTTCTAATTAAATATATAAAACATTCCAAAGCACGATACATTGAAATATAAAGTATTTCCTCAAGACGGTATCGACCAGGATTGTTCTAGATGACTGTACTTCTTGTGAATCACTTCTCGAATGATTAGTGTTGATTTCTCCAAAGATGTGTTTTCCAAATTATTCCACTAACTGCTTCTAATATATTGAAATATACCTTGTATTCTTATGATCCCACTGGGACTTGTGCTGGCTTTGTCTATCGTTTCTTGTGTAGAAGTTCTGCAGAAATCGAATCCGTTTTGGACTGATGTGACGACCTTGATCTTGCTCTGCTTTTATCTAACATACCCGGTCTGATGGTACTACCTTGGGGGCACTGTATAACGTGTTATTCAGAATACCAATTGAAGGGTGGCCATTATCATGTGTTCCAACATATTCTGGTTCGAGATGTGGTCCGTGAATGGGCATTTTTAAAGTTAATTTATTTAAGGCTTGATCGACCCTTGCCCAACTTTCGACATCTAAACAATTTCCATTGAATGCTGTTAATTTAACCATTACAGACATCGAGAAAGGTAAAATGAAGGATTATGTTTTATAATTGATGAATAACATTTTTGCTGAGAAAATATCCATGTCGCTAGCAAAAAGACTTCACGGATTTGACCGTGAAATATAATCTTAATACAATTTATGCTCACTGCAATGAAATTATCTATCTATCTATCTATCTATCTATCTATCTATCTATCTATCTATCTATCTATCTATCTATCTATCTATCTATCTATCTCACTATCTATCTATCTACCTATCTATCTATAAATCTATTTCTTTCTGTATATATATATATATATATATATATATGCACAGATACAACACACACACACACACACATATATATATATATATATATATATATATATATATATATATATATATATATATATATATATATATATATATATATATATATATATATATATATATATATATATATATATACTGATGTAATTATTTTATTTTAAGGAGTCAGTATATTCCTGGTACTACATCCAAAGGAAAACGTAGATATGATAATATTAAAAATATATTAAATAATATTATGGTAGTGTAGTTATTCAAGTGCCTAAATACAACCATGTAAATTTAGATCCGTTCAACACCATAAGTACATTTTATTAGGTCAGTTTTCATCAAAACTAAAATAGTACCCATGAAAGTAATTTGTTTTCTTTTAACGAGTCCATATGTTCATTGCTACTTCAACCGCTCATAGCAATAACAAGGAAACATTCATGGAACGAAGCAAGAAACCGATGATAACGGATGCAAATAAATGTACATGCCAAGAATTAATATTGTTGCGAACGGTTCTTTCAATTAATATTAGCTCGGTATAATAAAGAGGTCAGGAATGGAATGTGTACTACCACAGGCTATTCCATTGTAACCTGAATGCAGTATGTTAACCAGTCTGCAATGAGTAGTAGACAGGGAGAAACGGATAATCTCTAACTGAGTTAGATTCCGAGCAAACAACTTAGAAAACCGAAAACAATCTTAAAACCATCCAAGGCTTGTTACGAAACCAAAACACAGACACATATTTGTTGTCGTGGTTTTGTTAGTTGTTATGAATGAAATCATGTAATTTAACAATAATGGTAGGAAAACTGTTAACAACTATACTAGCTCGAGGGCAATCAGTGGCAATAAAGAGATTTATCCCTGTGAGAGATTCTTTCAGACAAACACTTCAACAGCGACAGGAAGCTCAAATCGATTTTTCAATAGCTGCTGAACAATTAGTCAAACCTGTTACTGAGGATACCGAGAAAGCTTTATTGGGAGATATTAAAGATAAAGAACGAGGAAAAATGGCTATTCTTCCCGAACTTGAGCTTCAAAAAATAGCAAAGTGAGCCAAGCAAACAAAAAACATTTTACGAGATCTTCTAGCTGATATTACCGCTGCACGACCACCGCCTGTTGACGAGGGAATACTTAAAGATGTTCGTACTGAAATCGCCGATGTGAAAAAGGAACTTGCACCTAAACCCAAACCAATAAAAGAAATTATTGATCTAATAGCGAAAATTAAAAAGGTGTTATTGAATAGCTCAGATATATTAGAGAAGATGATTTACCCCGTGCAACACTAGCAAGTGTATTACGAAAAGATGAAAATCTAGATGCAAAATATGCCACCATAAACGATGGTAATTTTAATAGGTGCATATATCGTGCACACTACAACAAAAGAACAAGCCAGAAATGATTATCTCAAGTTTGATAATTTTGTAAAAGAAATGCAAAAACTTGATACTTGATACAGATCACAATCTCAACAACAACCACAGCCTTATTTGCAGCCTGCGCAACCTTAATAAAATGATGATGATTTTAGAACTTATGAGATCATTAGAATCTCCTCCGACACAAGGTGCAACTGGTACCTTTGAGAAGGGGTTTTCTCAGTCTGGAACCCATGGCAATGCGTCTTGGTCCCTGTCCTAATAATATTCTCTTGTCCATAGCACGATTAGACATTCTCATAGGCGGGGGTGGGTGGGTAAACAGGCTGGAAATAACTCAAATAACTCACCGGAAATAATAAATGAAGCCACTGATATCTGTCGACGACTATTTGAAGGTGGTATCATGGATGTTGGCGTACATCGAGAATTTATCGATGAACACATTGATTATTATCATAGTGATTGCATGTCACCCGATTAGATAAATAATAATTAAATAAGATGATCAAACACTACAACCACAACAAACCAAGCATGACCTACGTAGTAAATTTCTGATTGCCCCAATTATAAGATGTATTATGGAGATTGTCTCGGCAATGTTGTTCAAGGGTTATTTGCAAGGATGGCTTAAAAAGTAACACCAATCGCAATAGAAATATCTATGAAAACTAGTTATGTTGTTCGTGATAATGGTATTAGCGATGTTGGTGATGTTGCCGGTAAAGCATTTTCTTCCGCCAAGGAAAACATAATCACGCTAATTCGACAACGAAAAAAGCCACCACCAAGAAAACTACCATCAACAGAGATTATGCCTGCGAGTGTTAGTAAAATAATAAATAAAGCGGTGGATCGACAACAAGCAGAGCGAATAAATGAAGGATTTGATGCTCAGGGTAATATCACTGCAAATAAGGATAGTGGGAAGTGGTTTGAAAGATGATTCTTTAAAGGTAGACCTGAGATCCCCATATCTATTAACTCTAAATAAATAAACATCATGATTTATGTAATATCTGAAAATATCTACCCTATGCGATCAACGGATGTATAGATATTTATTTTAAATGTAAATAGTGGGGTTAGCGAGATATTCTGATGATATTAAAATATCGGTTGACCATCAATAATGTATGCTAATGATACTACTGATCACGCTGATCATAAGAAGTAAGTCAAATTACGGACACCAGTAGTTACTGCATCCTATCCAAAACCAGTCGACGCTGAACATAAAAATAGACAAAAACAGCTAGTCTGCAGAGTAACATTAATGGAGAATTTTCATGGCATATTACATCAAACAGGGTGCTCCTCGACACATATTGATAGCGTTTCAGAATAATACGCGATTAAATTCTCAGGAGCACAGCCGTATGATATTTGATCAAAGGATGTCTAGATATTTATTTTAAATGTATATGTCATGAATATTCTCCGAAAATCAAGTACAACATCTCAGACAGTGCAACGACACAAGAGGAACCCGACATTGCAAGGAACCGTTGTTGTATCGTTGTCAAGCGTGAAGCGTCTCTTTATTAAAGCCAGTGATTTTGTCGTATGTTTTAGAAATTTCTAACATGTATTCCTCTGTAAGTGGAGATTTCCACCAATTGTATTAATTAGTATGGTTATTAAAATTGACAAGATTGTTTGTTAATTGGTTGTGAGAAGGAGAGAGGCAAGGAGAGAGCGAAATTAGTTTTATTTAGATGTCAAATATTGACTTTCTCATCATTGAGCCCCGCCATTCTACTTTCATCGGTCATATTAGTTTTCTTTGGTTATTGAGTTGATGTTTTTCCTTTGAAGCTTCAGGGGTGGATATATTACCACAGCTGCAATAAACTTCATTCAGAGAGAACTAAGATGATAATATTATTGAATTTATCAATGATATCAATGATGCGCCCAGCGTTGGTTCAATTGATGGATCTATTAATAATTTAATCGTATATGATGATGTGGTGTTAGAAAAACAATCAAACCCTGCTCGGATGTTTTCCAGAGGTAGACATACAATACTGATGTGATTTATGTTACCCTGTGGTATACACAAATGCCAAAAGTGATCAGAGATAATTGTAATATTCTTGCTGTGTTTAATGAAGTTAAAACACATACACTTAGAAACATCAATCAGACCTGGTGCAGCGGTGATATGGATTATAATCGTTTAGGAATTTATCTAATCATGCTCAGTCAACCCTGCATGGTTTTTTAACAATAAATTCACATGACCCCAGATCAAGATATCGAATCGGTTTTGATAAAATATTTGGATAAAACCGTAGCAGCAGAGAGGGTGTGACAACGAATGGGCATAAAAAAATAAATGATCAAGCGCGTACTATTTTGTTTATATAAAACATGACCAAATTACAAGTAATAGAATTAACTAGCCTTCAAAACAATCTTGGTTACATACAGGCCTTGGTTTAGTGTTTTTTCAAAACATTTTTCGGTTTTTCGAGGAGGCCTTGGTTTGCCAAATAGACGCCTATCTAAAGTTATCCGATACAACCTCTATCTACATGTACATGTTTATTATTATTATTATTTTCTGGTGGGGGGAGAGTGAGGTTCGTATAGGAATCCCTGGTTGACAAATATTTGCCAAAAGAGTATTTGCCCAAAAATCTTATCCGATACACCCTCTCTGCTGTTCCTTCGTAGTGGATATTTTTAACCACTTAATAAGTGTTGCTTATATATATATATATATATATGTTTCCCAGTAATATTTATAAGCTAAAACAATTTGCGGGATGGTCAATTCTGTTTGTGTAATCAGTCAGTGGACACGTGTTTACAAGTCACATTACATTTTTGATGCTTAACTTCGTGCACTGCGTCATGCAGCCTTCTTGAACTTCAATTATTACCCATCCACGTCAGTCTTGATTCTTAAATAAACATTGCTAAGAAGTTGTTCAATTTTGACCTGGTGAAATTGAGGTTTATGGTTTCTTGTTAAGCAGCAGAGGGGACGAATCGAACAACTTTTATTGGCGTCGATTTGGCAAACCGAGGCTTCCTCGTAAATTGTAAAAAAAAAAGTCCATTTGGCTAACTAATGCTTTCTCGAAATCGAGAAGAAAAGGACGCCAATGTCTTTGTCGAGCCCCCTTCTGCTGATATGGGTTAACAATTCTTGAAATCGTAAACAATTTTCACGATGAAATTGTAAACAATTTAGGATTTCACAAACAGACTAATTTGTAAAACCTCACCTCGTAAATCAATCAGAATATTGGATTGGTCTATGCGTTTGAAAATAATTCTCGTTAACGAATTATTATGACATCTCATATAGACTAGATTAGTTGGATCCTCAATGATTAGAAATGCTGGAGAAGCTGCTGGTACAAATGAATATAAAATATATCCCTGCTGAGCTTGATTTGATCGCTCGAGATTTTTTTGATAGCTTCTTTCGATGACATCACATACTAAATTTAGCGCTATCACCGAGGATATATTCACGTTAAACGGAGCGATATGCCTACCACCGCCATCTGGGTCATTATTATGTTTGAGGATAGTTGGACCCTTGTTTTGTTGTCTCCATGCTGTGACTATCGTATTAAACTTTTGATTGATAAGATCATTAACGGATTTTTTTAGTTCGTGCGCGTTATAACCAACAAACTTGAAATTCTGTAGATCAGCTTCTGTTATATTGTAAATCGGTTAGAAAATTTCGTTTAGAGCGATTAATATTATCATCGCGCTGATCAATTATTACTTGAATTATTCGCTGGTTGATATATTCCATGTCGGATGCAAGTTGATTTAATATCTTTATGTACTTAATGATTTCACTCCGATTAGACTCGTTGAAAGCTTGTTGTAGTCGCTCTAGTTGTTGACTGTGTTTTTGATTGATTTTTCTAAAGTACTCAATAATTCTGTTATGATATATATTTATATATGTAATTGATTCCCGAGTCTGTCCAACCTTAACTCTCCAAAAAGCGGAATCCCGATCAATAAAATTAAAATAACTACCCGGCAACGATGACTGTTTTATATCACTGAGGTGTTCTCGATATGATGTGGTAATTTCATGGTATGATTGTTTATCCGTGACATAATCAGATTTTTGTGTTTCAGGTGGAGGTGTTATTTCAGGCCACCCTAGTATTGTTCTTATCGAACTCTGATAGATATCTACGACATATCCGGGTGAGTTTATCTCAATGGAAGATGATAATGTCGGCTCGTGAACTGTTACAGTGATGTTTGATTCTCTTCCAGTAATAAATTTTTTTCTACGCTGTAATTCAGCATTGATTTGTTCAATTTGGTATGACCCAGATGGTAGCGAAACAACGTTCCAGTCTGGAATTCCATTGGATTTATTCTTATACGCAAACACCAAGGAATTATTTGGTTGTTGACCACCAAATGGTGCCGACCTAATATTATGCCAATTGTGATACACTAGTAGTTTTGCTAGCGCTATCTCCGTAACGGGAATCGGAGTAGGAAAATTCACACTGAATTCAGGATTGGTTGGTGTTATTGAGATCATGATGGTTTTAACCGGTGTGGCATTTTTCGCTATTCGTTGAGTAGGTTGGGTATTTTTTTACTATTTGTTGAAGTAGTTCTTGCGGTGTCGCCATTGTTATTATCATTATCCTGCTCTAATTTGGACATCGCGGAATCATAAATACGTACCATCGCTGAAAACGCGCTATCGGATATTAATGTGTGATCGAGCGACGATGATATCATCGAGGATAATTGCGAGTACGCGGTTGACACAACATCAGATTTAACTACATAATCTTGCAGTTTACGCTGGCTGCATGATGATATTTTTTTTTGTTATTATTGAAATAATTCCCGCGATTGTTTTAAAGTTTCAGATATCAGCACTATGTTGTAGGATGTTTACGTAAAGTATCGTAGGCTGGCATCATATATTCATTATTGATCGATATTTGTTATCTAGAGTATGACAGAGGACCGCCTGTATGTCCGATGATATAAAAAAAATGGAAGTACCAAATATGAAAAACACATTTTTTACATAAAAACGTAACAAAATGCGTTTTTCGAGGTAAAATTAAAAACGGAAAAAAAACCCACAACGTTTTTAGCTTTTATGGAACTTTGTTGATAGATGCTGTATATACATTAATGATGTATTGTCATTAAATTTTGAACGTAAAAGTCTCCATTTTAATTCTTTGGGTGGTTTTATTATATTCCAATTTGAATTTACCCATTTGTTGTGGATGATAATCCCAACTCCTGATCATCTATATTTTTCGTTTATATCTGTTAGGTAAAGAGCATTTAATTTGTCCTCAATTAGTTTAATATATGTTTTTGTTGGTAACTGGTGTTTTTCTTGAAGGCATACAAAATCATAATCATTTGCTATTTTGATGATTTGGTTTGCTTTAGTAATACATAATCCATTTGTATTTATTGAAGATATATTGATGTTGAGGGTTTTTTCTCCGTTTTGTTTATATTAAAGATGCTTAAAATAATTAGATCTATGACTGTGTATATATATAAATATTCATTGTTGTTATTTTTGTTGTTGGTCCGGTTGGGTGGTTTGTTTTAATTCTTCCTGGGTGGTTTCGTGTTTCTTGATTTCTTTTTCATTCATTTTGCCATTTTTTTTTGGCCTTATTTCGCTGGATGGTGGTGTACTAAAAATGGATTTGCATTTTGAATTTTTTTGTTGGTTATCAGTGACTTTAATCAAACGAAGAGGAAGAATATTCCAATTCTTGTTCATGTTCGCTCACACTGTCACAACGTGTAACCGTGCTGCAGGTTCCTCTTGTGACGTCACGACCTCGCACGTGCGTATGAGGTTGTTTACATAAAGTCGCTCGGTTGTTTCCGTAGAAGTCGCATTTTGGTGATATAAAAAGGGTTATATCTCTCAATCCAGTGAATGAATGCATGTCCTCTAGCAGCAGAGGGGGCGAGACATCATTTGCTCTAAATGTAACAAAAATCTCGAGAGAATTAATTCGAATCCTTCTTTTTCAACCAAAAAAAAAAAAGATTACTTGCTCGAAACATAAGTTTTTCGCAAATTATACTCAAAGATCGTTTTCATCGTTTAGTCAAAATACGGTCTCGTCGTGATGTCATCGCCCCCCTCTGCTGCTATGGGTTAATAATTTATTTCAACCAAATATTTGATCGAGTTTTTATGATTTAACAAACAAACTAATCGCTAACACCTCATCTTGTAGATCAATTAAATTATTTGACTGGTCGGTGAGTCGGAAATTAATTCTCGTTAACGAATTATTATGGCATCGCATGTAGACAGGATTAATTGGGTTTTCAATAATTAGGAATCCTGGAGGAGCTGTTGGTGCAAACGAATAAAGAATATATCCCTGCTGAGCTTGATTAGATTGCTCTAGATTAATTTGATAGCTCCCTTCAATTGCATCACATGTTAAATTGAGCGCAATCACCGTTGAAATATTTACATTATGCGGGGCAATATGACTACCGCCACCATCTGGATCATTATTATATTTGAGGAGGACAGATGGATCTTGTTTTTGTAGCGCCTTGATATCGGTTCTAACAATTCTTGCTAGTTCATCAGCGTTGTATTTGGGAAACTTGAAATTACGCAGATTGTCTTCTGTGATATTGTAATCGGTTAGGAATCGTTGTTTGCTGTCGCTGTTGTCATTAATTATTGTTTGAATAATTAGTTCATAGATATATTCCATGTCAGATATAAGTTGATTTATTATTTCAACGTGTTTTTGCGATTTTGTTTTCCGTAGTTGTTCTAGTTGTGTTTCATATAATTGTTTAATTTCATTAAAATAACCACGGACGTCAGTTAGCGTAAATGAAATAGTAACAGATGAGTCGGCTGTTCTTTTAATGATAAAATCCCATTGCAATGTGTCTTTGTTGGTAAATATAAATCTATCGGCGATTTTTCCTTTTCTTATATCAGATAAATTATCTCGATAACTGGGATTGATTTCATGATATGATTGTACGTCCGTGGTTAAGTCGGTGGCGGATTTTTCCGGTGGTTTTTCAGGCCATCCTAACACTGTTCTTAACGAGCTGTTATAGATATCTACAATGTATCCCTCTGTGCTTATTTCGATCGACGACGAGAGCGTCGGTTCATGAAGTTTAATAGCTATTTTTGATTCTTTTCCAGTGATTGATTTTATTCTACGCTGAATTTCAGCATCGATTTGCTCAATTTGGTACGACCCAGTTGGTAACGAAACAGTTTCCCACGCTGGAGTACCATCGGGTTTATTCTTATACGAGAACACCAGTGCGTTATTGGGTTGCTGACCACCAAATGCAACCGATCTGATATTAGGCCAGCTATGATATACTCGTAATTTTGCCAGCGCGATCTCACACACTGGAATCGGTGAAGGGAAGTTCACACTAAATTTAGGGTTTGTTGATGTTATTGATATCATGCTTGTTCGTATCGGAGTGGTATTCTCCGCGATTCGTTGAAGCAGTTCGAGTGACATTATTGTTAACGCTGTCTTCAATTTCCAATTTCAACATCGCGGAGTTATACAACTGGGTCATCGTGGACAATTCAACATCGGATATGAACGAATTATCTATCGACAGCGAGATCAACTCGGATAATTTCGAGTATGCGTCAAATACCACCCTGTACCGAGCTGTATAATCGGCGAGTTTTTTCTGAGAACACGATGATAACTTTTTAGTTATCGCGGTGGTGACTGCCGCAATTGTTGTTGCCGCGGAGATAGCAATTGGAACTGCAATCGGAGCCATCATGGTCACCGTCGACAAAATAACCCCCGACGCTGGCCATCACACCGGACACCGAGTACACGGTGATGTCGATGATTGCTACGCTGCGTCGGTATTTTTTCATTTTTTCACGATAACGCTCAGAAAGTGATTTCAAGTTCGCGGAAAATTCCTTCACGGTATCATATCGATATCGATGAGATTGTGATACCGCTGACTCCGTCAACGGGATTATTATCGGTTCAATTGATTTCATTACTATTTTAAACCTGCTAGTGTTTTCAATTATTCGATTGTGTACCTGGATTTATGGCGGATGGGGGGAATTCCGGATACAAATTCTAGCGTCCAGGGTAGCGACTCCCTAACCCCTGCCGCTGGCCCGTCGGATGTAGTTATATCAATTCTAATAGTGGATCTTATTCGGTCGGGCGCTTCGGGTATCATATCGTTTATATACGTCACTGTGTTAACACCGGTTATATACATCGCCGGGCCGACTCCCAAATCAAATTTACGGCGATGTATTATTGTTAATCGATAACAACCGGGTATACTACCATATTTGCTGTGAAAATATAAACTATTTTCATTTCCTTAGATCCAATCAAAGGTCAAACTGGCAACTGTGTATACGATGTTATCAACGGTTTTTACGCTGTGTGGAATTTTTACCTTTTCAAAATCTTCTTTTAGTTTAAGAATATCATTATACATTTCGAGGTAATTTGTCTTGATTTCGTTAGTATTTATCGCCCTCAACGTCTCTTTGTTAGAAAAGAACGAAATCAGAAGGTATTTAAATTCATCGAGAGTTTTTAGTTTAAGAATATCATTGTAAATCTCGAGATAATTTGCTCCGATTTCGGTAGAAAGCATCATCCTCCCATCCCTCTTGCTAAAAAAGAATGAAAACAGAAGGCCTGTGATTCCAAGCTGTGCTTGGTTTTCAATATACCGGTTGATGTTAGAAAAATTTGTCGTGATATCTTGAGGTTTACTGCCCTCAAAGAACTTATTAACAATTTCGCTGGTGAGCTTTTGTTCGTCAATAGCACTTTTAATTTCCACGAGAGTCATGCCTGTCAACGATGTGGTTTCAGAAACAGGTGTTCTCCCTAAAAATTTATCAGCGATGGTATTAAGTGTTGTTTGTCTCACCATAAACATATTAATATCTTTGAGAGTCATTGTAGATGTAGCTGGGACACCAAAGAAACTATTAGCGATGTAGGCATTGTGAGTATGTTTGCCGATAAACTTAACAATGACGTCGTTAGTTGGTTTTTGTACCTTTTCAAGATTTTCTATTAGTTTAGAAATATCATTGTAAATATCGAGATAATTTGCCTTGATTTCATTTTCATTCATCATCCTTCCAGCGTCCCTGTTAAAAAAGAATAAAGATAGAAAGTTTTTAATTTCAGCGAGAGTCATGCCAACCACAAGCAGGGTTCCAAAGAATTTATGTACGACATTTTTGCGAAAACTATTATAACCTCGTATATAATCATCCAGCTCACAGCCGTGGGCGGCAATCTTGTTGTCGTGGGTGGCAATCATGCTGTCGCGGGCGGTAATCTTGTTGTCATGGGTGGTAATCATGCTGTCGTGGGCGGCAATCTTGTTGTCGTAAGTGGCAATCATGCTGTCGCTGGCGGCAATCGCGTCGGTGATCGTAGACACAAGTGCGCCTGGTTAAAGTTGTCCACCGTTGGAATACAGCGCAATAGAGTTTTCAGCGGCGTCGTGTTGTCGTTTTAAAATGTCATCCAATGATACATTACTAGTTTTCAATTTACCCTGGCGATCTTGAAATACAACTATTTCGTTCGGGTCAACACTTGCTAAATTTAACGTCTCAGCGATATCATCTTCAATTATTTTTTTTATATCCTTGATAGAACCCGCAGATGTTTCCGCGGTGGGTTTCGACATTGACAGAGATCGTCCCCAAATATTAATCATTATTGTTAGCGCAACTTGTATTTTCAATTTATTGATTCTCTAAAATTACCTTGTAATTTCCCACTGGTATATTCGTTTACAACAATATGAGGTGGTTTCCACGGAAATCCAAAGGATTTTAATGAAATCTCTGCGAGGACATTTAATACTTCAAGGCCGCATATCGGTGGATCATTTAATTGTTGTGTTGGCAGCGTGGAATAAAAAATCGGAAACTCTTTGAGTTTCATCGAAGAATTTATATACCGCATAAACTCGCTTGCCGGAGCTAACCCATATGAATCGAAATAGACAATTCCACGTGGATCAATCGCGTATGCAACCCAGTGAGTTCCCGATCCGCTGCTGTTATCAAGATTGATGATACCGGTTTCAACGTTATTTGGTTTTCTTGGTAACTGATCTCTCATAAAAAAACCTCTGAAGATTTTTATCGCTAGTTTTTTAGCAGCATCAATTAAATCAAAATTGGACATGGGAACAATTGGGTTTTCAACTAATAAACCGTTCCTGATATTCTTAGACCCGATCCGTTCACGGATCTCCCGCTGTACCATGAATACGGGGTTCCTGGTAGTCTTAGACCCTTTCCCTTTTTTTATATCCTTTCCCAGTTGCCTTTCTCAACGCCATCCCTGCCGCGGTACCAACGGCTCTTAACGCAGCCGCCTTCGCCACCGCTGGGACAGCCGCTACAATCAATGCTGGTATTGCAGCTAACAATGGAAATATACCACCTGATTTTATCATGTTGGCGACTGCAGCCTTTGAAAATGCAATTTGAACTCCTCGCTTATTCTTTAGCGCATCATTGAAATGTTTTATTTGACGATCCGTCAGTGATATTTTATGTGTACCGCCGGACATCTGCGCTGGTTTTAATGTTATTGTTGTTCCACATTCTTTAGCGGATTTTGATCGCAATTTCTTGACCTGACCATCAGTCAGCTTGACACTAACAACACTATATGTCATTTTATTGTAAAACACATTTATGCTTTCAATTGATCTAATTGGAAACTCTTCAAGTTTCATTTACATATTTTCCACTGGTGCATCAACGATTCTCATTCGTCCTCCAGCCCCTTCAAGTAGCATTGATTTGTCGCTGAGAATGACAGCAACCGCTCTATAATTGACACCACCAGGGTCTATACGAGCTCGAAAATGTATGTCAACAACGGATTGCCTTGTTAAATCAAGATGTTCCAGCGAAAAGTAATAAATCGGATACAGGTTTTTAAAATCAAGTTGCGATATTTGTAAACCAGTATCAACATTTTGATCACGACCTATATATGACAGCATCCGATGATACACACGTGCTATATGGTTGTTGCCGTAATCAAGTTGTATATCCTCAGATGGTTCCTGTTGTCCGTTTATTCTCAATGAAACCTCCTTGACTCCTAATCGATCAAATATCATATGACTGTGTTCTTGGAAGCCTAATCGATTCCGATTCTGCAGCGCTATAAATATATGACGTGGAGCTGAAACGCCTTGTTTTGATGCCAGGTGCCATGTAAATGTATCAGCAACATTATCCTCTTTGGCATCAGTTGTTGTTGTTAGCCAACTTATCAATGATTTGCCACCTGTGTCCATAAATGAAAGTAGCCGCTCTTCCGTGGTAATTGATGGGGTCATTACTGGCATCCACAATACTATTTTACTCAAAACAACTTTACCATCAGCGGCACCAGTACGCCAAATTGCATCATTGTCATTGCCTTTTCGCACTAACGCGATTGTGTGTTTGGCTCCATAGATGACTTTTCTGACATTTCTGCAGAATCCAAATATGTGATGGAGTGGAATCGCACATGAAAAATATCGCTGCTGTACTTGCAACGTTGCTACTCGTGTTGCAAATCCTAAATTGAAATTACCATTAACGCCTTCGAGAATATCAAACACAGCTCCTGGTCTAGCTCGACGTTCTGGATTAGTTGCTTCTCGTTGATTGTCAACTGAAGTGTCTTGCGGTGTTAACACTTTAATGTATTGAAGGTGGTCAGCGTTATTAGATGTATCCTTTGCAAACATCATAGACGGACCAGCCGATCTTGTATAATCATCGGAGTATCTTGCTAGCCCGATTATTGTTGTTGCAACATCAACTTCACGGTCTATTGATTCAATTTCTTTTCCATCAATGAGATATCTTGCGCTTTCAAATAACGCCATTAAGCCATTATTAACAAAACCAACTCGGATATTTGAATCATCTGCATATGGTGGATCATTATGAGCAGCATCGTTTGTTACGAGTTTTCCCTCGATTTCAATAAATGCTTCACATGGCAAAAAGTATTTACTGGTATCTTGAACTTGAAGTTCAATTCGCGATCGTAGGTCGGGTTGTATTGCATGATAGGAATAAAATTGATAATCAAGGACGGAATTGTCCTTGGGTACTGGGGCTTCCATATCGAAGGCCGGATCAGCTGTTCGTTTAAACATTTTATTAAAATACTAGTGTTTTCAATTGTGAAACTCTTTGTAATCATCGTCATTTTTGTTTTCGTTTCAAACCACTTCCTGCTATCGCGTTCATGATAGCGCTATCTGTTACCGGTGAAGCCGTCAATGGCGACGGAGTCACCGAAGCAGCCAACGACGCTAGTTTTTCTTCCACTGCGCTATTTATTGCTTTGCTGATTTTTGCAGGCATCACTGTAGTTGATGGCAGCACCGTTGGTTTCTTTCGCACCAATGATATGATTTTATCTTTCGCGGCAGAAAATGCCTTTCCGGCAAGATTTCCAACGAAATCTCCGATTTTGCTGGTTCCTTTATCACGAATAACATCAATGGCTTTCATTGATAATTGTTTAGCTAACGGCGCCACCTTGGGAGCCATTCTTGTAAAAAAAACACGCAATGGTATTGCCGAAACCATCTCCGTAATTTGCTCTATAAACAGGCAATCGTGAGTTCACCACGTAGACGCTTACGGGTTTATCATGGTTGTAGTGTATAATCATCTTGTTATAAAAGTAGTAGTTTTTCAATTAGTGATCAATCGCTAAGATCCATAGGATTTTCATCATAACCATGGGCGTCTCTGTGATTTTCAACTAATTCAGCGATGAGTTTTCGATATACATTAATGTCCATGATACCGCCGGCAAATAATCGTCTGCAGATATCAGCTGCTTCATTAATTACTTCCGGTGAGTTATTTCCGGCTCGTTTCCCTCCGATGAGAACCTCTAACCGTGATATATCACTGAGAATGTTACCAGGGCATGTCACGGTTGCGTTGAAATCTAAAGGATTTTTAATCGAATATCCTTTTCCGCTTGTTTTCTCAGTTGTACCAGTTGCGCCCTGACTATCATCAAGTAATTGCTTTTTTCGGCCTCGACTTTGTTTTTCTCGTTCTTGTTGTTTTTGTATACCATAACTATCAACTCCTACTTTAAAAGATCTATACTCAATTGTATCCTTTTTCAAATTACCAGTAATCCCCTTATTCGTTTTATACAACCAATTAACCCATTCATCTCGGCTTATTTTACTGTTTTTATACTCGTCTTTTAAAAGTCCTTTCTAGAATGAAAGCTTTGGGCGGCGAAATCACCAAAAATCTTATAATCTTCGATTTTTATTAATTGAGGTCGTTTGATTTCTGTTATAGCTTTTTCGGTGAGTTTGTCTATAAAGGAAACACCTCTTGGGGTGACGACATCAACAGGTTGTGGTTCAGGCGCAGAATCATCAATATCAGCTAATCGTTCATACTCGTGTCGGGTTTTTATATCACTGGATAGCTGTTGTATCCCTGCGCGTGTTTGTCCGGTCTCTGCTGCTATTTTTTCAAGCGTATCAAGCAGCGGCGCCTTCTTTGCTCGTTCTCGCTCAGGAATATCTCCGTATATCGCTGCTTCAGTTAACTTTTTCACATCTTTGGTCGCACTTGTTATCGGAGTAAACAGTTGTTCACTTGACACAGAAAAGTCAGTCTGCGCTTGTTGTCGTTGTTGAAGATTCTTGCGAAGTCTGTCTCGAACCGGTATAAACTTTTTAATTGCTGCTAGCCGCTCTCGGGCTAATTTAGTTGTAAGCGATTCACCTACCATATATTGTTTGTGAACTGAATTTTCAAATGTGAAACTATAACAATTAAAAGCTGAGTTATTAAATAATGTACCATCAAGCTAACGTATCCATCTTCGACAGGGTTAAACTGTACAAAGCTATCCGCGAGTGTTTCAGAAATAACATTGCTGGGGGTTTCAGAATTGTAATATCTGAGAACAGCGATGAACGATTTGTGTTAACGACGCGGCAACAACATCAACTACGTGAAAATGGAGGCGTCGCGGTGATTACTTGCTACTACGACCAGATCATCCAGTATGCACATAACTGCATGAGTAAGCCCAAACTGATGAGTATCCTTTCAGGAGAAAATCCTATGTGAGTGTACAAAAAACGCTAAAAAAAAAAATTTACTGAAAAGCCTATTTTTTATAGTAACGCTCACGTGGTTAAGATACTGGTTTTTCCTCGTTTAATATTTTTCTAAGATCACGAACCTTAGAACTAATTTCAGCTCGTTTTTGATACTCTTGGCCGAGCTTTTGACGTATTGCTTCAACGGTGCTAAATAGCGTTAGAAATGCATTAATATCGTTACCGTACAAGCAAGCATTGATGGACTTTTGAATTCCTTTCACGAGCCTGTACATCTTGGGTAAAACATAACGACCCTTACTAAACTGATACTCTATGTCTTCATATTCCGAGGCAATCCTGTCGCAGTCGAGATCTTCAGATAATACTACCCCTCTATTTTTTAAATTTGAGATTTTAGCAATTATAACATTTACATCTTTGATATCCATATTTTTATAGTATACTGTATCTCTAATTTAAAAAAGTAACACTTATTTGGCAATCTCGCTGGCGCCCTATGACGTCAGAGAGACCCAGAGGTTACTTTATTAACTTAATTAAGTATCCTTAAAGGATTTATTTCCCTTGAATCATTTCAGATGTATAAGAATTTTATTTTATGGCCATTTTTCTTTGACAGAACCGATTTTTGAATTCCTTCTGCAACAAATCGTATTGACACCTACAAATATCGAAATATGTACTGGCTTCATTCATTGATTGAAATATTTTCTCCTCGCTAGATTCTGTATCAAATGATTTGACATGTTTTGCCTTTTTTGCGTGTTTGCCGGTTCCACCTAATTTTGTATTCTGACTTTGAGTAACAACTCGTAAGTTATCGAATTTGTTATTTTGAGGGAATCCATCAACGTGATCAATCACAAAACCATCTTTGATCAATCCGTTGTGACATTCGTATACGAATCGATGACAATAATATCTCTTCTTCCCGGCACTAAACGTCAAGTATCCTCTATTATTTACCCATCCAACCGGCTTCTTTAGTCTGCAATTTCTAACAACACCATCACTGGAGGCTTCGTAATTAACAAGCACTGGGTGAGGTCTGAAATCTTGGCTCATTTGTATAATAATACTACTTGTCTAATTTATTATCTGCTTTAATTATAAACCTCTTGATATAATCTTGAGGGGTTTTGATGACTTTGTCGCTGACGGAGTCATCGGTAGGATCAATGATTGCATTTTTTATTCGTTTGTCATAATAGCGTTTTAGTTCCATGTATCGTTTGCCGCCACAACTGAGACACAACGGCGACTTTCCCCTTACCCCCACCCCACATCGGAAGCATGGAAGGGGGCCAAAGGAACCGTTGCGAACACTTTGTAAATGATACCCACAGAATTCGCTTCTGCATGATTTGTTACACGGGATTGTTGATCCAATCATTAGCCACTTGCAGTGATTCATTATACTATATTTTTCTATTTAAATACTTGTTTTAATTATAACATGGAGGAGTTCGAGAGATTATCAGCAATTAAGCCCTACAAAAATATCAAATTTAATCTCGATAGAGTATCTGTTAAACCAAAACGTCTAATAGACGATAGCATGAAGGAGTTCAAGAGATTATCGAAAATTAATCCTAGATTTAATCTCGATAGAGTATCTGTTAAACCAAAACGTCTAATAGACGATAGCATGAAGGAGTTCAAGAGATTATCGAAAATTACGCCTTGGAAAAATGCTAGATTCGATCTCGATAGAGTTTCTGATAAGGAGTTTGAGAGATTATCGAAAATTACGCCTTGGAAAAATGCTCAATTCAATCTCGGTAGAGTTTCTGATACACCAAAGAATAAAATTCTTGATAGAGCCCTGATAAATAAAATACGGGATTGTATTAATGAATTCAAACACGACGGTGCATCTCATAGCTGGTCAACATTTCGAATTGATGGCATTGTTGATGCCACCATGAACGACAGCAACGCAGCCATGATGTTATCACAACTTGGCAACAAAAAGTACTTTTTTAGAGTGAAATTCATTATCCGTGTAGAATCAGGCGGTTGGATTATACGAGACAAATTTGAACCGATTCTCAAAGACAAGAAAACAGTCGTTCTTAGCCGTGATTCTAAGCCGGGTCTGTTAACTGGAATTGACAAACCATACTATGAACAAGCGTATCCTGCAACAGCAGTTGTGTATGGGATATATCCGTTAAATGAAAAACCTGATATAAGAAAAACTTAAACCAATGAAACAGTCGTCGCCGGCGACTTCATCGTCAGTGGCTTTGCCACTCAATTGTGTAGCAGCACGAATAACAGAACATTTTACAAATGCATCCCGAGGGAACAAACTTACCGATCTACGGCGTAGCAAAATAGCTCAATGGGAGTTAACGGTGAAAGACAGCGGAGCGACTATTAGCGACATAGCAAAATTAGAAACATCACTGAGATTTCCAATAACTGTTACAACGATAACCGGAGAAGTTTTATACGAATCAAAATATAACAAAAATGGAACCCCAATTAAAATTATTGATCATAACGAACACGCATGGACGTCCGCGGTCACAATATTTCCACGAAACAGAACAATAAAGTATATACCCGACGATTTCTTGGGAGAAGAATTTTCCATGGACGGTTTTCTCGTTGAAAAGAAACTATTCGATGCTATTGCGCATTTGAGTAAAAACGACCCCGTGTCGGTGTGGTTACTTCGCAGCACTGAAAACGACATGTATACGTTTGATCAGTTTGTAAGACCAAACGGTGAATTATACCGCACTGAAGCATTTCACAACAAAATGAAAAAAACAGCTAGTGGGTTTTAACGGTGTGTGGCGAAGCCAACGATGAAATCATCAACGACGAACAATTATTGACAAACTGTTTTACAATCCCGTCGGTTGTAGTTCATTTTGCAAGAATCAAAAACGCATGGAAACCAACACGAGTAGAATTCTTGCCAGACATTGAGGCTAGTTGTTTAGAATTTAATCATGGCGGTTTATGGAATAACAAATACGACCATGATAATATCATTTCAGTTGATATGGTTGCTTGTTATCCAGCGAGTTTTCTTGGTTATGGAGAGTGTACTGAGTATTTTAAATGATTTGGACACCCCGTACATGAAATGACTCGTGTTGCAATTAATGGGCCGCTGCCTGATTTTGATTTAACTGGATTCGCTCGTGTAGTATCATTTGAGTTCGCAGCAGGACTTCATCGCTGTTGTTATATTTGGATTGGTAGACACGTGTCTGAAAAGAAGTGGCTGCCAATAGCGCTATTACAATTCATGATTGATACAAAAAATGTTAATTTCGCTGACGGTCAGTGAAGCAATTATATCATATCGGAAACAAACCAATGTCTGGTTACCAACACCGGAACGTCTTGATAGTATAATTGACGAATTCAGAAAACATATTGATGCCGGCGAAGAATATATCATTGAGTGGTCCAAACGGGTATTTAATCAACGAAACATCGAAGCAAAAGATCTCGGCAGAAGAATAATTGGAAAATTCACTCAGGGAGGAAAAAAATGCGACTATAGACGATATTGTTCACGGCTGATTATGGATAACACCGAATATGACTTTGTAATCGCGGATGCAGTATCTAAAAATATATATGTGGATCGTAAAGATGCCTTTTTGTCCGATGGAACAAAATTGGGTACAGTTGTTACTTATAGCGACGGTTACAGATCCCCGTATACACATTTGAGGTCGTCGATGCTGGGTTATGCTTGTATTAATTTATTTTCAATGATAAATAGATTTCCTGACACTGCAGTTAGAGTTGCCGTTGATTCATTTTACATTAACAGCAAGTACAGTTGCGCAGTTGCTGAATTCACTAATTCGGATGAAAGTTGGGGATCATGGAGAATTAAAAAAGAAATGCTGCGCGAGTATTCTGAATCAGCAGACGTTGAAATTAAAAGTAATTACTTACGCGATGATAATTTATCAGAACGTTCTAATGCACCATCGATATCAGATCCAATTTGTAGATATAAAACAGTTTATTTAAACGGCTGTGGCGGGTCAGGAAAGACGACTCGCGCGATTGAGTTATTTCGTGGGAAAAATCCTACGGATTTCACAAACATGATTGTGCTGACGCCAACACATAGATTAGCCAGAGAGATGAAACAACGAAACGTTGAAGCTTGTACTTATCACAGCTTTTTTCGATACAAGGGCGATGAATGGACCCCTGAAAGAATGGGTGATAAATTTATCCCTGCGGTTATTATTTGGGATAAGATATGCACGGTTTCGGTAGATGTATTAAAAATGTTTCTTGATTGGTTGCTGCAAAAGAATACAGCGGTAATAATGTGTGGAGATCATGGCCAACCACCACCATTTGTCGGCGTGGGTCCACATGATTGGCTAAAGAATTTTGTTGACTATTATGAAGAAATCGATACTGACTATAGAGCACTTGATGAACAATTACGTACACTTAAGAATTTAAATAGACTGCAACCCGATAAAATCCAATGCGAAATAATCAAGGAAATAATTCCTGAAACTCACATGGAGGAATTTTGGAAAGCATGGAGACCAAACGATTTTGTAGTGGCGAGTAGAAAGATAGTCAGAGATACAATTCAGCGGCAACTATTTGAGCTACACAAACAAAAATATCCGATGTTACAGGTTCCATTGTGCTACAGACCAGATGACTCTCGCAAGCAAAACATCGAGGTGGAAATACCCGGCGGAGGCAAACAAACACTTGTGTTAAATGATATTGTATGCGTTGATATACAATTTGTTGAACGCGCATTGAACGCTAAATCATCGCCGTGGACACTGGGTTATGTAACGACGATACATTCCTCGCAGGGATTAACCATCGCGGATACAATTGTTTGGATAGTCGATAATCGCATTGAGTGGTCAAATTTAGTTTATCTTGCAGTGTCTAGAGTACGGCGAATAAATCAGCTTCGAAGAACTGTTTTCGATGACGACACCACAATGGATGATATTGATGTTAGCATCATTAATAAAAAAAAACTCTCCGGTTACAAACAACAAGACAAAAAAAACAACGAGAATTTGATATTGATGCTGAATTAATAATTATGCTAAAGCAACAACAGAATAATCACTGCGCGAGTTGCAATTGTATAATGCGTTGGCAGTATTCGGATAAAGATCCTCGCCAATTTACCGTAGACAGAAAAAATAACAGTCTCGGTCATGTCAGAGATAACGTTATGCTGACTTGTCTTGAGTGCAACAGACAAAGGGGTGCTAGTTAAGACCACGCGGTGGTAATTAAGTATCCTCGGGAATTACCTGTAGTTGTTGTCGAGTAAATCCTCGCTGAGGAGCAGTTGAATCCAGTTTATAGATTGGAGGTCTACCAGTAGATCGTGTTATACCGGATATCTTATGCGTAGTGACGCTCCAAATAGGATCGGTAGCTCTTTTTTTACCACCCTCAAGCTCTCCTGGTTCGTATAAATACTTAACAGTGACATTACTACCAAGAATTGGTTCTTTGAAATCTTTTTGTGAAATTCCTTGGATTTCCATTTTTGGTATAGACGCTTTCTTAATCGCGTTGACAGGTTTCATGTTAATTGTTTGAGTAATCTCGTTATTGAGCGCGGTAATCACAGCTGGTAATCTCTTAACCCATTCACGGGATCTTTTATCCTGAATAAACTCCTTCGCGTATTGATATCCAAATAACCGTTCAGCAAGAGTCCGATTAAATCGTTCAACAATTGCCTTATCGCGATGTAGCGCAGTATGCCCTCGTATGATGGTGACATTGTGATGTTACATCGCTGATAAAACATCGCTTTGAAATTCCTTGCCAGGATCAACTTGTAACAGATTTGGCCAGCGTAGTGGGCCTCGTCGATAAATCTTTTCAAATGCAGAAGCAACTTCAGGTGATGATTTTGTTTTTAGCGGTTCTGCTTGTTTGTATCGACTCGCAACGTCAACTACGGTTAGCGCGTATTTGTAACCGTTGTCATGTGGTAAAAACAATAAGTCAGCTTGATGAACTTCATTGGGTCCGGTAACATCAAAATGCGAGAAATTGATTTGTTTAGGACGCGGTAGATAAATTTGCCATAAAGCCTGTTTGGATAACCAATTAGCCGCAGTGGCCTTTTTCACTTTTGCGGCGTTGGCGAGTTTATTGATTGCAGCGCTACCCCTCCAGTATCCTTTTGGAGAATAATAAATAGATTCCATATTATTAATTACCAGCGCCCATCATCAATTTGCCTTTCATAGCTGATTTTACCAACCATGAAGCCAACTTTTCTTTGAAAGATTTATCAGGAATAGCATTTAACGAATGAATTAATTTCACATCCGCGAGATGCCTGTTTTGCAGATTGCTGCTTTTATGGGCAACATCATGAACATGACACGCCTTATCAATAGCGTTTATCGGATACTCGCCGGATCGGGGTTGATTTTGATCATCAAGTCTGATATCTAATCGTGTTCCGGGGCCACAGTAGCTATATCCTGGAAGGTGCTTTTCTCCGGGGTACTTTGCCCATGGGATTCCAGGGAACTTTGCCAATTTGACTGTGATATCACCTCCTTGTTTTTTTTTAAAACATCTCCGGATTGTAAAATCTTTGATTTTGCAGAAATAAATCTAAATTTTTTGTACCACATATTGCACATGTACCAGTTAGTGCAGATCTGTTATTTTTAGTTGTAACCGTCGTCACATCATTTGTGCTAGTACGCGTTTTACACTTCACACAATATAGATCCATAATTTATGTATAAGGATATGGATATAATTGATTTTTCAGCGACTAAAACAAGAGAACCAGTTAAGCATCATGCAGCGCTACCAAACTTTATCCGCGCAGTTATAATCGGGCCATCTGGATCCGGCAAGACGCAATTGTTGCTCAATTTAAAAGTGAGATGGATGAAGTAGAATAAGTTGTATTTAGTTGCTCCTAGCGTAGATGATCAACTATGCTATGACGTGTTAAAGGATTATAACGAGAATGCATCAGAAATTTCCGGGAAGGGAATTATTGAATTTATAACCGATATTGACGAGGCACCATCCATGGATAACCTTGATGGGAGCATTAACAATTTAGTTGTATACGACGATGTGATGTTAGACAATCAAAAAAAACCAGCTAGAATATTTTCCCGAGGCAGGCATAAAAACACTGACGTGATATATGTCACTCAACGCTACACTCAGATTCCAAAAGTGATCAGAGATAACTGTAATATTCTTGCTGTGTTTAACGGCGTTGATACACATACGCTACGAAATATTTGGCAGACATGGTGTTCCGATATGGAATTCAATCAATTTAAAAATTTCTTTAGTCATGCTCAGTCAACCCCGCATGGATTTATAACAATAAATTTACATGATCCTCGAACACGATATCGTATCGGACTCGATCAAATATTTGGTTGAAATAAATTATAAACCCATAGCAGCAGAGGGGGCGATGACATCACGATGAGACCGTATTTTGACTAAACAATCTAAGACATTTTTTATATTTAATATTTTCTATAATTTTGTTGGAACACACGTTTTAATGTTAATATTGCTGATACGAGTTCAAAACACAGACCAAAAGCTGCACATTTTCTTCTAAAGCTTTTGCCATAGAATACTAAGAAAAGGATCTTTGAGTATAATTTGCGAAAAACTTATGTTTCGAGCAAGTAATCTTTTTCTTGGGGTTGAAAAAGAAGGATTCGATGTAATCCTCTCGAGATTTTTGTTAGATTTAGAACAAATGATGTCTCGGACAAATGTAGGTTTCGACCCCTCTGCTGCTCCTCTCTTCGCAATGTACTTTAAATGTCGATTAAAATAAGATTGTCGAAAGTAGAATATAGTATTCAGGTCTACCATTAAATAATTATAAGTTTTATCCGTATAAAGCAATACAACCAAATGAACGAGGGAGAATTGAACTTCAAGTTTATGATACGAGTAAATACCTTCTACCCGCTGAAGCATTTATTAAAGAAGAAGGAGAACTTGTACAAAATGTTGCAGCTAATGATCCATATGACGCAAATGTCCGAGTTGGTTTTGTCAATAACGGTATTATGGCGTTATTTAGTAGCGCTACATATATGATTGATCATAGAGAGATTGAATCTATTCAAAAAGATGTTGATATCGCCACAACAATAGTGGGGTTAGCGAGATATTCTGATGATTATAAAATATCGGTTGACCATCAATAATGTATGCTAATGACACTACTGATCACGCTGATCATAAGAAGTAAGTTAAATTATGGACACCAGTAGTTACTGCATCATATCCAAAACCAGTCGACGCTGAACATAAAAATAGACAAAAACAGCTAGTCTGCAGAGTAACATTAATGGAGAATTTTCATGGCATGTTACATCAAACAGGGGTGTTTCTGCGCCTCGACACATATTGATAGCGTTTCAGAATAATACGCGATTAAATTCTCAGGAGCACAGCCGTATGATATTTGATCAAAGGATGTCTAGATATTTATTTTAAATGTACATGTCATGAATATTATCCGTAAATCAAGTACAACATCTCAGGCAGTGTGTCGTCACAAGAGGAACCCGACATTGCAAGGAACCATTGTTGTATCGTTGTCAAGTGTGAAGCGTCTCTTTATTAAAGCCATTGATTTCGTCGTATGTTTTAGAAATTTCTAACATGTATTCCTCTGTAAGTGGAGATTTCCACCAATTGTATTAATAAGTATGGCTATTAAAAGCAATTTCATATTGACAAGCTTATTTGTTAATTGGTTGTGAGAAGGAGAGAGGCAAGGAGAGAGGGAAGTTAGTTTTATTTAGATGTCAAATATTGACTTTCTCATCATTGAGCCCTGCCATTCTACTTTCATCGGTCATATTAGTTTTCTTTGGTTATTTAGTTGATATTTTTCCTTTGAAGCTTCAGCGGTGGATATATTACCACAGCTGCAATAAACTTCATTAATACAGAACTAAGATGATGATATTATTGAATTTATCAATGATATCAATCATGCGCCCAGCGTTGGTTCAATTGATGGATCTATTAATAATTTAATCGAATATGATGATGTGATGTTGGAAAAACAATCAAAACCTGCTCGGATGTTTTCCAGAGGTAGACATAAAATACTGATGTGATTTATACACAAATGCCAAAAGTGATCAGAGATAATTGTAATATTCTCGCTGTGTTTAATGAAGTTGAAACACATGCACGTAGAAACATCAATCAGACCTGGTGCAGCGGTGATATGGATTATAATCGTTTAGGAATTTACCTAGTCATGCTCAGTCAACCCCGCATGTTTTTTTAACAATAAATTTACATGACCGCAGATCAAGATATCGAATCGGTTTTGATAAAATATTTGGATAAAACAGTAGCAGCAGAGAGGGTGTTACAACGAATGGGCGTCAAACAATAAATGATCAAGCGCGTACTATTTTTTTATATAAAAAATGACCAAATTACAAGTAACAGAATTAACTAGCCCCCAAAAGAATCTCGGTTACATAGAGGCTATGGTTTAGTGTTTTTTTAAAACTTTTTTCGGTTTTTGAGGAGGCCTTGGTTTGCCAAATAGACGCCTATCTAAAGTTATCCGATACAACCTCTCTCTACATGTACATGTTTATTATTATTATTTTTTCTTGGGGGGGGTGAGGTTCGTATAGGAATCACTGGTTGAGAAATATTTGCCAAAAGAGTATTTGCCAAAAAACCTTATCCGATTCACCCTATCTGCTGCTCATTCGTAGGGGATTTTTTAAACAACTAAATAAGTGTTGCATATATATATATATATATATATATATATATATATATATATATATATATATATGTGTGTGTGTGTGTGTGTGTGTGTGTGTGTGTGTGTGTTTCCCAGTAATATTTATCAGCTAAAACAATTTGTGGGATGGTCAATTCTGTTTGTGTAACTAGTCAGTTGACACATGTTTACTAGTCACATTGCATGTTTGATGCTTAACCTCGTGCCCTGCGTCATGCAGTCTTCTTGAACTTTAATTATTACCCATCCACGTCAGTCTTGATTCTTAAATAAACATTGTTAAAAAGTTGTTCAATTTTGACCTGTTGAAATTGAGGTTTATGGTTTCTTCTTAAGCAGCAGAGGGGGCGAATCGGACAACTTTTATAGGCGTCGATTCGGCAAACCGAGGCTTCCTCGTAAATTGTAAAAAAAAATAAGTCCATTTGGCTAACTAATGCTTTCTCGAAATCGAAAAACAAAAGGACGTCAATGTCGTTGTCGCGTCCCCCTCTGCTGCTATGGGTTAACAATTCTTGAAATCGTAAAAGATTTTCACGATGAATTGTAAACAATTTAGGATTTCACAAACAGACTAATTTGTAACACCTCACCTCGTAAATCAATCAGATTATTGGATTGGTCGCTGAGTTTGAAATTAATTCTCGTTAACAAATTATTATGACATCTCATATAGACTAGATTAGTTGGATCCTCAATGATTAGAAATCCTGGAGGAGCTGCTGGTGCAAATGAGTATAAAATATATCCTTGCTGAGCTTGATTTAATCGCTCGAGATTTTTTTGATAGCTTCTTTCGATGACATCACATACTAAAATTAGCGCTATCACCGAGGATATATTCACGTTAAACGGAGCGATATGCCTACCACCGCCATCTGGGTCATTATTATGTTTGAGGATATTTGGACCCTTGTTTTGTTGTCTCCATGCTGTGACTATCGAATTAAATTTTTCATTGATAAAATCATTAACGGGTTTTTTTAGTTCGTGACTATCGAACTCTGATAGATATCTACGACATATCCGGGTGAGTATATCTCAATGACAGATGATAATGTTGGCTCTTGAACTGTTATAGCGATTTTTGTTTCTCTTCCAGTAATAGATTTTTTTCTACGCTGTAATTCAGCATTGATTTGTTCAATTTGGTATGACCCAGATGGTAGCGAAACAACGTTCCAGTCTGGAGTTCCATTGGGTTTATTCTTATACGCAAACACCAAGGAATTATTTGGTTGTTGACCACCAAATGGTGCCGACCTAATATTATGCCAACTGTGATACATTCGTAGTTTTGCTAGCGCTATCTCCGTAACGGGAATCGGAGTTGGAAAATTCACACTGAATTCACGATTGGTTGATGTTATTGAGATCATGCTGGTTTTCACCTGTGTGGTATTTTCCACTATTCGTTGAGTCGGTTCGGTATTTTCTCCTATTTGTTGAAGTAGTTCTTGCGGTGTCGCCATTGTTATTATCATTATCCTGCTCTAAGTCGGACATCGCGGAATCATAAATACGTACCATCGCTGAAAACTCGCTATCGGATATTAATGTGTCATCGAGCGACGATGATATCATCGAAGATAATTGCGAGTACGCGGTTGACACTACATCAAATTTAACTACATAATATTGCAGTTTACGCTGGCTGCATGATGATATTTTTTGTTATTATTGAAATAATTCCCGCGATTGTTGTCGCCGTTGATATACAAATTGGAACAGCTCTCGGACCAATCATTGTCACTGAGGAGAGTATTATACCAGCTCTGGTGATTACGCCACTCACCGAGTACACGGTAACATCAACTGCGGTGAATCTTCGTCGGTATTTTTTTGTTTTTGTTTGGTACTCCTTAGTGTGTTTTGAGTTTAGTTTGAAATTCTCTGACCTTTTCATAGCGATACTGCTGTGATGACATTTTATTTATTACAATAGATTTCAATTTAGTTGTTTACCAATATCCGCTACGAATTCCACATACCATGTTACTGAAACCCTGGTAAGATTATCATCAGTGGATGTTTTCATGAATTGTTCAGTTGTATCCTTGTCGATGATCGTTGATATCGTATTGTTGGTCCCAGATGAACTCGTTGATGATATATTAAATTGTGTAGGTGTCACTAGTGTTAATCGATAAATACCTTTGACGGTCGCGGTGATACCTAATATGTTAGTGGATGGTGTCCACGCAAATAATCCGCATTGAATCGTGTATACTACGTTGATGGTATTCGCATGAGGAATTTTTGTTTTTACAATGATTTTTATCACCCTCGATAGATCAGCCTCTATGGCGTCAGTGATCACTTTAATATTCGTGATTTATCGAGTTTTGTGATAATATCATCAGTATTTATTTTTATATCATCGGGTTTGGTATTTTTTTTAACCAAAACATCTATCAATGGAGCCATCGGTCCTGTTAAAGTTTTTACAAAACGTACCAAATTGAGATACATGAGTGTCATACACCGATCGTAATTTTGTCAAATTATCGATAGCAATTTTTATTTCCGTGAGTTTTGGTATGGTTACCGGTGGATTTTCAAAGAAATCCAATATGGGTTTGTCAATATTGTTAATTCTATCCACAATAGTTGAAATAAGGACACCCGGTTTGAGTTTAACCTGATCGGAAAAGAACGCGATAGTTACTTCGGTTTCGTCTCGTTGTTTAACTAAAATATCATCCAAGGAAACATTACTAGTTTGCATTTTACCCTGACAATCTTGAAATACAACTATTTCATTGGGATCAACACTTGCTAAGTTCAACATTTCAGCTATTTCATCTTAGATTATTTTTTACATCGCCGGTTGCAGTGCCATCGGTATCGGGTTTCTTCAGCGCTGATAAAGATCGTCCCCAAATATCAATCATGTTATTGTAAAACTAATTGCTTCTCTAAAATCTTTGATTTCCAGCGACTACTAGTATATTCATTCACGACCCGATGAGGTGGTTTTCCCGATTATGAAATAGCGACAAGGATATTCAATACTTCGTTGCCTCATATTAGTGGGTCATTCATTTGTTGTGTTGGTAGCGTACAATACCAACGAGGGGTGTTTAAGCGGTTTATATAACTCATAAATTCTTTAGGTGGCGCTAATCCATATGAATCAAAATAAACAATTGCACGTGGATCAATCGCGTATGCAACCCAGTGGGTTCCAGGTCCGGTGCTGTTATCAAGATTATAGATACTGGTTTCAACGCTGTTTGGTTGTGCCAGCAACTGATCTTTCATAAAGAGTTAAGACACGTCTGAACTTTTTAATCGCTAGTTTTTTAGCAGTATCGAGTAAACCAAATTTGACATGGGAACTATTGTTGTTAATAAACTGGTCCTTGTCTCATGCCGTTTCCTCTGTACCATGAATACGGGGTTCCTGGTAATCTTAGATCCTTTCCCTTTTTTGTATCCACATCCTCAATCAGCGCTGGAATCGCAGCTAACATCGGGAATATACCACATGATTTTATCATATTGTTGATCGCACCCGCAGAGAGTGTGATCTGAACGCCCATTTTATCTTTAAAGGCATCGTTGAAGTGTTTTATCTAACGAGTTGTCAGTGACAAATTTATTCTGACCACCAGACATCTGATTGTGCTTCAGTGTTATTGTGGTTCCACATTTTTTAGCTGATCCCGTTTGCAATTTCTTGAGTTGACCAGGAGTCAACCTAGCACTAACAACACTATATGACATTATAAATAACAGATTAATCTAATTGTTACATGTTTTTGGAAAACACTACATATTTTTTACCGGCGCATCTACTACTCTCATTCTTCCACCAACGCCTTCAAGTAGCATTGATTTGTTGCTGAGAATGACAGCAAATGCTCTGTAAGTAACACCAGCAGGGGCTATGGTAGCTCTAAAATGTATGTCAACGACAGATTGTCTTGTTAAATCGAAAACGCATGGACACCTACGGTAACAATATTTCCGCGAGATAGAACAATAAAATATATACCCGCGGAGTCCACCCCCACCCCCCGGAATTCTCTGAGGAGAACTTATTTTTTTTTATTTACCTGTTTACCAGAGAAGACAATTCTCGTATTAAATGATATTGTGTTGGTTGATATCAACGTCGTCGAAGATGCATTGCGCGCTGATAAATCCCCATGGACGCTAGGTTACGCGGCGACAATACATTCTTCACAAGGATTGATTATATCGGATACAATTGTTTGGATGGTAGATAATCACATGGAGTGGTCAAATTTAGTTTATCTTGCTGTGTCCAGAGTACGAAGAATAAATCAACTTCGAAGAGTTGTTTTAGATGATAATGACACTACAATAAGTGATATTGTCAGCGATGATATAATGAGAAAAAACAACAGGATAAAAAAATAATAGAGAATTTGATATTGATGCTGAAATAATAATCACACTGAAACAACAACAGAATAATCACTGCGCGAGTTGCAATTGTATAATGAGTTGGTGTTGGCCGGATAAGGAATCTCGACAATTTACCGTAGACAGAAAAAAAGCAGCGTTGGTCATACCAAAGATAATGTGATGCTGACTTGCCTTGAGTGTAATAGACGCAGAGGTGCTAGTTAAGACTACGGGTGGTAATTGAGTATCCTCGGGTATCACTTGCAGTTGTTCACGAGTAAATCCTCGCTGAGGAGCAGTTGAATCCAGTCTATAGATTGCTGTTCTACCCGTAGATCGTATTATACTAGATATTGTATGTGCGGTGACACTCCAAATAGGATCAGTAGCTCTTTTTGTGCCGCCTTTGAGCTCTCCAGGTTCATATAAATATCTTCCAGTGACATTACCGAGTATTGGTTGTTTTGAAAAATCATGTTGCGATTTTTCAGGTATATACTTCGTTTTAATCGCGTTGTTAGGTTTCATGTTGATTGTTCGAGTAATCTCGTTATTCATCGCGGTAATTACGCCTGGTAATCTCTTGACCCATTCACGAGATCGTATATCCTGGATGATTTCTTTCGCGTATTGATATCCAAATAACCGCTCAGCAAGTGTACGATTAAATCGTTCAACAATTGCCTTATCGCGATGTAGTGCAGTATGTCCTCGTCGTAACGCAGTATTATGATTCTTCATTATTGATAAAACCGCACCATGAAATTCCTTGCCAGGATCAGCTTGTAATAGATTTGGCCAACGCAGAGGACCCCTTCCATAAATCCTTTCAAACGCAGAAGCGACGTCAGTTGATGATTTTGTCTTTAGCGGCTCTGCTTGTTTGTATCGACTCGCAACATCAACTGCAGTTAACGCGTATTTGTAAACATCATCATGCTGCAGAAATACTATATCAGCCTGATGAACCTCATTAGGAACAGTAACATCAAAATGCGAGTAGATAATTTGTTTAGGCGGCGGTAAATAAATCTGCCATATCGCCTGTTTGGATAACCAATCCGCTGCAGTGGTATTTTTCACCTTTGCAGCGCTAGCGAGTTTACCAATTGCTGCTTTGCCCCTCCAGTATAATCTTGGAGAATAATAAATAGATTCCATGATGTTATTAATTACCAGCACCCATCATCAATTTACCTTTTTATTGCCGATTTTACTAACCATGAAGCCAATTTTTCTTTCAAGGATTTATCAGTGATAGAATTCAACGCATAAATCAATTTCACATCTGCGATATGTCTGTGTTGCAGATTGCTGCTTTTATTAGCAACATCATGAGCATGACACGCCTTATCAATAACGTTTATTGATTGTTCACCACGTCGGGGTTGGTTTTGATCATCTAGTCTAATATCGAGTCTGGTTCCGGGTCCACAATAACTTAACCCTGGAAGGTGTTTTTCTCCTGGGTATTTTCCCCAAGGTTTTCCTGGGAGTTTTACTAACTTAGCTGCAATATCACCTCCTCGTTTTTTTTTTAAATCCTTAGAAACAAATCTAAATTTCTTTGTACTACATTGTACGCATTTACCAGAAAGTGCTGATCTGTTATTGCTAGTTGTAATCGTAGTCAAGTCATCTGTGCCAGTACGCTTATTACATTTCACACAATATAGATTCATAATATATTTATAATAACATGAATGTAATTGATTTTTCGGCGACAAAAACAAGAGAACCAGTTAAACATCATGCAGCGCTACCGAATTCTATTCGTATGATTATAATCGGACCATCTGGAAGTGGCAAGACACAACTGCTACTTAATTTAATAACGAGATGGATGAAATGGGATAAGTTGCATTTGATTGCTGCTAGTGTAGACGATCCGAGATGTTACGAGGTGCTAAAGGATTTTAACGGGAAAACAAAATCGGAAATCGATGAAGATATTATTGAATTTTAACCGATATCGAAGAAGCACCGAGCATTGATGATATTGATGGAAGTATTAACAACTTAGTTGTATATGATGATGTCATGTTAGACAATCAAAAAAATCCCGCTAGGATATTTTCCAGAGGCAGGCATAAAAACACTGATGTGATATATGTCACTCAACGATACAATTAAATACCAAAAATGATCAAAGATAACTGCAATATTCTTGCTGTATTCAATGGAGTTGACACACATACGCTACGAAATATTCACAAGACTTGGTGCAGTGGAGATATGGATTATAATCTCTTTAGATATTTCTTTAGTCACGCTCAGTCAATCCCACATGGATTTGTAACGATAAATTTGCATGATCCTCGGACGCGATATCGTATCGGACTTGATCAAATATTTGGTTAACCCATAACAGCAGAGGGTGGCGCGACAACGGCATTGGCGTCCTTTGTCTCGAATTCGAGAAAGCATTAGTTAGCCAAATGGACACTTTTTTACAATTTACGAGGAAGCCTCGGTTTGCCGAATCGACTCCTATAAAAGTTGTCCGATTCGCCCCCTCTGCTGCTTCTTACATTGCTAGGGTTACATGGCATGGCAACCTAGACAGATTACAAATATTGGTGTTTGTGTTTATTAAGGACACTGATATTATCCGGTTCATGCATTAGCCATAGAGTAGAAGGTCACTGTCTTACATGTTCTGTGAAATGTATTAATCGAAGCATTATTAACTTTAACAGAGACGTCAATAGCCTGAACAAAATTACTATGAATGATATTATTATGAATCAAAGGTGGTTAGATTTTTTTCTACCTGTTTTTTTTCGAACTAAAAATGATGACAATTACTCCATTATATTCCTTATACATCTTATCATGGCACTTTGTGTTAAAAAACAAAAGAAAACATATGGCGCCTAGTATAAAGGATATTTTTCTTAAAAATATATTAAATAATATTATGGCAGTTCAGTGATTCAAGTGTCCAAATACAACCTAGTAAATTTAGGTCCGTTCAACTACAAATGTATCGTGAGCTTTTAAATTTCATTTTAAGTGGTCTATCTTTATAAAAATTAAAATAGTAATTGATTTGTTTTATTTTAACGAGTCCTTATGTTCATGGCTACTTCAAACGCTCATAGCAATAAGAAGGAAATATTCATCGTAACGAAGCGAGAAGCCGATAATAATGGATACAAATAAATGTACATGCTAATAACTAATAATGTTTATAACGGTTCTTACAATTGTGTAGTACCACAGGCTATTCCATTGTAACCTGAATGCAGTATGTTAACCAGTTTGCATTTTAAAACGAACTCGGGGTTCTCTTCTGCTTAACCTAGATTTCAATGTAGAAAATGCAACAAAACTCCGTGATAATGCGATTCGAATCCTTTATATTTCTCATCGCAACTTCAGCATTTACAAAAACCAAACACGAATAGTTCACTCAATTTGTGGTACATTGCCAATCTCAAAAAGTTAGAATACATTAGGCAGTTCAGAAATTATATTCCAACCTTTTAGAAACAATATTCTGCACCACTAGTCAAAAACATTCGATAAACCTATGTGAGATTAAAGAACAATCGATATGTATAACAATGTAGGGATTCGAAAAATTATGCACACTTCATTGTTAACTTTAGTGTCCTGATATCAATATCCTTAATACTTTTATATAGTGTAAAATTGCCATGTATTTATTTCTAACTTGTGATTTGATAAAAGCAACTCGCCTTCTTTATACTGATGAATGAAATCCAAAAGGAAGTTAGTTAAACTAATAGGTCATAGGATACTGTGTTAAATCGCAGTCTTAAATATTTGCAAAGGTTAATTGGTGTTCAGATGTCCATTAATGTCTGAGCTATTAAAAACATGAATTGAAAAAGAAAAACTTCTCCAAGTAACAAATATGTAGTATAATAAAAAAACAACATGATATATGTATAAAATTAAAATCACAAGTGTTCGAATACTTCTGCGCTGAGCCTAACAATATGACAATATAAATATATGTTTATCCACTGCTCATTTCAATCGACCATAAATAAGGTAATGGAATTTTGTTCCAAGATATTTTGCACGCAGCCCTTAGTAATGTAGCAGTCCGGTGCATCACGACCCTGCACTTATTTGTAGACGATCACGTCGCATAGTAGTCTCCTAGAATATACCTCATAGAATTTTTTTTTTAAAATTATCCAATGCGGTAATGACGATCCTGCTTTCATTTTCAGGTGATCCCCTCGCATTCCAGTCACCCGGCTTGTTAACGTTTCTAGTCACATTAATGATCACAGTTTTAGTCAGGTGAACGGCTATTGCATCATGACTTCGTCGATATGACGTCTCTCATAGTTTTATTTCAGTTCACGGTAGACGTAATGATAAATAATTGCAACTAGTCTCGATTAGAATATTAAAAATAATAATATTTATTATATTTCAATAACCACCAGTGAAGGTCGGTAAGAATAAAATTGTGAATTGAGCAACGTATAGGGATGGAAGATAGTTCTGAAATGAATAATGTATTACGATATACCATAAATGGACATCTCACGCGTTTTATTTCCATTATGGTATCCTATTCTTGACTATGACCCAACGAAGTACACTTTTATCGATGTAATTAAAGACATGTGTCTGACATATTTACCGTGGTACAATTTTTATGACTTGTAATAACTTATTCAGCTATTATTTTATGACTATTTTCTGAAAGGTTACGGCTTCCTATCCCTTCACCACGTAAAGACTATATTCTATAATTAATTTGTGTAGAACTTGAAAATGTACACCCATCTATAAATGTTTCACTTTTTTCTTGCAGTGTTTGATAATATTATTACCTCCATTTTCAGGACAAAATAAAATAAAAACATACTGAATGGATAAAATATTAGGGACTTCAGAGTTTATATGTGGCGGATCTAATGCTTTAGACCCACGATATGACTTCTTTACCATAATTATCACCATTATATAAAATAATAATAATAATAATAATAATAATAATAATAATAATAATAAAATAATGAGGACTTTGTATAGCGCCTAATCTTTAGAATCTCTAAACGATTTACATCAATAATGATATTACTACAGAAAAAAACAGAAAAAAAAAAAACATGAAATTGGAAAACAGAAAGAATCTTGAAAATATTTAAGGTACGAAACATTATTAGGTTTTTCAGTTTGTTCTTGCAGTCGAAAAAGCTGCATTTTAAGAGCACTCTTGAAAAGGATCATTGTGTCTTTATGTCGAATTTCAATGGGCAATTAATTTCACATTGTTGGGCCCTGGTATGCAAAAAAACGTTGTCCATATGACTTCGTTTTCATAGTGGGAACAATGAGTATACGATTGCCAGAAGAGGAGCATAAGTATATTGCTGGTATGTACAATGTGTACACATGGGTGAGGCCGGATAGGTATATTGGCCTGGAGTTAGTCAGTGAAACATAGCACAGAGAACATTTTGTGTTTGATTCTGGATCCAATGGATACCCATTGTAGAGTACAAATAAGTGGAGAGGTGTGCTCGGATCATGGTACTCTAAAATTGATTCGAGAAGAAGCTGTGTTTTGAACTTTCTGAAGTTTCTGGAGTAGACACTATGACGAACCAGACAGACTTGAGTTACAATAGTCCAGTCTCTTGAAAGTATTAATGAACACATAAGTGTTTTAGTGGCATCAACTGAAAGATTTTTGCGAATGAAGGACGATGACTGTAATCTTTCCGCTATCCAATGCAGAGAAAATGTCATTAAAGACTTTCAGTAGTTTCATTACTGTGGCAAGAACGACATGCATTTCTAATAAAAACTGTTTGAATTTAAATGAGATACAACTTGGTTTAGAACAACGTTTTCTAAGATTTGTTTGATATGAAAGGGAGATTAGAAACAGGGCTGTAGTTCTTTAAATTGTTATGGTCAAGTGTTGGTTTCTTCAGCAATGGTTTTACGATGGCAGTTTTAAAAAATGGTGGAAATTCCCCGGATGCGAGATATACATTAATAACACCAGTTAGTGAAGGCAATATTGGGTCTAATCACTCAAGCATCAGTGATGTTGGATTTGGATCAAGTTCACATTACTTTGGTGCACTCTTCATCACCATTATCCCTACTAAATCCATACAGATAGGTTCAAATTATCCTAATGGTTGTCGCTAAAATTCTGTATCGTAACTTTTGAAATTGAAACTGTGTTGTCAAGTGTATCTCTAATGGTTTGTATTTTGTCAGGGAAGAAATTTGCAAATAGGTCCGGAAGGTCTACTGGAGAGAAGGTAGATGGAAGTGGTGTACATTTGTTCCTTGACATTAGTTTGTTAGTTATTGTTAGTTATTTCGAAAAGCTCTTTGCATCTGGAATTCTCCGTGATCTTAGTCCTGTAGTGGGATAATTTGGCTAAATGGACTATGTTTGTGACGTTCTTCTTAGCGCACTCATAAATTTGTTTATGAATAGTGAGTCTGGTGGAAAGCCAAAGCCTCTCTACTTTACGGAAATGTCTTTTAGCAGTGCGAAGCTGGTGTCTAGCACTGCTATACCACGGAGGACACTTTTTTATTGATAATCTGCATTTGGTGGCTAGGAATGTTTTCCAAGCAATGAACGCGGGCAGCTATCGAATTGTTCTGCTGTAGGAGGTAAGCACGTTGTTAGGTTTGTTATTTATATCATACGAAGGGTTAGGGAATGATACGTTGAGATGGCATATAATGCAGAAGTATTTCTCCATATAGCGGACAAGCAGTAAAAAAAAATGAAATTAATTTTACATGTCACCGATACAAATTTAACATAATCTTTCGATTGGATGTTGTCATTGTCACGATTGGACTAGTGAAGAAGTGAACAGCCTTTCATTATTAAAGTAAATATGATGCGATGACCAGTTCACTTCGTTAACTTTAGTCATAGATTTAAGTATCAGTAACTTTCAAGGTTGTTGTTGTTGTTATTGTAGGGTTTAACGCCATGTTTCAGCTTAATATAGGACAGCGGTTCTCAACCTTTCTAGTGCCGAGACCCTTTTAATGCAATTCCAAATGTTGTGGCGACCCAACCGTAAAATTATTTTCGTTCATAACTGTAATTTTGCTACTGTTATGAATCGTAATGTAAATATCTGATATGCAGGATGTATTTTCATTGTTACAAATCGAACATAATTAAAGCGTAGTGATTAATCACAAAAGCAATATGTAATTATATATTGTGAAATATATATTTCAAATTACAGGTAAATGAAATTCCGTCTTTATGGCTTACGTTTATTTAGTTTTCTTCATGTGTATTCATTGTATTCATTTTGTATACTTATGTGAAAATATGAAAAGCATGGCGTAGCATGAATAACACTATTAATATAACAACAGTAAACTACATTGCTAAAAAAATTGTTGCGATAGTACGCGTAAAAAGCCAACGTCAGTGCGAAGGTTGAGGCTGCTTCTTTCTCACCAGATCAGAAATTCTCGGGACAGTCTTTGCAAGAGCACAAGGAAGATCATCTTCTGCAACAAGCCTACTTCTGTATTTAGGCTTGATAACCAACAAGCTGGAAAACCCTGCTTCGCAAAGATATGTTATCGGAAATGGCAGAAGAAGGCGCAACACTGTCTCAGACAGAACAGGATATGATTGCAAACACTTGATCCAGAATTTTGTAACTGGCATTGAAGAGAAATCATGTCTCGCTTCATCGCTGTTAATGAGTTCAATTAACTCCTCCTGTGCTGTCTCAGGAACTTCTTCAACTTTGACTGTGAATGGATTTCTGGCAAGTGCAAATGGGGTGTCAGGTAGATTTGGAAAGTACGATGAAATTTCATCCGCAAGCATATGCAAGTGTTCTTTCACAGAAATAGTCATTGCAATCCTTTTGACAGGTTCAATGTCATTTTCCTCAACGAAAGCAGATAATGTGGGCAACATGTAAATTTTATTTTCATTCAATTTTGTTAGCCAAAGCCGAATTTTCATTGAGAATGATCGGATCTTTTCAGACAAATCGAGTCATGTTTCATTTGGTCCTTGCAGTGATAAATTTAACTCATTCAAGATGGCAAAGATGTCAACCAAGTAAGTTATCTTCTGCAGTTCACTTTCATCGCAGAAAAGGGCTTCGAAATACAGTTTTCTTTTCTGATTAAAAAAACGTTTTTAGTTCATCACGAAGATCAAAGACGCGTTTTAAAACTTTTCCTCTCGACAACCATCTCACTTCAGTGTGAAACAGCAGAACATTGCTGGACGCATCCAACTCATTACATAGTTTCGAAAACAGTCGACTGTTTAAAGCACTCGCTTTTAAAAAAATTGACGGAACTTACGACGCTTTTCATTACTTCTTGTAACTCTTGTGGAAACGTCTTCGCTGCTAATATTTGTCGATGAATCATACAGTGAGTTCCGACGACTTTTAGCGACTGATTCAGTACCAAACGTTGAAATCCAGACCGACATCCTTGCATAGCTGGAGCACCATCTGTGCAAACACCACAAACCTTTTCCCAAGAGATCTTATGCTCTGTCAGAAATGAACCAACCGTGTCAAATACATCACGTGCAGTAGTTGTCGTTTCAAGAGGTTTGCAAAAAAGAAACTCATCTTTGAAGTCGCCATCATTAATATACCTCACGTAAACAAGTAATTGTGAACAGTTTGCAACGTCGGTAGATTCATCAAGCTGGATACTGAATATTGGAAGTGGTGTAGATTTCATTTCCTGGATTACCTGATCAATAATATCAGCAGACATGTCATCTATTCTTCTGCGGACAGTGTCGTTAGATAAGGAAATTGTACTCAGTTTCGAAACAAATTCGGCTCAGACCATAACTCGAACAATGTCTTTGGCCGCTGGCAACAGTAAATCCTCAGCAATGGTATGAGGTTTCATAGCTCTTGCGATTCTGAGAGTCACCAAATATGAAGCTTCAACGGCAGCTATGTTTTGTTGGTGGTACTTGCCGCCAGTGTCAAGTCTGGCTTTTTTGACTCCATCAGCTTTGCTTCTAAAATACTCGGTGTCCTTGCCGGCAAAGTTCGGATGCTTGCTATTAAAATGGCGTTTCAGTTTGTTCGGCTTCATAGATTCTGCTGATAGAACTTCATTACAAATAACGCATTGTGGTTTTTCAATTCCTGCTGTCACTATTGAAGTAAACCCATATTGTAAAAAATCGTCACTATATTTTCTTTTCTTACCGTTCTTCTCTACACGATGCATTGCCATGGGCTGGTTCGCTAATGAAAATATTATATAACAATAACTTCAATAACACTAACTATAAAATGTTTGTTTATGGCGCTGTACTAATTAGAAACGGACGTGATTTCAATTACATTACGACTGCTACGACAACAGAAATGTTTGAAATCATTCTGATTCAATTGTCTGCAACATCTATCCTCGAATGACAATTATAGTAAAAAGAACTGGTAAATACGAATGGGGAAAATGTGTACAATAACAAGTTTTACACATTAGAATAGACAAAATAATGTATATTTCCGATGGTCGTAAGCGACCCCTAGCAAATCGTTGTTCGACCCTTGACGGGGTCGCGAATCACAGGTTGAGAACCGCTGATATAGGATATACATGGCGGCCAGCATTAATGGTAGAGGAAGAACCCAGGAAACCCCGCGGACAGAACCACTGACCCACGAAAAAGCTCCTGGCAAACTTTCTCACATACCCACATTAGCCAAAAACTTTCAAGGTAAGAATCAGAATGTTTTATTACAGTGCTGATAATATATTATATACTCACCAATTCGTTGTGCATTTAGAGGGGGTGAATCGGACATACTTTTCAGATAACTAAAAAAATGACAGTTTCGGTTTCGCAGGGTGGGTTGGGGTGGGGGTGACATACTATTCAGACAAGCTAGAATTGTAGAGGTGGGGGTGGGGTGATTCAGGCAAACTAAAAAAATGACAGTTTCAGTTTCGTACGAATGGGCGAATCAGATAACCTTTCATAGGTGTATATTTGTTAAACCAAGGCTTGTTGCGAAACCGAAAGAAAAAAATTCAGAAACAGAAATTGCCTCTGACGAACTGAGCCGCATATTTGCTGTCGCGTACTTGTTAGCTGCAAATAATTAAATCATATCGTATAACAATAATGGCAGGAGAATCGTTAACAACTAGATTAGCTCGAAAGCGATTAGAGGCAAATTTCTACCCGTAGGGAGATCGTGTCAGACAAACACTTCAACATCAACATGAATCTGAAGTTGATTTTGTCTCAGATGAAGAACAATTACTTAAACCCGTTACTACGGCTACTGAAAAAGCTGCAATATCTACTGAAAGAGCTATATTGGGAGATATCAAAGAGGAGGATAGAGGGGAAAAAACTCTTCTCCCTGAACTTGAAAAAATAGCAAAAAGAACCAAACAGACAAAAAAGATTTTACTAGATCTTCCAGTTGATATAGCTGTTTCACAACCTCAAGAAGAAGGTAGTGGTGGTAAAAGGGGGGTTGCTTTTACGGATAAATTTACTCAAGGTGTTGCATGTGTAATAAAACATCGTATACTAAAAACCAAAGAACAAATGCTCGAGTTTGGTTCGTTTGCTACTTCAAGTTATAATTCAAGAGAAATTTTCTTAAACCCGAATATGTTAAAGGTATAGATTGTAAATCATTGATTGAGTGGGTGCATTAAATAAACCGAGATACTAATTATAAACATAGACGAGGATCTTGTTTATAATAGATTTTTAGACGGGGTGGATGTTTATGATGAAATGCAACAGAAACAGAGAGAAAAACGATAAAGGAAACAGGAACACGATAAAAAATTAAAACCGCAAGAAAAAGAAAAACGAAAACAGCCACTGAGAAATAAATAAAAGCAAGATACTAGTACTTCCTATCAACTTTCTCCGCTGTTGCAACATACGGAAAAGGGAATAACATATGATTTTGGTGAGACTGAAAATTTAGGATCAGTTGAATCCCTCCCCCCCCCCAAGCTTCCTGTGATACGCAAGGTGCAACTGGTTATAGTGGTTTATTTATAGATAGAGGTGGTAAATAAATCATTGAGATCGTGATTTTCTCTGAGTGGAAATCACGGGAGTGGTCTTGTTGCCTTTCCTAATAATATTCTCTCCAATATAGCACGATTAGAAATTCTCATATCCAGTAAACGAGCTGGAAATAACTCACCCGAGATAACTAATGAAGCTATTGATATATGTAGGCAATTATTTCAATGTGGTATCATGGATATCAGTGTCTATCAAGAATTTATCGATGAACTAGTTGATGATTATCACATCGATTAGATAAATAATAATTAGATAAGATGATCATACACTATGAGCACCACAAACCAACTATGATTTACGTAGTAAATTCATGATTGCCCGTTTATAAAGTATATAATGGAGATGGTCTCGGTGATGTTGTTCAAGGATTACTTGCAAAAATGGCTCCAAAAATAGCATCAATCGCAAAAGAACTATCGATGAAAGCTATTGATGGTATTCGTGATAAAGGTATTAGCGCTGTTGGCGATGTTGCCGGTAAAGCATTTAATGCGGCTAAGGAAAAAGTAACCTCGCTGATTCGGCGACGAAAAACCACCACCGGTAAAACTACCATCTACCGAGATTACGCCTGCAAATGTTAGTAAAGTAATAAACTAAGCCGCGGATAAAGAAAAACAGCATTAATAAATCAAGGGGAGATATTACTGTGAATCTAATAGCGGGAAGGGGTCTGAAAATACGAGCGAGATCGAGAAATATATAATAAAATGTTTAAATCTTCACCCGACGCTGCCTTTGATGTAGACGCACCGGTTCTCAAAAATGATTCCCTACCCGATTATCAGTTTTATTCCCATAAAGTGATACAACCAGATTTCCGATCTAGAATCGAACTTCAAGCTACAAGCAAATATGTCTTACCTTGCGAAGCATTCATAGAAGTAGAAGGAGAACTCGTAACAAATGTTGCGGCTAATACACCATATGACGCAAATGTTCGAGCTGGTTCCGTCAACAATGGTATTATGGCGTTGTTTAGTAGAGCTAGGTATATGATTGATGGAAGAGAAAATTAATTTATCGAGCACGATGTCGATGTCGCCACAATAATAATTTGGTATTCAGATGATTATACAAGATCGGCTGGACCATCTATGATGTTTACTAAGGATATTACTGATAACGCTGAAAACACTTCGTATAATATGAGACGACCAAGAAATAATGCTGATACTGGTCTTGACACTATAATTATTCCTGCTAATAATAATTACAACCTAGGGTTTGCAACACATACAAATATGTTGAAAGGAACGCTTAGATTAATTTCATGTATGATTCCACTATCTCATGTTTTTAGATTTTGTAGAAATTTTTATAAAATTATCTTTGGAGCGAAACATACGGTAGTTCTCATGCGAAAAAATAATGATTGTGATGAAATCGGCGAGAACCAGGTCCAGCTGCGGCTCCAATTGCTGATGGTATAGTAATTATGAAAAAAAAACTCTCATTGTGGATGCCAGTAATGACTCGATCAATCACTGTAGAAAAATTACTATCATTTATAGATACAGGTGGTAAATAAATCATTGAGATCGTGGTTATCAATTACAACGGATACAATTACTAGTTATGTTGATGGAATATGTACGTGGCATATTACATCAAAACAGGGTGTTTCTGCGTCTCGACATATATTTGTTGCGCTACAGGATACTACGCGAGTAAATAAACAATTGCGTAGCCACATGATATTTGACAAACTAGATGTTAAAGAAGTTTTGTTGAGGATAAACGGTGAACAGGAACCATCAGATGATATTTTACTCGATTACGACCAAAATCAAATAGCACGCGCGTATTATTGTTTATCGACGTTTATGGCACGCGATCAAAATTTAGATCCTGGTCTATAAATATAGCAATTAGATTTTAAAACCCTATTTCCGATTTATTACTTTTCGTTGCAACATCTCGATTTAGCCATGCAGAGTGTCGTTGACATACACTTTCAATTTCGAGCTTGCGTAACACAGCTTCCTCAGACTCTTGTAGGTGCCGCACATGGTTCTTACAGAGCAATTGCTGTTTTTGTTAGTGACAAATCGATGTTACTCGAAGGTGCTGGTGGACGAATGAGAGTCGTTGATGGACCAGCAGAAAAGATGTAAAACATGTAGACAATTAGATCAATCTCATGTATTAATAAAATGTCATATAATCACGTTATTGTTACTCTGACTCCTGGTCAGATTAAAAAAGTGCAATCGTATTCAGATAAACAAAATCTGGAACTACAATAACACTAAAACACAATCAGACGCCTGTTGGTAGGAATAAGCTATCACTGACAGCTCGTCGGATTAAGCATTTCAATGATGCTAAAAAAGATATAAAAAAGGTGCTCATGTTACTCTCTGTACGGCCGCGAACAAAAACATGATTAAATCAGGTGATATATTTCCACTTCTCGCTGAGTTACCAGCGATGAATACCGCCGCCTTATCAGTCGCGTGAGCCGGCGCGTTAGAAGCAGTTGGAACCGCTATTGGATGGCACTAAAAAGGCAACTGGGAAAGGATATAAAAAAAGAGGCCATCCATATAAGGAAAGGGTCTAAGATTACCAGGAACTCCGTATTCATGGTTCAGCAGAAACGTCATGAGGTTGCCAAGGACGGTTTACTAAAACCACTGTCAAAGTTTAATTTGCTTCATGCTTTTAAAAAAGTTAAGAATGATGCGTTTTTATGCGAGATCAGTTACCACAACAACCAAACAGCGCTGAAATCGGTATTATTAATCTCGATAACAGCAACGGAAATGGAACTCATTCAGTTGCATACGCAATTAATCCACGTGGAATTGTTTTTTTTTTTTTTTTTTTTTTGTTAATTCCTACTGGTTAGCGCCACCTAAAGAATGTATGCGTTATATGCATCAATTAGATATCCCTTGCTGATATTGTACGCTACTAACACAGACAATGACCGATACGACAATATGCGGTGAAGAAGTAATTAATGTCCTTAATAATATATCATTAGACTAAGCCACTTTATACAACCGTACACGAATACACTAGTAATCGCTTTTTAGAGAGATCTTAAAATATAATGATTGATATTTACGGGAGAGCTCTCTCGACCCTGAACAAAATACACCGGAAAAATATCTGCAACAATAGATGTATTTTTATTAATCGAATATGAAATATCTGAAATGTTAAATTTTGCAAGTGTAGATCCAAACGAAATAGTCGTATTTGAAGAGAAACGGGAAATTGAAAACGAGTAATGTTTCCCTGAATGATATTATACTTAGACTCACATGAGTAACCGAAAATACCCTAGCGGTGTTTGATTCAACTGTGTTAGATAGTATTAATGATCGAGTAAAAAATTCCGGTGACACAGTGACGGGCGAACCCAACATGAACTAGAATAAAATAACCGAACATGGCAATCCATCACTGGCCACTGACGCTGTGATAAAAAATCTGTGCAGACGCGTTGCGAGACGAATATTAAACCACAGACGGCAAACTAACAACACTGCGAGACGAATATGATATCACAGACGGTAAACTGTCGACGTTGCGAGGCGAATATAAAACCAAAGACAATGAACTAACAACACTGCGGGCCGAGTATGATGTTCATGTACTCGCGTTTGGAAATCTTCGTAGGAATTTTTGAAAAATCGATGAGACCGCAGATAATTTCATTGGTACTCCACTGACTGTCCCAATGAAACTAATTGATATCAAAACAACTATTGATACGATTAAACAAACACAGGACAATATCGTTAGTGATTCTCCTGCTATCACTGCACGGCTTGATAAAATTAAAACACCACATTAACAAAATATTAATAACGTGTACTCGACACATCATGGATCTTTCACATGGATACCTAAAAATAACATCGTTCAAGTTACTGCAGATGTCCGGGGTATAGATTGATTTATAGATTGATCCTACTTTCGCCGTTACAGTTTAATGTGTCATCGAGTACATGTACGGAAATTAATACTGTAAGTGCAATAATAGATAAGTGTGTCATGGAAATGTTTACAATAACCTATATTGATGGTAATTGAGCATCAACATCAATCACATGGTATGTAGAATTTGTAATTGATTTAAGTAAATAGTATAATGAACGTCCAACAATATCGATAGGATCAAGTGAGCGTTTCAAACTAAACTAAAAATTCTCGTTTACGAGTATACAGTAAAAGATTAAAAAATACCGTAGACGTATTACCCATGTTAACATAGTTGTGTATTTGGTTTCAAGTGTTATTGCTGGAACGGGTATATTGTTATCAGCAGTAACAATGCTGGCACCAATAGTTGTCACAATTTATGTTTTAACGGTAACAACAATTACAAGGGTTCTTAGCATCATGGCAAAACAAATATCCACATACAATCAGAATAAATTACACGAGTATATAATTAAATTACACATTGCGTCTACCGTATATTCCAAATTATCTTCGTTGATATCATCTAGTCTCGATGACAAAACAATATCAGATAACGAGTTCACGGCGATGCTGACCATCTATAATAGAACGACATCAAAATTAGAAAAACATGACAATAATAACAACAATCTCATCAACAACAAAATTTCAGTAACAGATAGCCGCGAGCACAACTCCGCCAAAAACAACCATGATCTCAATAACATCAACTAACCTTAATTCAGTGTGAATTTTCCAACTGCAATTCCGGTAAGGTAATTGCACTAGCAAAATTACGAGTATAGTACAGCTGGCCAAATAGTAAATCAAAATCATTTGGTGGGCAGCACCTGAATAATTCTCTAGTGTTTGCGAGTAAAACAAAAAACCATAGGGAACTCCAGATACTATCTGGTAATTATCAAATATTATAACATTGTGTTTATTCTATCGTTAGATTGACATTGTACCAAAACAGTTACAAGTTACAAGTTGCAAAATTGCAAGGGAGTTGTTTACTACAGTACATTTGAAAAGCAGAAATAATAGGAAAACAAAAATCCCTTTCCGGGGTCTCCCACTTCTCTAGAAAAGAGCGATTCTAATACTTTTGCAAAAATATTCTGTGACTTTTGTATGTTTTTGTGTATGTATGTATGTATGTATGTATGTATGTATGTATGTATGTATGTATGTATGTATGTATGTATGTATGTATGTATGTATGTAGATATTGTTGACAACTAAACATAAAATCCCTTGTGCACATTCCACCTTTTGAATGATAGTATGTCTGTAAGGGTATAGCAGTGTGTCTATAAACACTTTTTACTCGTGTGTCATAAAACGTTTGCTTGTTTGAAAGTATGTATATCAACACTTCCTACCATTTTCGCTGGATTGCAGAAGTGTTTGCTTGGATAGTAATACCAGAATGGGTGCTGGATTGCAGGTATATATGTTTGGGTAGTTATCAAACATGCTTTGCATGACTGAATATTTGACGAGTTTGATTCTAAAAGAAAAGAAATTATGCACCAATTCAACACTCTATTTCTCCATGTCTCCGAAGTGTAACTCCACGTATCCTATGGGGTAATGTTAATTACTCATTGTCCCCTTAGTGTTTTATATATATATATATATATATATATATATATATATATATATATATATATATATATATATATATATATATATATATATATATATTCTCGCACTTCATTCAGTTATTGAAGGACACCATGTAATGGTAAAGCTGTTATAAACTTTAAACGTTACACGATACCAGATACAAGAAATTTTATTTAACGTACGTAGTCTGGATAGAATAAAAGCACTAACTCTGGACGATCGATATTACTAACATGACATAACAATGTATTTCATGTTTCAACCGATGAGTACATTGATAGTACACATTTGCTATTAAGACGGCTATTATTGTCAATTAAGATAACAGAAAATGAGAGTGGTAAGATTTAATGTTAACATTATTATCAAAAGAGAATTCAAGAAGACAAGTAATCAACAATAGCATGATGGGAAACAGGATTTAACCCAGAGCAACAGGAATAAATTGCCAGCCTTAAAGATGAATTGCAACAAACAGCTAAATAGGATGACATAAAATACATTAGCAGTGCGCCAAATGACCAGACTGAATCAGCCTGATGATTTCTTTGAAATCAGAAATTGTTCTCAGTTCACTGAGCAGGCAGTTCCAGACCTTGGATGCAGCACGTGTAAATGATCGCGTATCCATACCTTGTGGTCTTTACACTGAAATCTGACGCTTCGCTTTTGTTACATATTACAGTAAACATAGCCTTATTAGACCGGATTTTACTTCGAACAATTAATTGTAAATGTATTAGCTTTTAAACATTTATTAAGTTTGGTACACGGCAGTTTGTTGTTTTGCGTGAACAGGCACAAATTCCACACGATGTAAACAACCGGAACGTATCTTCCTTGCTGAACTCGTCCATACTTGACTGATTTTTATTTTTCGCAAAGAATGTCACTGTGATGACGGTTTCAGTCTGACAGGTTAATTTCCTATCCCCACGTCAATTTTACGATAGAGGGCATGATAAGAGAAAGCATAACCTTTGATGGTTCCAAATGACCATAGAAACAAAATATCCAATTTGGTTTCCCTTTACTTTGGGCTTATCTTGAGAGCGAGGTGGCTTGTTTGGTGACTGCTTGTTACATTTAGACTGGCAGAGATCAAATGCGTAACGTGTGCTGCAAATGCACGACCAACTTTGTTTACATTTATTGTCGGCTACAAGGGTGAGTATATAAAATTCAAGATGGTTAAGATGTTTAAGGGGTGATTAGAAGCATGCCAATTTTGTTTAACGCAGTGTACTTTAAATTTACATAAGCCCAATACTAATTGTTCCCGCCGCTTGGTCACAAGAAAAAAAAAGAGGAGTTGGTGTTGTGTTGGTTCCGTGTAAAAGCTATCAGTTGTACAAGGAATTAGACTGAACACTTTAATTAAAATCTGACAAGCATGCTTTCCACAAAAGTCATTGGTTAGTTTTTATTTGCATTTTGTTATGTAGAAAAGATTTTTCTACCATACTTCTTAGCCTGATGAAAATTCACCGATATAAAAATTGACCAGTCAGACCCTTTATCCTATAGCAAGAATCTTCTCCAAGTGATTATAAAATGCTGATAATAAATAAAAGAAACTTGAAAAGAAACGCTGAGTAATCAGTATAAATTGAATGCAACGTAATTATTATTATGATATTAAAATGTTTCTCATATTCATAGTCATAAGAATGTCTTATATGCCCTTGTTCACCTGTGCCAATCAAGCATTTTTAATACTTGTTACAACCATCAATACTTAAGTCTCCGGCAATCGTACATTCCTCGGGTTTGGTACAACAGTCATTTTTAAGAAAAAAGAAACCACACCGATTCTGCTTTTATTTCGTTTTTATTCTAGAGCTGTTACGCAGGAAAATGCAATCTTGTTAAATAAGTCAGACATTTCTCTTCTTAGTTGAGTCAATGTTATTTTAACATAATGGAAGAGGAATTTAAACAGGATGGATTCATTATTCATATTCAGTTTTTGGCTGATTCATAATTTCCTATTTTGCAGGGAGTTTTAAATGCTAATGATTTGACTCCGACATGTCCTCGAGATGGTTATGATACATTATGCAGTTGTTCCAGTTTTCTATTTTTTCCTAGCTTAGATTATGTTTGGGTGTATATTTGGGCCTGGTAAAACCGTGTTTAGGCATATATATGCACGACTAAGTAGAACATAACTGCTATCAATGTTAGTGTCTGCTGCCAACTGGTCAAGCACACAGATAGCAAATTCCGCAACATCATCATCGCGTTTAGAATCCATCAGGTACATGTAATAGCAAATCTTAAATACATATGCCAACGACGGTTAAGTATAATAACAGTAGTCTTCCTCCGCTTCGGGTAAAAAGATCAACAACAGCAATAGATCGCTCCCATATGACTATATAGCATGTAGAGGCGTTATGACTATTACGACGCGATCAATTCCAGGTCATGTTTATAAATACAGATTAACAAAGCCGATTTCTCTCGTTTGAGGAATTATTGACGCAATTTCATACCGCACAAATACACATCGGAAATGATTGCCTGGCTATGCCATAGCGAGAAAATCAAAATTAGTCTGAGGATGTTCTACAGTTATCAATTGCTAGGCCGTTTGCGAAGTCGTCCTATATAGTCAAATACCTCTGCCTGGGGTTATTTTGCGAGTCGTCCCAGAGTCAAAGACTAGGTCAACTGACCACTCTTTTGAGAAATCCTGGATGGGGTTCCAAAGGCCCCTAACATAGCCATTTCTGCAACCGTCGGAGTCTCAGCCGACAACAACGGTAGATTGTCCGCGAATAATGGAAATATTCCACAAGGTTTTGCAATTGTCCACATTAAAATCTAGTGGTGTACATTGGTGTTGTGACTGCAGTGGCAGAATTTACGGTACGAAACCGGTAAATTACTCGTAGGAATAATTAAGAAGGGACTCAGCATATACCGTTTATGTCGCCAGTGTTGCAAATATGGTGATGTTTATTGGCGAAATGCACCTGGAATGCATACGCTGATTGGCATAAGGCGTCGGAGTTAAAATAGTTCCCAGTTTAGGGTAGAGTTTGTATAGTTTCTACGGAGTGAACTGTCGGCGTACCACAACGGAAACCTGACGAAAAGAAACCATGCAGATGTGTGATTTATAGGTATTTGGCAGGCTAGAGATATGTGGTCTTGCATATATTAGAGTAAAATTTATGTATAGAACGGACACGTCGGGAGTTCTAATTTACAACTGAAGTTGTATGGAAGTCTTTCGAAATTTGGGGTAAACTAATGACTTTTAGCGGGATTCGCGCAAGGGTTTGACATCCGCTCGTTCAAGTAAAGACCCATGGCTTGTAATAGTACTACCGTAATTATTTGATCGGCAGTTCAAGCTGTGGAAATGCCAAGAAAATGTTTTTTGGTCCACTTAGGTCATGTTGGGTACTTATTTACCATGTAATTGACCCCGCCAATTATTCCACGGCTATGAGACTTGCGAATGTGAGACATACCAACATCGACAAGATTCCAGACAGAACCAACCACTACAAATGTAACTATCTAGCCAGTGACGGTATTATCGCTGGCATAGACAATGCTATTGTTGACAACTCACCCTTTACCAGCAGCGGCACATTTATTACGCAATATTCCTTCGGTATTGGAAATCTTATGGTTGAGTGTTAAGCTGCGAAAATAACCGTGCCAAAAGATCTGCCCAAAACAGAAAATAGGACTGAGAGGATCACTGCCATCTCACCTATGTCTGCCTGGGTTAGAGTCTCAGACTCGGTTAATGTAGTTATGTGAGAAAGATTGTCAGTAGCTTCTCGTAGGTCGGTGGTTCTTTCCGAGGGTTTTCCCGAATTCTTCCTCCACAAAATAATACTGGCCGCCATGTATAGCCTATCGCATGCTGAAAAAAAAACGGCGCTAAACATACAACAACTACAAAAACTTTGTAGTTTTGGTCGCTCGAATGCATACATATTATGTTGTGAATTAGATTTGGGTGAGTGCTTGTTAAATATCGTATAGCAGATTTTGCATACTCGCGGTTGAAACTGGCGAGTCAGATAATCGTCGTGGCAGTGTCGGTGTTGTCGAGAAATTGATTCGATTTCCATTCTATCAACGTAATAATCTATTCTTTCTTTTTTTATATAAAAAAAGCCATGCTGTCACTCTAATGAAATCCAACATTAGCATCGGAAAGATGATCGTTATTGTTCTCGTGTGTTTGTTTTCTCGCAATGTTGAAGAAGGCCCCACAGGGAAGAAAATACAGAGAAGTGTCCAGCACTTGATATGTTATTTTTAATGGATGGATGTCACTCGCAGGACCCAAATAATGCCGAAAATATTTGGTACTGCGATTTACCATCACGGACTCGTCCATGTCCAACGCAGTCCACGTTGCATCTTAAAATTGGTACATCGGTTTTACTTGTACTTTATTGATCTCGTCTAATTTTTCCAATGCCAAATTTTGAAATAAAGAATCAGCCGTACGCTATTGAGCGGTTTGACTGATGATTCTACCAACCAGAAATAGCATTGATACTGTCACTTCATAGGAAGTGTATCTGGAATGGTTGTAGTTGATTTCTAATCGATTGAACTGCAAGCAATCCTCTGTTATGTATATCTATATTTATTGTAACTCCTGCAACATAATTTTATTTACATTTAATCATTTTTATTCTCCGCAGTAATGTGTATAAAATATAATTAGTTCAGTTTATCCTACGTGAGTTAAGTATAATATTGCACAGGATTTATAAATATATGATGCCGTATGTATTGAAAAGCAGTAATAATAAACTTTATAATGAGGCTTCAAATGGCGTCTAAGGGTAATTTCTCAGTGAATGATGGGATATCCACGTTTCCAAACTAATTTTATGGCTTTAATTGGATGCGCGACGTCAGTTGAATATTGCTTACCTCTACGTAAAGTATATAGTGCATGATGGCACGTGGAGTATAGTCGCAATATAAGGTGTAAATAAGGTGAAACTTTAGCATTCAGTTTCATTCAGATATTTGGAGTCATTCACACTTATTGTGTTCCTCGTGTAAGTTCGCAGACATGTTTTATGTTGTACTTAGATATTTTTCTGAGGAAAAACATGTATTTGCACTTATAGTGGAAATAGAATGTACTCATTATTTGGACCATAATATTATTCTGGAATAGTTAGAAAGTATTCGAAGAAATTTTGTAAACGTCATCTCGACAACGTCACGGTTAATAAAGGACCAGTACATTTTTATTCAAACACTATGGCATTTTATTAAACCGCTAAATAAGTGTTGCTTTCCAGGGGCGGTCGATCAAACCAACTCGGTAAAATTGTTATTTCCAGCACAACACTATCTAACTAAAGACAACCGGCGTTCTGCCGGATGGAGGAAACGGCAAATTTCTCTCTTCGTCGTTTTTCCTTCGGTCAATTCAAACATTAGGGCATTTTTTTAAATATTATTTTACCACTAAATAAATGTTGCTTTGTAATGAGGAGTATTTGATTTAAACTTACTTATATCGATTGTAAGTAGTATAACGAACTACGCTTTACTGGATATTTAAAAGAGAAGAAAGAATATTTTCATTCAAATACCTTGTACGCCTTTGGCGTTATTTTGATTCAAGTGATTGTAATCTGCTAAACGTCATTGTTGGAATTACATCATTTTCACTACAGCGCGTCTCAGTGCTTAAGATCAATTCCTCTTGCTCCTCATAAACGATGTATAACTCTGATACTCTCCTCCTTTATATGTCTTCAAAGGATCTATGAGATAACCGATTTATATTGTAAGCTAACTTTTATTTCTTATCCTCTTAGAGGATGCGATTACTTACTATCGATGATTCATTACGGTCTTCAGATGGCCCACAACTATGCTTACAGTGAAATGGCGGTCCTGTCCATATGTGACAATATATTCCGCTGAAGAAAAATAAACACTGCGTACTCAACAGCGTGATATTATTCAAATAATTATCATACTGCTGTGAGAGACTGACTAATTTATTATTATTATTATTATTATTATTATATATATATATATATATATATATATATATATATATATATATATATATATATATATATATATATATATATATATATATATATATATATATATATATATATATATATATATATATATATAAGGTCTAATTTACAAAACTACTCCCTTCTACTTACATTAACTCTGAAGAGAAGTCAAAAACGAATCTGCTCATTTCGTAACCAAGTAGTTTCGTACCCAAGTCGTCCCGTACCCAAGGCAATGGGTGTTTTGTACCCAATGTTCTGGTCGTTACGTACCCAAAACCATAGTCGTTTCGTTCCTAAAGTACAAATGTAACTATAGATATCATAAAATATAAACAAAATATTTTATACGTATTTGAAACTGTTTAAAGCTGTTCAATGTTTCATTACAGATATTACCTTGTTAGAGTGAGTAGCTTTGGGTCGCCAAGCATTGTAGTATAATATCTTATGCAATTTTCATTTCAACAGAATAAACTATTTCTATTAGATAGATAGATAGATAGATAGATAGATAGATAGATAGATAGATAGATAGATAGATAGATAGATAGATAGATAGACAGACAGACAGACAGATAGATAGACAGACAGACAGACAGACAGACCCATTTCATTGAAGTGAGTATGAATTGTAATGCAATTATATTTCATGGTCAAATCCGTGAAGTCTTTCTGCTAGCCACACGGATCTTTGCCCAAAAACAATGTTATTCATCAATTATAAAACATAAGTTTCCTTTTACCTTTTTCGATGTCCGTAATGATTAAATTAATAGCATTCAATGGAAATTGTTTGCTTTAGATGTCGAAACTTGGGCAAGGGTCGATCAAGCCTTAAATAAATTTTAGCTTTAAAAATGCCCGTTCACTGATTACATCTCGAACCAGGATATATTGGAACACATGATAATGGCCACCCTGCAATTGGTATTCTGAATAACACGTCATACAATGCCCCCAAGGTTGTACCATCCAACCGGTTATGTTAGATTAAAACAGAGCAAGATCAAGCTCGTCACATCAGTCAACGGAGGTGATTTCTGCAGAACGTCAACACAAGAAACGATAGACAAAGCCAGCACAAGTCCCAGTGGAATCATAAGAATACAACGTATATTTCAATGTAATAGATAGATAGATAGATAGATAGATAGATAGATAGATAGATAGATAGATAGATTCTAAAATTAGTCTATATGTTAGTGTAGTAACGGCTGAATAAAAATGGATAATAATAATAATAATAATAATAATAATAATAATAATAATTATTATTATTATTATTATTATTATTATTATTATTATTATTATTATTATTATAGGAACATAATTAAGGGACAATATTATATAAATAATGCATGACCTTGCATACTTTAAAAAGGGAAGTATAATTGAAATGTTAGGTTATCAAATGTTCAAATCCACGAATGTCCAGTAAGTTTAAGCTTTCAAGCTTAATTCAGTTTCACACGTGTTTGAATATTTATTTGTTTCGTTTGATTTGGAAATAATAAACGAGATATGTTTTTCAGCAGTATTTTAATTCGTAGAAATCTTAATAAATTCCGTGTCAAGAATTATTTGACATCATTAATACTATATTTACCGCACTTGTTTAGTGTTTACTGAGGATTTACTTTATCTTGTCCCTTTCAATAGTAGCGAGTATATAGGCCATTTACTTGCAACACTGTTCCTAACTGCTGAGCCCGACTGAGGTTAGCCACTAGCAACATTGTTGCCATTGTTTCCTCAGTTTCCAGTACCGTGACGTTGCCCCTATCCAATTCCCTTTGTCGCTATACAGGCCCAAAGTATTGTCACTTTTAGTACAGTGACAAGATAAGACGTGTTTGATGATGTGAGGTAGCTGAGCGCATAGCAAAACGTGCAAAAGTGAATGTACGGCTTCTTTTTAAAATACACCAGGATTATTTAAAAGGATTACATTTTACTTCAACAGACTATTCTTCAAACATAAGTATCAAATGTGCCTTGTTCTATCGACAGTCTAAACCGAGAGAAATAGGTCGAACAAATTGTACCTAGCTGCAACGTGGCTCTTAGCTGATTCCAGATGGGGTAGGTTTCTATTTTTGCTTATATCACAATTGTTTAATTAGTTTCACTGCACTTTTTTACTTTATACTTTAAGTTGAATCACTTTTTCATTATACATTTGTTGTCGAATTTGGTAATCCAAGTAACCAAATGGCTCAAAGGGAAGGAGAGGGTTCAGGCTTTCCAAGAGGGAGTAGGTCCAGGCTAAACCTGTATTATAAATGTACAGTGTTAGACAATACTCTGATGGCACACCACCCTAAAGGCTGCCAGTTATTGATTTCTGGAGGTGATGAAACACCCAAGCAATTGGAGATTTTAGCTGCCCTGAAAGCCATGTCTGTAGACATGAGGAAAATTGTTGCCCTGCAGAATGCAGGGCCTAAGAGATATATGTTGTATCCAAGGGAAAAAGATACACCCATTCTAAATGTAGAGTCATTTCTGGTGAAGGGGATAAGAATGTATGTGCACGAAGCCCCGCCCATAGAGAGAGAGTTAGGGCCGAAAATGTCCGAAATTCACTTTCATGGTCTACCGTTCTACATAGATACAGTAGAAATAGAGACAAAACTGCATGAACGTTTTGGGGTTACAAGCAAGGGGAATAAGTTAGCAGACTCATGGGGTTTTAACGGAATAACGTCAGCGGTCAGGATGGTAAGGGTTGAGAAAGGGCAAGAAAGCAAGATACCACCATTTTTCTACGTGTTAGGTTTCCGAATTAGATCCTGGTATAGAGATTGTGAAAAGGATAGGAAATGTAATAAATGTGGGGAGAAAGGCCATGGGCCATGGGATTGTCAGAGAGGCATGGAGAAACAAGGACCATTGCATGAAAATGCAATACAAATTGAACCTCCATCTAACAATAACCCCAATACGTGGGCTAAAGTGGTTAACAGGAAAGAACCCAGAGCTGGAATTAACTTTCCAACGTTTTCACACATAAACCCATTTGAAGTCTTGACACATGAAGAAGTTGAGGGATCTTTACCTGAAGGGAAAGAACCTAGGCCAAAAAGTACCTCAACACCAACCTCAACACCAGTCAAAACTCAAAAGAGAAAACAACATAAGAAGAGGAAGGCAGAAAGTCTGTCCTCTTCTTCTGAGGAATTACTTCCCTCATATGTTGACGAGGTACTTCCCTCTCCTGAGGGAATGGAAAAAGCCCCGCAAGAAAAAGAAACGGAAAACAAAACAACTGAAATACAATTAAGTCAGACACAAACTGAAGGAAATGTTGACTCAATTTTAGAATCCACCTTGGAGAACGAAACAAATTGCAATATGGACACCCTTAACACAACAATAGGCAATGAAACCGACAGTGAGAAATACAATGACACCCTATTCTCTTCTAATGTAACCAGTGATTTTGACATACCAGTAAGCGATACACAATCTGAAAACAATGACCCAGGTTCCCCTCAAAGAGGGGAAGATACAAACATTAAATTATAAACATTAGCCAATAATTTATAACCATTACGGAATTTGCGGACACCTGGGGATAGACCAGAAATGGAAGAACAAAACTTCCGTTTACTGTCCTTAAATATTAATGGCCTCAATCAAGAAAAAGTTAATAAGCTACTACAAATAGAAGATTTTGATTTACTTTTTATTCAAGAGACACATAACGGACTAACAGACGAATTTAAAGAACAACTTGAAAGAAAGCTGGATTGTATTATAATTCAAAATGACCCTGGAGGGAGGGATAAATGGGGAGGGGTAGCAATTATGGTTAAAAATAGAGTTGGAATTAAATGGGAAAGAATAGAGGAAGGGGATTTTTTTAAAGGTAGATTAATTCATTTAAAAATAGAGAATTGTAATTTTTTAAATATATATATGCCAGCCTCTGATAATATGAAACGGGCCCTTGCAACACAATTCAAGGAGTACTTGGACAACTATATTGGGGAAAATTTGATAATAGGTGGGGATTTTAACTGGGTTGAGGACGAAATAGACAGAACGACAAATACATTAACAAGTAACGATTTAGAGATTAGGGACATAATGAAACTTATCATGGAATCATTAGATTTGGTTGACATATATCGACGTTTAAATTTACTAAGGGTGGGATATACTTATACACGAGGAAATACATCAAGTAGATTAGATAAATTTTGGGGTACATGTTTTGGCACAAATAAATATATAAAATCAGGGATATTAGATTATCAAGTTTCGGACCATAAATTAATTAATTTAGAAGTAGGGATATCTAAAAGAACTAAATGGGGTCGCGGATCATGGAAGTTAAATACTAAAATATTAAATATAAGGGAATTTACAGAAGAAATAAAAAGGGAAATAGAAGATTTTAAAAATATAGAAAATACAAACATTATAGAAGAATGGGACAAATTAAAAGTTAAATTTAAAAAAATAGCAATACATCATTCAAAATTAAGGGTTAGGAACTTTAAATTAGAAATAGAAGCTATTGAAAATTTAATAAAAACAACAACAACACAGAACACAAAAGAAACATTAGTATTAAGATTAGAAAATTTAAAGAAAGATTATTATAAAGGGAGGGAAATAAAAGCAGGTATATTTACAAACCTATATGAAAATGCAGAGGGATTATATAAAAGGGAAGAATTAAGAAGGGGGGAGGAAAAACATTAGAGAGATTAAACACGGGAAGGGAAATACTAGAAGACAAAACTCAAATACTGGAATACATACGAAATTACTATAAGGACCTATATACTTCACAGAGAATAGCGGACGAAGATATAGAAACATACTTACGAGAGACAAATTGTGAGAAAATTACCTCAGAACATAGAAACAAATGTGAGGAATTTATCTCACAAGACGAAATAGTAGAGACAATAGGGAAATTAGGTAAAAATAAATCACCAGGGAGAGATGGACTCTCTGCGGAATTCTACCAAAAATTCTGCAGGGAGTTGTCGCCAATTTTAGAATGGTTATACAACAATATTGCACTTATGAATAGTAAAATGTCTAAAACAATGAGGGAGGGTATGATAACAATAATATATAAGGGAAAGGGAAATAGGGATGAAATAAAAAACTGGAGACCCATCTCACTCCTTAATGTTGATTATAAAATTATTAGTAAAATCTTAACGGAAAGGGTCAAAAAGTGTCTTGACCCAATTATAAATATAAATCAAACAAGTGGGCCAAAAGGAAGAGATATACAAAATAACATTTTAAACATTAAAACTATAATTGATCATATAAATATAAATGGTACTACTAGTGCTATGGTACTAATTGATCAAGAAAAAGCCTTTAATCGACTTGAACAAAACTATATATATAAGACACTAGAAAAATTTGGATTTGGAGAAAAATTCCAAAATTGGACCAAAATTCTGTATAATGATATAAACTCGATTGTACAGGTAAATGGAGCAAAAACGGAAAAATTTGAAATTCAAAGATCAGTGAGGCAAGGTTGCCCACTATCTATGCTATTATATGTAATAGCAATAGAAATTCTAAGTACCAAAGTTAGGAATAACCCAAAGATTGCAGGGATCAAAGTTCCAAACATTAAAGAAGAAGTTAAGATGCTACAACATGCGGATGATTGCACAAACTTTATCCAAGATGGAAATTCCTATAATGAACTAATAAAGGAATTTGACAAATTTGGGAAAGTTTCAGGTTCTAAGATAAATCCTGAGAAAACTGAAATCTTATTAATAGGAAACTGGAGGGGTAAGAAACATGGTCTGCCTGCTCTTATTAAAGACAATATAAAAACATTAGGAATAAATTTTGGAAAGGATGAAATGAAAAATAATCTAAAAGAAATAAAAGAAAAGATTAAGACAAATTTAGCAATCTGGGCACCATTGCCAATATGCTTAATGGAACGAGCACAAGTTGCCAAGAATTACATGTATGTGCACTTAAATTACAAATTAAAAACAGTAGACATCAAAAATGATACACTAAAAAAAATAGATAACGATATTATTAAATATTTATGGGCTTTTAAAATACACTACACAAACAAAAATACTCTATATAGGGAAGGAATGAGAGGAGGTTTAAGTCTCCCCCACCCCACCCTAATTAAATACACCAACATTTTAAATAGATTTAAGGAGATTAAAGCGGAGCCAAAAATACCTTGGCAAGGGCTTTATATATATTATTTTGGTTTCTCTATGAAGCAGAGAAACGATATATATAGGAACAATAAATTAATAAAAATCTTAGAAGTGCCAAGAAAATTAAGATCAATAAAAGATTTATTATTCAAATATAGGGATGTAAAAGAATTCTGGGACACTGATACAAAATGCACATACAGATGGCTAGCACAAAACACAATAAATAAGGAAAAAAATAAGATAGAACAAAAACACATAAATATTCAATGGGATAGGGCATGGGGGAACTGGGTCAAAATCAGATCCATTAAAATCAAAAGTACCTTGTTCAAATACATGCATGATGCATGGTTGACAGGGGAAATAGCAGTGCGACGGTGTATGATCGCAGTGTCGCCAAAATGTCCACTATGCAAAAATTTCCTTTTTACCAAAAAACATGTTATAACAGAATGTCTAACTAATCAAAATGATAGAAATAAAATTGTCATTAATATCACAAAAAAACAATTATATGACAATATACAAATTTTATATTTAGATGGAAACTTTACAAATACACTTCTTGAAGAAATAACATCCTTTATTATTAAGAATATGATAGCATGCGGTCCAATACAAAATTATGGGGAAAATTTTAGATAAGGAGGGGTCAGGGAACTCAGGAGGAGAAAAGTACGAGCAATGAGAGCACGGGGCTATATCACATGGCGCTACGCGAAGTGGACAGGCCCGTGAAAGAGTTTGGAATAAAGCTCACCTAGAGACATATACACAACCAAAACAACTCACGGATTAGATAGGTTTTTAGCTAAGAACTGTCCTTTTTTCCTACAAAGCATGCTATCATACAAAATCACTGGTTAAATGTTTTTACTCTGTGGAGATTTGTGAAAATCTACACAGAAAGCCCGTTTAAAGGGAAATATAAAATAATCTTTTGGAACAGAATAAGGAATTAATAATAAATAAATAAAGATCACAAAAAAGATCGAGAAGGGTGAAGTGCAAATAATAATAAAAAAATTGTACGAATCCCATTTCGATCCAAGTGATCTAGTATATAAATAAAGAAATTACAAAACATGGAACATAATAGAGCAAACAGTAAAACAATAGATTGGTTTCAACCAATTTAAATTAAAACTAAGACACCATGGTTTGTACCAAATTCAAAATTATTAAAACATATTTATTAAATAAAACTAAAATATATATATTGAAATAAATACCGTTTAGAGGTATTTATATGGTTAGAAAACTGGGAAATTTGACAAGAATGGCTATCCTTACAAAAAATACAGTATTCATACGAATACATATAGCAACACACATATAGCACAACACAAATAGCATACACAGGATACAGGAAACCCCTAGCCAGGGTTAACTTAAAGAGATTAAGACAGAAACCCATGATGGACCTTTTGGTTCGGGTAAAACTGTCATAGAAAAACACTAAGGACCAAAATATCCTCCTATTATCATATAATCCCGATGGGAAAAAATTAAGGTTAGATTAAAATTAAATGGAATTTCATTAAAAACACCAAACTACATATCGGGGGGAACACACACATACATAAAAACTTTTTCTTAGTTTTTTCAATAGGGGGAGGGGACATCTGTCTGGTGCCCCTCCCCCCAAAAAAAAAATATTGTCACTTTTCACTCAAATATGTTAAATTCACCATATCTGTAAAGTGATTTACCATTGTGTTAATGGTAAAGCCTATATCTGTATGGTATCCCAATATACTACTGATATCTTCAGACAGAGGTTAAAAATAATTTTAAAAGGTGCATACATATACAAGAAATGTTAGCGTTGACTTACATTACCGAAAGTATTGTCCTAGATGCTGTTTTATTTTAAAAGATCACTCTTCACATTACCGATACGAGGTCCTAGAGTCCAGAACAAATATTATATCGGCGTTTGACTGCATCCATTATTAGACATTACCATTTCCGTCGGATTTGTATGTCCATTTTTGGAGCCGGAACAAAAAACAACTTCTGAAGATTTTTGTTACATTCATCAGCCATGTCTAAGTTAAAAAAGTATGTTGAAGAATGCAGAGACCAGAAGAATACAGAGTTGGAAATAATAGATAAAGGAGTCACGAACATCTTGGAAATTCCTGGATTACGTAAGCACATTCTTGGACTCAGTTTGGGGGGTGGGGTGACTAAACATTTATACAGTACTATACTGACATTCATTTATAAATAAAAATAACTTTGGAGGGTTTGCGGAGATCTTATTATTGCATATTTATCCCCCCCCCCCAAATAAACCCGAAGATATTACGGCAAGAACTGATCAATATAAATGCTGGTTCAGTGGTGGCGGAAAGCTGTATTATCTTAGTACTGAATGTTGCTATCGGGGTACATATTAAAACTGTTTTGTTATTGCTGCTTACTTATAAGTTGTAAAGTTTCAGTGACTTTCCCTCTTTCAATTTCTATAAAAAGAAAATCGAAGCGCATAAATGTAAATAAAACAGCAAATGGTGGCTGACCCAGATTAACGTACCATGGGGAAACAACTCTGTATTATCGCGGTATTGGACTAACTGATTATAATAAACATAAATTGCAACGTACCTACAGGGGCGTCATGGGAGGGGGGGGGGGAGCTATGCTGTAAATTTGATGTAGCCTATATGCTAAAATTAACAAGCCCGTCAAGTTTTGCACTCACCCCTAACAAATTGAAATCCCTGCTTACCGATGAGAAGGAATGTCCATGCTAGTACTGGCAGACTATTTCCAAAGTAAAAAAAAAAATCTAATGATCAAATTGAATGCATACATATAATTACAACAATTATTTTTTAAAACCATATATAGGAATTTTAAATGCATTGTGGGCCAAAAAATGTATTAAAAAATAAAGTACTAAATATTATAATTATTTTTATTGAAATACTATTGATTTCAAGGAAGTTTAACGGTTAATGTATTTCTTATTTACGTGCCACAAATATGATCATAAGCAACATTGGGTTGTTGTTTTAGGTTTTAACGACATTTTTCAGCACACGATAGGCTATACATGGCGGCCAGTATTATTGGTGGATGAAGAACCCGGGAAAACCCTCGCAAAGAACCACTGACCCACAAGAAGCTACTGGCAAGCTTTCTCACATAACTACATTAGCCGAATCTTAGACTCGAACCTATGCAGACAGAGGTGAAATGGCAGTGATCCGTAATGGGAAGCACTTTTGACCACTCGGCCATTCTGGGCCCAGCAACATTTGGTAAATTTTGGTCCATATTGGCTACCATAGAATGAAATTGCAAGCTTAACCTTGTAAGGACATGTGTGTCACTATCAGTACATGTCCTGTAATCATCAAGCATTAGATACAATGAATATATTTCGTAATCAAAACAAATGCAGGTTTTACAAGTTTGACTTTACTTTTGTATATGATGATCAACATTATTACATGCATTGCACTTTACAAAAAAAGTGATGTTCATTCTTTTTATATTCCACATTAAAAATATGCCTGATGTTGTAATCATTAAAATTAACAGAAACCATCCTCGTCTTTGTCATATGTAACTGAAATACTGGTACAATCCCCTGACCTTCTTTTGTTCATTTGTGATGTGTCTATAATTTAATGTATATAAGGACATGATTTTTTTGTTTGTCATTGTTTATAAATACTACAAAACATGTTGCAGTTTAACTGACACAATTCAACAAAATGTGTTTAAATTTATTAGCTCCACAATTTAACAACTTGACCATGTAATAATGACTATGTATTCCATCAGAGTTGGTTTTATGTGATGTTTTCTTTACTGATATAAGATGAATATTGTAATCTTGAAAAGACAGATTTTTGCGACTTGTTTCAAGTTACTTAAGTGCAGAAATGCAAAATTCAGCTGGTGTATAAAAATCTGAAATGTATTTGTCCATGTGAAAATAAATTTTCAATAAACAATAAAAAAAAATTGAAGGCCTGAATTGGTTTATGTACTGACATACAGTCAGGTACAGCAGTGACCAGATCAGGACTCAGACCCACAATATCATGATACACCATGCCAGTCACTTGGCCCCACTACTAATTAAAAAGTAAGCAAGGTTCTGTTTTTGTAAAATGTTTTTTTATTTAAAAATTTATATTTTCCAGTCATTGATATCATGATCTTATGATTGTTTTTTTTTTAAATTTCAGTTGAACTTGGTCATCTTACAAGACTGACACTAAGCCATAACAAGATACCATGTAAGTAAATTCCTAGCAATCCTGTATTTGAAAAGAAATGATATTTTCTGTTGTAAATTTATTTTAATGATTGGTGTTTGGACATGTTGTTTGATTCTATGTACTAATTGGAACTAAACTTTTGTTAGAACTGTATATATATATATGAAACCATTTTAACGCATTCATAACGTGAGTCATGTACAATAATTTTTTTGTCTTTATGAAAATGCAAAATGTGTTTCAATCGATGATTCTGCGTATATTTTTTTAGATTTCATTATTGCTGAGTCACTTATGTAATTCTGAGGGAAGTTGAATGTCCATAAATGATAATTTGGGCATTTTTACAATAAGTCTTGACATATTGCCATATAAGCAAAGTGTTTGTGTGGACTTGTCAATGGCAATGGCATACTTTTATAGCATTATACAAAAAATAGGGGATGGATTTAGAAGTGTCAAAGGCATAGTTTTATGACATTAAATACATATACACAGAGAGAATGAACTTTAAACAAAATAAGGTTTTAAATGACATTATACACATATACACAGAGAGAATGAACTTTACACAAATAAAGGTTTTAATTAAAAAGGTTTTAATAAGGTTATGATTTTGTTTATCTAAGAAGACTGACACATAGATGTCACTAAAAGCACTGAAATAATTCTCTTCTTTGTGGTTGATTAGCTGGAGTGAACACTTTCAATGCAGACATCATGACATCATATCAGCCAAATAAGATTAAATGAGTACATGTATGCAGTAAATTTAATGTCTTGAGTGAAATTAATTTGCTATTTATGATTTGAATTGCAAGGGGGTTATTTTTCTGCTCATATGTTGCATGTTTAATGAAATGTAAAAGAAGCAAAAACAATTCGGTTTGAATTCATATACATGTAGCTTTGAGAACATGTTAAAATATTCTGGTACATTTAATTTTATATTGTCCCATTCTCATCAGATTTTAATTTTGTAATAATTTTTCTTGCAGCTATACCACCTACCATCACTAGTCTCTACAGTCTAGAAACTCTGAATCTGTTCAATAATCACCTCAAGGTAAGAAATTCCACCATATATCAGTGTTAATTAAATTAACATCTTATTAGTACAGTAAAACCTGTCTTGAGCGACCTCTGCTATGAGCGACCACCTGTCATTTCCGACCATAATCGTAATGCACAGATCGATTTTACTATATAAACGCTCTGTTATGAACGACCACCTGCTGAACGCGACCAGCGACTGCAATTTCTTTGCAAAATATGCATTTTGGCACTGCTATGAACAACCGCATCACCAAAAAAAACAAGAGATTGACGCCACTGACCGTAAATTAATCCTTTGTAAGCTCTAGAGCATGGGATAAATGTAGTATGCAAACAAAGTGCACATTAAATAACACTGTTGTTGAACAACCATATATCGAGATAAATCACCTCTAACCATCATTTAATCCTTTGTGACAAAGACTGCATAAATAGTAAAGATTGCTCTAATAAAGTATTTAAAAAGAATTTGTCTTGCGATCAGTTTTATGAAATTTACAACTCCAGTATACGGTGTCATTTGTAAACTGCAGTAAACCAGACTAAAGTACATGTCACTAACTGCCTTTGTAGTGCTGAAGCCATGTGAATAGCCAGTAAGGGTAACATCAACGGGAGTAATGATGGATATACGCAGTCAATTTAGAGGTGTGTGTTTTTTCTTTATCTTTATGAAAACTCACAAAACGCCGGTAGTTCTTATGTCCCAGTGAGAAATCGTTTGAAAGGGCTTCAGTGTAGGTTTGAGTACATCGTTTGTCTTTCCAGTTAATCCGTAATGCCTGGAGGGTGAACAAGCTCATTGTCTTTAATACTAGTAAGTGATAATTATTTCCGAATTTTTTAAAAATTATTTTTTATTTTTTTTGTTAGTGTTTCACCAAGCCACCATCTGTTTACCTGGATGCAGATGGCCGCAACCTTTGTTTATCAAGCTATAACGCTGTTGATTTAAACTTAGTCTCAGAATAAATGTACAGTATTGTTTATGTCTTTTGGTTTCATTCATTGGTATATAATATATATTTATTCCACATTTCCCCAAAACCTGATCAAAACCGATAGTCTTTATAACGTCAACACTAATAACAATGGCAGAACCTCCGCTGAAAAAAAGAAAAATTTTAACACTGGAAGAAAGGATTAATGTTATTGAAAGAAATAAGAAAGGGGAGACCACATTGCAAAATAGCAGTCAGCTTAAGCGTGGTAAAACTCAAGTTCAAAATCTAATCAAAGAAAAAATTTTGCTTCTTTGCTCAGAAATGGAGATACATATTCAGACCAAACAGCTGAGTAAAACATGTCAACAAAGAAGTATAAATGGATTTCTTATAAAAAAAACATGGGAATAAGTGTATAGAATAAGATATATACATCATATCTAACTGTTCATTTTTTGTTTATATTAATGTGATGGTGAAATATACATTTTATTCTCATTTGTTTGATAGATGTATTATCTTTATTAAATAAAGATATTTTGAAAGGAATGCATGCAATATTTAACAAGATTTATGAATAAAGGGTATGATACATGTACAGTGAGTATGGGTGTTATTTATTTTTCAACAATGCTAACTATTGACCCTGAAAACCAGTCCATTTTCACACACCTCTTGTAAGAGACCACCTGTCTTGAGAGACCACTTTTGGTTGGCAGAAGGGGCAGTCTCTCATAACAGGTTTTACTGTATACCTGATTGTTCAGGTCTTCTGAAATGGTAAAAAAAAATGTACACCTTTTTATTATCATAACTTTGGTTGCATTTAGCACATGAAAGTGACTAGTGTTACATTTATATCCATTTCTTGCTCAAGTTATATAATAACTATAATGGCCTATACATTGAGATGGATCTCTCCTGCTTCAAACAAAAAAAGAAAAAACATTTTCCACTAGATTTAATTCTTTCATTACCGTCATACTGCATTCATTCACTGACTGTCCTACGTTTCCTTGCAGGAGCTACCAACCACATTAAGTTCCATGACAAAACTGAGAATTCTAAATGTGGGGTAAGTTTGCCAGAGGTACCCATACAATTTAGTTCCATGATAAAAATGAGAATCCTAAATGTGGGGTAAGTTTGCCAGAGGTACCCATACAATTTGGTTCCATGATAAAACTGAAAATCCTAAATGTAGTGTAATTTTGCTATCTACCACATTAAGGTCCATTACAAAACTGAAAATCCTAAATATAATGTACATTTTATTTCAAGCAAATACAATAACTTAATTTTCATGTGATACAAATTCTTGCTTGTGAGAGTCTATTTTCAGGATTGTATTTTCCGGTTCTGGACTATCAGTTTTCAAAACTTAGTCAATAGTTTTCATTTTATAGAATCTGAAGTTTTGTAGAAGGGTGATTGTGGATTTCTATCCTAATCCTAATGTTGAGCTCTGAAAGGTTAAGACTAAAAAGGATCATATAATTAGTCATCGCATTTATTGTTTTGGTAGAAGGGTTGTTGTTACTTCCCTTTAATCAAAACCATAGACATGTCAGTAAATGCAGTACATACATACAGTTATTATGGCATACAAATTGAACTCAAGATTCCAAAATTTAATCCAAACCGAGAATTAGTAACACACAAAATTATTTCAATGATGGGTGAGTGGAGATAAATGTTATATGATCAATTAATTAGTCATCGAGCTTATTTTTTTGGTAGTAGAGTTGTAGTTACTTCCCTTTAATCAGAACCATTTGTCAGTTAACACGTACAGTTATTAGAGTATTGAACTCAGACTCAAGATTCCAAATTTAAACCAAACCAAGAATAAGTCACACAAAATTATTTGAATAATGGGTGAGTGGATTTAAATGTTACATGATTACATGTACCAGTGTAGGTTACAGATTTATTATCATATACATTCAAATATGGGTTAGCAACCATATTCAGCATATTTAACAACCATTCATTCATTTTTGAAATTTTTTGGGTCCTCTCTAATATTATAAATGTTTTTCAGCATATGTAAAGTTGTGCAAAAAATTAAAGCCAGCATTCTTTTAATGTAAACTTGAGTTACACTAGGCCAAGGACTTTTGTAATGCAGCTTGGTTTTGAAATTGAGGATAATCCCAAAAAATTCAGGACATATTATTGAATGACTCCAACATTTTTGTGCATGACTTATATTGATAATTAGTTGTTGTATTTACATGTTATACATAATCTGTAATTGTAAAATATTTTTCAGTAACTTAGTATTTTTTTATGTTTCATTGCTTAATTTTAAAGTTTGTAGACACATTTGGTAGACATATGGAACTATAATGTAGAAATATTAAATAATGACACATTGGATTGATACAGAATATTTAAATAATAATAAACACAGATTCTTATTTTATGTCATCAGTTATAATCTGTATTTTTTTAAAACAAAATCAAGATGATGACTGATGCAAATTGTCCCAAAATTTTTCAAGATTTCTTGAGTAAGGAAAAATATAAAACATGTGTTTCCTATACTGCACTAGTTTTAAAATGATGGCATATATAAGAATGGTTAGCCAACCTCAACAATTATTTAGTGCCTTTTCAGCATGAGAATCGGATTGATATACTCTATAGTAAGAATAAATGCTTAGCAAGCCTTAAAAATGATGTCACAGGTTCAAAACCCTGTCTGAGTCAAACCAGAGACTTATTAAACATGGTACCAGCAGCTGCCTCATTTTGTGCTCAGCATTAAGAGATTAATGTTAGGACAGGCCAGTCTGGTGTCAGGATAATGTGACTGGGTGGGAATTGAAGTCACATATCTGCAGCGTAATGCCTCAATGACAGACATCACTATAAACTGCTTCAATGCAGACATCATGACAATATGCCAGCTTTTTTAAAATAAAGATTGGTTAAAAATCCAAATCACACACACACCAAATGTGTGAACAAACAGTGGTGGCATGTTAATAATGTAAAAAGAAAATTATCCAAGGACTGAAGCACTGCACACAACAAATTTACAGCATTACAAAATAAATTCACAAACCTGGTGTAATAATATTGATGCATTATGATAGGTTATAACAGATTATTGATAAACTGAATCAATTTCGGAAGGAATGAGAAGTACATTATAAACAGTTTTTGTTGTAGTCTGATTTGATGCCATTTTTCAAGGCAATATAGGCTATACATGGTGGCCAGTATAAATGTTGGAGGAAGAACCTGGGAAAACCCCTGAAAGAACCGCTGACCCACGAAAAGCTACTGGTGAGCTTTGTGACATACCCACAGTGGCTGAACGCGAGACTTGAACCATAATGATGAGCACTTTAGGGGTCCTTTTTGTAGTCTGTACATTATAGAATTTTTTTATGTCTTCTGCATCTTGATATAATTATATGTGTGTAAGAAAACAAAGAAATGTAGTAATTTGTTTATATTTCTTATTATTCTTAACAGTAAAAATATAAATGATACTAATGGTAATCTGAAGTTTACACACATACTATTACATCTGTTTTGTGTTGAATTATTTTTGTTCTTTCTCCACAGTATGAACAAATTATCCTCGTTGCCTCGAGGGTTTGGAGCCTGTCCTGTTCTGGAAGTGTTAGATCTGACATACAACAATGTGAATGAGAGTGGTCTCCCAGCCAACTTCTTCCAGCTTGGTAAGTGTAAGACAAATTAAAAATAAATGTGATTGGTTTAGAATTGATCTTTATAAACTTTATTTATAGGCCTGAATTAGAAAAGCATGTGGTGATTAATAGCCTATATATATATAGTTGTGGATAAAAGCTATATCTATGGATTACATCTCACTATTAGATGACATTCAGTATGACTTCATTGGACACATTTATAATCAGATTTCTATATCACTTTTCTTTTAACAATGTTGGTAGTATAGTCAACAATACAGTTTTATGTTAAAGCTTATAGAAGTCAGATGGGAGAGTATCATCAAAGGTATTAAACTTCATACCGATAAACCCTGGTAACTAATTATTTACATTTATCATGCATTTGTTTTGACACTATCTACTGACCACTCCTGATTCGTCAGTCACTGGACATCACTATAAACTGACACTACAGACATTGTAGCGATATGACTGCAAAATTGTTAAAGCTATATTAAATATCCAATTCACACACACACACACAGACATACACGCCATTAAACAATTTTTTTGGCTCTGCTTGTTAAAATTGGATTTCTACTTAAAGACACTGCTGTAGAAAACAAAATAAATGGAGTATTTGTTTGTTCAAGGAATTTGTGGATAAAAGACTCAAGCAATTTAGATATTTTCTTAGAAGGAAAATTAAAAATAAATTGGGAACAGCAAATTACACATTGACCAAACAATGATAGTGTTTATCCACAAAAATGTATTGATGGATATGTTTTCTTGATTACATAGTGAAAACTTTTGGGTTTTTAAACACTTTTCATTAACTCTGTACGAAAAGATAGCTTTCTCAAAATGGATTTTATTTGTGTGATAAAAGTTTAGCAAGTGTATTATTTTGTTTTATTGTTGCAATGGAAATTGTTATTGAATGCCACTGTCTACTGACCACTGATGATGCCCCAGTGCTAGACATCACTATAAACTGTGACACTGCAGACATCATACAGGGTTCGTACGGTCTTTGAATGTCTTTCAGAGTTTGGGAAAAATGAAGTAGCATTTTCAAGGCCTTGAAAGTTTGGGAAAATCGAGCATATTACCCTGAGGTCTTTAAAAGTCTTTGAAAATTGAAATAACCCCCAAAATTTTTTAATTCTTTCCAGAATCACGAATAAAATTAGCTAAGGTTGTTCGATTCGGATGTAATCTAGTTATCCTGGTTTTTTCTTTTGATGACACGTTCATTTTCATTGCCGCCACAATAACAAAAGAGGTTTTGTTTGACCATCCAAAGTTGGCCTCTGCGGCGACTTCAATAACACATGCACTCTTCATCAAAGCAAGACGGCTACACACTTCATCAAAGGAAGTCACAAATGAAATTGCCTAAGGTCGTTACCTTCGGATATAGCTGGTTTTCCTGGCTTCTTTATTTTGATGAATCTTTCAGTTTGATTGGACAAGTACGTCAGTTTTGGCCAATCAGAATGTTCATTACACTAATTCACTCTACGTAGAAAGTAACATGCTTTAGGATTCAAAATTTGTTCAGTCGATTTACATCTTCATCAAAGGAAGTCACAAATAAAATTGCCTAAGGTCGTTAGCTTCGGATGTAGCAGGTTTTCCTGGCTTCTTTCTTTTGACGAATCGTTCAGATTGATTGGACAAGTCCATCAGCTTTGGCCAATCAAAATGCTCATTACACTAATTAACGCTACATAGAAAGTAACATGCTCAAGGATTCAAAATTTGGTCAGTCAATTTACATCTTCAATGTTTAAAAATGCCAGGTCTCTGCTCTTTCAACGATATCTGGCTTGAACAAGAGAAATACAAGGAATGGCACCAAAAAGAATAAATAATGTAAATAAAGGCATTTTGTAAATTGTGTAAAATTAAGACGATCAACTTGGCTTCAATGGGAGAAGGAGCCCTGACAAGTCATGCCAAAGATAAGTTGCAAATTAGTAACTACATACTGTTCATTTAGTGGAACAAAGATGCGGAAGTATAAGCTGTAGCTGTCAACGGGTACTCAGGTACCCGACCGTAGCGAAAAATCCGGGTATTGAAAATTAACGACGAGTACCCATTCACAAAAATAAGTTGTCGACAACACTATCAAAATATCATATATCATCAGCAGCACACTGGTCTGAGTAGTCAGAGTTTCTTCTGACCCATGCTACCCCATTTTTGATATTTGGACATTCTTGTTGGGGTGTAGGGTCAGAGCGCATTTATTATTTAAAAAAAAGCTGGAATTCGCCGACACCATTTGATGTCGGCATGGGTATCAGCTTACATGCCAGCCCAGCAAACTTGAATGATCTTTCATCGAGATATACCAGCATGAAATCGATAGGAATATGATTTATTTCACAAAAATCATGAGCATACCATTTGTTATGCCTTTGATCTGCTGACAGACAAGACGAAAGTACATCATTGCTGAAATTTGCCCCGGATCTGGCTATTTGCATTTCTAGTCACATGACTACACAAATCTCTCAACCTAGGTCATACAGTCACGTGATATCGACAATAAGCAAGTTTCCAAAAGTTGTTGTACATATAATTTGGACATAATATATAGTAGCCACATAAATAAATATAGTCTGTTCTCTCCTCACTTAGCCATAGAGATGCTATAAATAGAATTTGTGGGGGAAAGTAGAACAAGGTTTGCTATAAATAGAACATGTTACTGTAGGAAAAAAGTACAAGTCCACGGACAAAAGTACTATTATATGGAAGTTATGTAAAGCGGTCTTTTCTAAAATACGGTCTGTGGGATTAATGGAATGTTAATATAAACGAGATTTTTGGAAGTTGGGTATACCGAAAAAGCATAATCCATATACGTTTACGTGTAAAGCGTAATTTAGAGGGAAAAAATTTGTTGCTCAAGGGTTGTACATGTCTTTCATGTTCTAAGGAGTACCCGGGTACCTGTTAAACAGCGCAACAGGTACCCGGGTATGTTTTCCGTGGTTTTTGACAGCCCTAATAAGCCATTGGTAGTTTTGGGCAAAATAATGGTAACTCATTACTCTTCGGGTATAAAATAAGATATTGTTTAGTTTGATGATTTGGGAGATATGGCAAAAGAGGGCGCATTTAAATTTACTTATACTGTCGATTTATTTAACACATTTGAGGGACAAATATCATTTTCGAAAATTTTGTTCTACATAATAATGTTCCTTGGTTTAGTATAGAAACATCCATTGTAATAAATTCAATTCACGGATAAACAGTTTCAAAGTGCTCATACGTACACTATAGTAGAGTTAAGCAAGAGTTTTTGTTCTTAAATTGCGAGTAAAAATATTTTTAATATAAAAAAATGGCGTTAACGTGTGCTGTGAAGCTTTAACTGTAGAAAGTCAAGTCATTTGATTAGGCAAATAAAAAAAAGAATTAAAAAATGTGTTTCCAGTTGATGTAATGTCCCCGTTTCTCATTGCTGACCCTCGACTTATTCACCAATGGTATAACAATTTTGTTTTAAAATCACATTGCTGAGATTGATTTTTGTATCTCTAGTCTGACTATACATCCCTGTTTGTTTGTACCCCTAAGTTATCCAATCGGACAATCATCCCTTGACATGCTTCAATAGAACAGATGACAGCCTTGATGAAGTGTTTTATTCCAAAAGAAAGGGATATGTTAAACTTTGGAATGTTCTCCAGAAAATGTTGTTTTCACATGGGCAGGCAACAATGGAGAGAGGATTTTCTGTCAACAAACAGGTCTCTGTTGAGCGCCTCAGCAGAGAAAGTCTCATAGCTCAAAGGCTAATCATTGACACAATGAGAAAAGCAGGTGGACCTTTGGAAATATGCAAGACATAAGTACCATGCCTATCTGGATAAGAAGAAAGCAGAGGAGAAGGATGAGAAGAAAAACCAAAAAGGAAAGAAACGGGAGTTAGCCTTGGATGAAGTGGAAAAACTTAAAGCCAAAAAGCTGCGTCTTGAAGCTGACATTGCCAGCCTACATGCTTCCTCTGTACAGAAAGCAGAAGAGGCAGAGTTAAAAGGACTCCTTGTGCATGTCACAGAGTCAAATGCTCTTAGGAGAAGAGCAGAGGAAAAGATGACAGCGGTGGGGTCGCTTTCCAAAATGATTGAAGAGAAAAAAAGCAAATATAATAATGCATTTAAAGCAGTGCTGATGTCTGTTAAGAGAACAATTTATTTTGTATTAAATCTGACACTTATGTTACATATTTCTGAAAAAAACAACGAATGTTAACCTATCTTCCAGATCATTATAATGCAGTTTTAGGAAATTAATTATAGTCTGACTTTAATCAGTAAACAGTATTGTAGTATTTCATTTTGGCATTTATTGTTTTCTCATATAACCTGTATACACAATGTTAGCAAAAATAGGTCTTGGAAATCTCTGTTTGTGGTCTTTGAAAGTTTGGGAAAAGTCTTTGAATTTATCATTCATATTTTAGTATGAACCCTGCTAATTTCATAGCAATATAACTGCAAAATTGTTAAAGCTGTGTTAAATTCCAATTCACACACAAACATACACACCGTTATCTAAACAATTTTTGGCTCTGCTGGTTAAAATTGGATTTCTACTTAGACACTGCTGTAGAAAACAAAATAAATGGAGTATATGTTTGTTCAAGGAATTTGTGGATAAAAGACTCAAGCAATTTGGATATTTTCTTTGAAGGAAAAATAAAAATAAACATTGACCAAACAATGATAGTGTTTATCCACAAAATTGTATTGATGGATATGTTTTCTTGATAACATAGCGAAAACTTTGGGGTTTTTAAACACTTTTCATTAACTCTGTACGAAAAGAGAGCTTTCTTAAAATGGATTTTATTTGAGTGATAAAAGTTTAGCAATTTTATTATTTTGTTTTATTGTTGCAATGGAAATTGTTATTTGAATACAGACTTTATTTGTAGATTCGCTACGTGCTTTGTACCTTGGGGACAATGACTTTGAGATCCTACCTCCTGAGATTGGTAAACTGAAGAATTTAATGATAGTAAGTATGCATTTGATTTGATTTTTATTTATCATGATTTGTTACCATCTTCATCCCAGCTAATCAACTGTTGTTGGACCACTACAACTTTCTGTCAACACTATTGTTACTATTTTATAAATGTGTCCATCACAATGAGTTGCAACTGCACTGGGATTCCTCCATCACCATTTTCACAGATTTTTAGGACAGGCTAATTTGGTCTAGTTTACATAGTTTGCCAATCCCTCCTTTTCTAAAAGCATTGACCATTCCTGTATCAATATTTTTATTAAGGGAACTATAATTGTGAGTATTATGGAATGTATGTGCCATCAGATGTTTTGGGTATTGAAACAGTATTGAAAAAAATTATGCAGGCACTGTCATGAGGTTAAGGTATGGAACCTGAAGATGCTCTGGAAGTTTTGTAAATACAGGAAACCTCAGAAGAGGCATAATACTTGGGAGCAACTAAATATTGGTTTGAGGGGGTTTTCCACAATAAATTAAAAGTTATTTGCTTGTAGGTACATGTTTCTATGGGTCTCATATGATGAAATTGTAGACTGGAAATATCAGGTGTGTGTGATTTGGATATTTAATGTGGCTTTGACAATTTTTTTTAGTCATATTGCTATGATGTCTGTAGTGTGGCAGTTTATAGTGATGTCAAACACTTTGACATCATGCTGCAGACATGTAGCATGATATCCCACCCAGTCACATCATCCTGACACCAAACCAACCAGTCCTAACGCTAACCTCTTAGTACTGAGTGCCAAGCGAGGCAGCTGTTAGTACCATTTTTGTATGTCTCTGGTATGACTGGGCCGAGGATCAAACCCACAACGTCCCACATCCACTCTGACCACTGGCCACCAGAGTGGTTGGAAATGGATGGATTTCAAGCAGATTTTGGTGTGCAACTTTATATTAATGAAATCTCATACAAAGTTGATTATCAGCATTCCGTATTATCCGTTTGAGGAGTGATTGCCTCTTATCAACCATCTCCCTAACTAGAGTTTCCAGAGCATGATTGAAAGAAGTTGTTGGATTTTAGCCATATTGGTATAGGTACATTTTTTCATCATTCCAACTACGGTTTCAATCCTTATTTACTTTTCAACCAAATTTGGCGAACCGCTCCGGTGGCCTAGTGGTTAGAGCGTCTGCCGCGGAAGCGGGAGGTTGTGGGTTCGATCCCCGGCCCAGTCATACCAAAGACTTACAAAAATGGTACTAACAACTGCCTCGCTTGACGTTCAGCATTAAGAGGTTAGTGTTAGGACTGGTCGGCCTGGTGTCAGGATAATGTGACTGGGCTACATGCGGCATGATGCCCCAGTGGTAGACATCACTATAAACTGCCTCACTGCAGACATCGTAGCGATATGACTGAAAAATTGTTAAAGCTACGTTAAAAATCCTAAACAAACAAACAAACAAACCAAATTTGGCATGCAGCTTTAAGATTCAATTTCCACTTTCAACAGCATTTGACAGTAGTCATCATATTGGATTACCTCCCCTTAAATTACAGATAATGCCACTGCCGACACAATCTGACATGTTAGAATATTGCAGAGTGTTTTATCTTGAGTTAACCATGCTTTTGAAAGGGTTGCCAAATGAAATAGAAAAGGTAATGCTTTAGGTGGCAGTTGTAGCACTGTCATGGTAGATTTATGACTTAATTTATAAACCTAGAACAAGTTCACTTTGAAGGGGCCCCAAGTGGCCGATTGGACTATAGCACTCTCCATTACGGATCATTGCCATCTCACCTCTGTCTGCGTGGGTTCTAGTCAAAGATCAGCTAATGTAGTTATGTGAGAAAGCTTGCCAGTAGCTTCGTGTGGGTCGGTGGTTCTTCCCGATGGTTTTCCCGGTTTATTCCTCCGCCAATAATACTGGCCTATCGTGTGCTGAAAAATGGCATTAAATCCTACATCAGTTCACTTTGCAGAATTACAGCTCATTAATGCTCATTCTTGTATCAGTTTTTCTTTCCACAGCTTAATTTTATAACCAAATTAAACATGATGCTTTATACAGATGAGACCTTGAGCAAATTTGGATTCTTGCATTTTGCAACTAAATTTAAGCTTATTTTAATATCCATGGATTCATGGACCTGGCATGAAATGTTAACTTGATATGCTGTGAATGGATTTAATTTATAATGTTCTTCGATATTAATTTAGAGAATTAAGGCCCATGACTTCCGATCCTCCTAAACCCTAAATTCTGTAATTTGCCAAGAATTTCAATTAAATACAGTTTCATTTCCATCTTTCTATGCGATACTTAACAGCGGTTGATGCCCCAGATTTGCTAGCCTCCTGAAAGCTGGTTTTTGCATCATAGCTACCTGGGTGTATTTCATTCAGCTAAATTTGGTGTGCAGCATTTAAGTTGGGAGCTCTTGGATAAATCTAACTTTCAGTCATCAGCAATTCATTGGATCTATTGTATGAATACAATATTACTGATTGATTAATGGAATGATAGCCCACTTTTTCCATCTGTGATTTTCACAGCCGAACAATAAATAACCTAAATCATGATTGGACTTGAAACAAAGGTAGCATATAGCATTATGTTGTTGATCTCTCACACAATTTTTTGGACAGCATTATACAGAAAAATTTGATAAGTTTTGATCCATTGGTTTTTTGGGTTTTTTTTTTATCGATCCCTCATTTGTTCCCCTTTTTAATGTCCAGCTGAGCACATTATACTGAGGCAATCTTTTTTGTTTTACAGTTGGTGTTACGAGAAAACGACTTCATTTCTTTTAAAAATATTGTTAATTGATTTATACTTTAACAATCTCTTTGTTTTACAGTTGGTGTTACAAGAAAACTTTTATTTCTTTTAAAAATATTGGTAGTTAATTTATACTCTATCAATCTCTTTGTCTTACAGTTGGTAATACGAGAAAATGACTTTATTTTTTTTTTAAATATTGGTTGTTAATTTATACTCTAACAATCACTTTGTTTTACAGTTGGTGTTACGAGAAAACGACTTTATTTCTTTTCAAAATATTGGTAATTAGTTGATACTCTAACAATCTCTTTGCTTTACAGTTGGTGTTACGAGAAAACGACTTTATTTCTTTTAAAAATATTGGTAATTTATTGATACTCTAACAATCTCTTTGTTTTACAGTTGGTGTTACGAGTAAATGACTTTATTTCTTTTTAAAATATTGGTAATTAATTTATACTCTAACAATCTCTTTGTTTTACAGTTGGTGTTACGAGAAAACGACTTTATTTCTTTTAAAAATATTGGTAATTAATTGATACAGTCCTACCCGTTTATCTCGACATCCTCGGGACCGAGGAAATATTGTCGAGATAAGCGGATGTCGAGTTAAGTGTTTGGGGGGGGGGGGTCTGCAAAAAAAAAAAAAATGAAAGTTAAATTCTTCAGTAAGGGGTAACCGGTCATCAGTATTTAAACTTTGAAAAAAACAATGTAAATTTTTAGTATGTGGGGACAAAACTAGAGTGAAATACACTTGTATATTGACAAATAACATTTTGGTTACCTTTGTGTAATAAAGTCCACAATAAAATATTGCATCGGTCAAATCCTGATATGAAAAAACATGAGATTCAATGTCAGCATTAGCACGTGTTTGTCTAGTTGTTAGTTGCATGCTTCAAGTACATGTACTTAAATCAGCCTAGATATCGGTCAGTCTGTTCCCATGGTATTGAGGGTACCAAGGGGATAGGGCTATTCACATGGAAATGAAAAACTGTCAACAGTACATGTATTCTCCACAAATACTTTTGTATCCAATGTTATGACGAACATTAAAGCGACTGCACCAACCACTTGTTGCAGCGAAGTTCTCCACACTAAGCTTTTTCGATAATGCCTAATTGAACCGTGAACCGTTTAGATGCTTCCTCCACGTCTTCAAATGTACCAGTCTTGCTTCTTCCTTAGGGGAGCGCAGTTACCTTCAACTTAGTCTTTCTTTATAGACTCTGCAGCTTTCATCCTTCCTGGACGTGTTAATTTTAAATGAAAAATTTCACAGACCTCTTTGCGAGATGTTCATCCCTTAACTTCATTAAGAGCCAGATATTTAGTTTCCAAAGACTGTAAATTTAATTTGCGTTTACCCTTCTGTCGGTAGCCATCGTAAATGTAAATAAAATTAAAAACGAAACTTTCACAGCGAAAATCATCGATCACTTTCAAAGGTCTCGGAAACGTGTAATCCGTATTTTCATGCAATTTTTATATATGGGATTCAGAAAATCACGTATAAAGGAGTCCTCTGTACGCATCAATTTCCTGGACGGCAAATTTAAGGGCTTGCTAATCCTGCTTCTACCACCTGTTGATTGGGAAATTGTGTTCATCAATTGATCCTTTTCGCTGTGCTGATATATTTACAATCAGAAAATTCAGTGGTTGAAAGACCCACAGATGTACATGCTGTCATTGTAAGAGTACATTTGAATAACATGATTCACAAGCTAGGCGGCAAGACCAAAGACTTAACTAGCCGCAGAGTGGTGAGAAAACGTGCTGCTATGGGTTTGTTTGTTTTTTTCATCCGACTGCGACATTAAAGCCTGGCGGCAAGATCAATTAATTGTTGAACAAAGTATTGGTCTTAACTGGCAGCTTGTCGAGATAAACGTTTTGAAAACAAAGGATTTGTTCAAGCTGGGACCAAGGGCTTCTGTCGACATATACGTTTTTCTTTTATCTCGACGTCGACATAGGCATGACAATTTGATAGTAATAGTAGACCATGGGACCGGGACTTTGCTTTTTTGTCGACATAGGCGGCTTGTCGAGATAAGCGATGTCGATATAAACGGGTAGGACTGTACTCTAACAATCTCTTTGCTTTACAGTTGGTGTTACGAGAAAACGACTTTATTTCTTTTAAAAATATTGATAATTAATTTATACTCTAACAATCTCTTTGTTTTACAGTTGGTGTTACAAGAAAACTTATTTCTTTTAAAAATATTGGTAGTTAATTTATACTCTATCAATCTCTTTGTCTTACAGTTGGTAATACGAGAAAATGACTTTATTTCTTTTTAAAATATTGGTTGTTAATTTATACTCTAACAATCACTTTGTTTTACAGTTGGTGTTACGAGAAAACGACTTTATTTCTTTTCAAAATATTGGTAATTAGTTGATACTCTAACAATCTCTTTGCTTTACAGTTGGTGTTACGAGAAAACGACTTTATTTCTTTTAAAAATATTGGTAATTTATTGATACTCTAACAATCTCTTTGTTTTACAGTTGTTGTTACGAGTAAATGACTTTATTTCTTTTTAAAATATTGGTAATTAATTTATACTCTAACAATCTCTTTGTTTTACAGTTGGTGTTACGAGAAAACGACTTTATTTCTTTTAAAAATATTGGTAATTAATTGATACTCTAACAATCTCTTTGCTTTACAGTTGGTGTTACGAGAAAACGACTTTATTTCTTTTAAAAATATTGATAATTAATTTATACTCTAACAATCTCTTTGTTTTACAGTTGGTGTTACAAGAAAACGACTTTATTTCTTTTTAAAATATTGGTAAATAATTGATACTCTAACAATCTCTTTGTTTTACAGTTGGTGTTACGAGATAACGACTTTATTGCTCTTCCAAAGGAGATTGGAGATCTTCCTCGCTTGAGAGAGCTACATGTTCAGGGAAACAGGCTGACAGTTCTTCCCCCTGAGATAGGTAATCTTATGTCATAAAATAACACATTTATCAATGTATTATGTTGTTACATAAAGATTGTATGTTATATTTTAATATAATTTCCAGCAGTGCCACATAACAATGTCATTTTGTAACACAAACCCTTTGTTATAATGCCTTAATTCAGTTCTTACACTTGCATATAAAAATGAAATTGCTAGTAAGCATCACAGATTTAGGTACCAACAAAAATGTAGTTTGTTTTGCAAAATCACAAAAAAATTAATATCCAAGCAATTAACAAATCCACAGTTTGGTTCTTTGATACTTTTCCTTCATTTATAAATTAGGGATCACTATGGACCTTTTGGGCTAAGTAATTTCTCCCAGTGTATATAAGATGAAGGGATGGAAAAATGTTTGTCATCATATATACAAGAATTAAAATATATTAATAGCCATCTTATTTCATGAAAATATAAATTCAATTCTTAAATCTAAAAATAATAATGCAGAACATAACGAGACAGTAAGTTAAAAAATATTTAACTATTCCTAGTACTATTACTGAAACTCTGAATTGGCAGAGGAACTGTCATTATACATTTGTAAACAAAATATTTGTAAAATCATTTACATTTGTAAAGTTTTCATTCATAAAACTGACATATATCTCTAATGGTTTTGTGTCTGAAATGTTTGTGATGTCATGCACATCTTAGAATATCACATTTTTATGAAAATCATGTTTTTTATGTTTAAATTTTTTTGGGGGGGGAATGCCTATAAACATAAGTTTCATCACTAACAAAACATATTAAAGTCACTATTTGGTGGGGAATGTCATATGGGTTTCGGTAGGAAAATGGGGTGGTAACAGTCTATGGAGAGGTGAAATCAACTTCTTTTACCTGGTATGTTGAAGAGAAATATCAGTCAAAAGTGACTTTCATGAGAATTGTCTCTTAGCATTGTCCCCGTTATGGTGTAAAGCAATTTACTTCAGGTGGGTGATAGACAGTGAATTTTCACCAACAACCATTTGATACATTACAGGCCACTGTAAAAGAGAAAAATAAAGTGCATTTAAGGTCTTTGAAAGGATCCATTCTAATGTCTATTTTTAATTTAATTTCTTGTATCTTTTAAACCTGCATCACTGTACAGTTAGGATTACTTAGCACAAACAAGGTTCAGTTGTAGTTGTATTTTGCAGGAAATCTTGATCTAGTGGGATCCAAACAGGCTTTTAGAGGAGAAAATAATCCGTGGGTAACTCCAATTGCTGACCAGTTTCAGATAGGAGTGTCCCATGTCTTTGAGTATATCAGGACTGATACATACAAGTTGTAAGTGGCATAGCTATCTCTAACATTATTACTATATTATTGCTTTCTCATTTATGGCAAATTTGCTAAGTTAGAAAAATCTGTTCAGTATTTTAGTATCAAAATACAGGAGAAATCACCTTTTCAGTCAGTTCTTGTGTCCAATTGTTCACATTTTTTGTAAGCATCCGAACTCAGCAACCCTTACACGTAAGTGGAGTAGCAATTTATTAATGTATTCCAGCTTTCTATTTTATTACCGATTTGCTAAGTTTGCCTTGCATTTTGTAGTTCATACTTATGGTAGTTGTTCTGTCAGCCCGTAATTAGATGTTATTCCATGAAATCCAAGTAATTCATAGTATGTTTTCTCTGTTAAAACAAACAAAACATATGTCAGTCCATTATCTAACCTTGCATACCTTTGTATACAGACAAGATTTAATAAAAGAATAGGTAACTGCCACAGTTTCCAGTAAATCTGAAAATATACCATAACAGGTCTGAACCAAACTTTGTGGATGGCTTGCACTTGGAGTAAGAATTGTTACGTATATTTGATTTAAGTCATTTATTTTTGTTTGTCAGATTCAAATTTGTCATTTTTGGATTTAAAATTCATTAATTGGGAGATTCTTCTAGAAAATCTCTATGACCTTTACTTTACTAGTAAATAACAGGTGTTGGCCTCATTTTCTGGCCTTGCTTCTAAGCTGGTAAATAAGCCTTTAAAATGATTGGTTGATTCCAAGGACATTTTTCTAGATCATACTGTGTACCTGATGGGTTCATTCTGTGACCTTCCAGAATATCACGTGACCCCTTTTTGTTCACGTGAAAATCAGTATATAGGTTGTGTTTAGAAGCTAACAGTTTAGTAGAATCTCTGGGCTTTTAAATTTCTAGTTGTGTTTTTGAGTTATATTGGAAATTATTTCAATTCTTTTGGATTCAAGAGGAATTTATTGTGTTATTACCTTGTACTGGTAAGTTATTTCAATTCATTTGGGATCAAGAGGACTTGTATTATTTATCTGGTCAAATTACTTGTGCTCATAAACTTTCATAAAATCAGAACTGCATCACGTGACATCATCTGCCATTTTGGATTACTTCGTCAAGATTCGAACTGGGAACTATTTGGACATTTTATTATCAGGACTCTTGCAATTCCATTAGTGGATTATATTGTGAATTTCTTTTTGGATTAATTATTGGACTTGATTCTCTAAAACCGTAAGTTTATTTATTTTCTTTTATGAAAATATTTGCACCCAATAAATTTTTTGTTATATTTTTACAAGCTTGTTAGTTTTCACTCTTTCTGTGTTGCTGCTTATTCGAGCTTAAGCACGTGTCAGAATGTTTTGATTTTGAGGTCAAAGGTCATTGACCAGGGTCACCTGGAGCAAACGTTGTAAATTGTGGCGCTTTGAATTTGCACTTAAGTAAAAGTTGATTCCTATTGATTTGTGGGTGAAAAGGTTAAAGGGTAACTTAGGGAAATTTTGTTTTTCGGAATTTTGTTCTTGGTCAAGTTCCTTGACCATATTATGATGGCTTGCTCGTGGTATAATAAAGATACCAACATATTTGAGGGTCTGGCAATAAAAGGTCAAAGTTGTGGCAAGTCTAACAAGAAAATAATTATTCAAACCATATACCTTGATCAGATGACAATGGTTATTTACACCATTGGTGATTAGAATCAAACATGTCCTTTTAGAGAACAGCAGATGGATATATCATGTGTCATCCATTGTGCTGTTTCTCTTTTATTTGGCAAAGTATATTTATACTCAATGAAATAGGTTTTAGATATCATCATTTATTATTTAAGTAACATCATCAAGAGTTTATTTTTAGTCATGGGTTACCAAGTTTCATTGAACCACAAATTAAATGACCCAAGGAACAAATAATAGTCTTTTAAGGAAATAGAACCTCTTCCCAAATCTGCTAGTTGAAATAGTCTTTGCAATATCACTACAAATATGCTGAGAAAATTAAATACATTCAAGTTAACAGCACAATAATACTTTTTTTTCAGTCTCTATGGTCGTCACCTAGCTGCAGATGCTGCTCCACCCCCTAAGACTAATGATAAGTCCAAAAAGATAAGTAGAATGGGATAGCTGCAAATACAAGACAGATGAACAGTCTCCACGATCCCATACGAGTCAAGCAGATCTATTCTAATATAACCTTACATTAGAGTTTCTTTTTAGCTCAACTCCTCATAGACTAGATGAGCTAATGTGATGGCCTATCATTCGGCACCTGCCAAGCATCCGCCATCTATCGTCATTTAACGTGGTCCTGAATGAAAATAGTGCCCTTTCAACATCCAATATAGCCACAAGAAGAGAGATCTTGCAAATCTTGTTATCCCTACTCCTCCAGAAGTACCCTAATATTCTTGGGGCTGCTTCTTAAAGACTTCTTCTGATATCTTGTTGGACCTAATGAAAATTATGCTGATGGCTGCCACTATGGGTATTTTAAAAATGTTAATGCTGCTTGTGCCAAATGGATGGTCATATCAACACTAATGCAATTTATTATGAGGTATAGCTTATCCTAAATGAAAGTGATACCCCTCCGACATCTTACATGGCTGCCATGGTAGCCATCTTAAGATATCTTGTTATTGCTTCTCCATCTTAATGGATGGTTATATTGACATGGGGTTGTCTTTAAAAGACTTTTTGACATCAAGTTGGTCTGAAATAAAAATATGATTGCTTTGAATATCGTATTTATTGCTGTTCCTTCTGAATACATTGTAGTATTGATGGGGGTTTTCATTGAAAAGACTTTTATAATATTGTTTATCCTAAGTGAAAAAGGTTCAGATCTGTCAGCCACTATGACCATTATGGCATACATCTAGAAATCCTTAGTTCCAATCCTAAATGGATGATCATTTCAGCATGAGTTTTGCTTTGAAAGGCTTATTCTATTCGGTCCTAAATGAAAATGGCACTCGTATGACATGGAATCAGGCATACTTACAGATTTAACCAAACTTAGTATGTGATTCATTGTCAGTGTGTGGAATCATTTTCAAGGTCAAGCGCAATGTTAAAGAATTCTTTACTACTGGGCATGTTTTGAACATGTTGCTATAAGCCTAGAATAATAGTTTAGTGATGCAGTGTAACATGGTGGTTAGCACATTGGACTCCTAACAGAAAGGATGTGGGTTTGAATTTTAACATCAGTCCAAACTGGGTCAGTTACCATGGCATGATCTTGGACATGGCACTTTATTTAATTGCCTAGGCACTAAATAACCTTCTCGTGTTACTGTGCAAAAAAGCATTAAATCAAACCAAAACCCAAATTTGGTATGTTAGAGTGTCTAAAGAAATGAATAAGAAACATCTTATCTTGAATCCCTGAACGTTCTTTAAAGCCAGTAGAGCATTAGTACCTTCAAGGGTCTCTTGCTTTTGCTTGCATTGCACTCACTCCAAAGGAAGATTATGTGTCTTTTTGTGATCAGTAAAGAAAATTATAGTGGTTAATACATTTAAGTTTGTCAAGCACTTTCCTTTCAGAAATTACAATGTGGCAAAAATGGTGAGGGATCCATCAATGTTGTTGACCAGAATGAGAACTTATTCACTTTATGATCTAATATTGTCAACATTTAAAATAAGCAGTTACAAATATATATATATGTGTGTGTGTGTGTGTGTGTGTGTGTGTGTGTGTGTGTTAAACTCCTTTTGTTACTGCTACTCACACTGATATACAGTTCATGGTTGCAGTAGAAACAAAAGCACCCCACATACTTCGAAAGAATATTTAGGGCTGACATTGTTGTTGACGTCCTATAAGTATCAGCTTTCCACCTGTTCATACTTATAATCAGCATAGATCTGTGTCCCTTATAAATTATTGGATGGCAATACGTACATGAAATGGGGGCCCTGAGTGGGTAAGTGGTCTAAAGCACTCTCCATTACGGATCACTGCCATCTCACCTCTGTCTGTGTGGGTTCGAGTCTCGGATTCAGCCAATGTGGGTATGTGAGAAAACTTGCATATTATGATGGTTTCATGTTAAAAATGCTGCTGCCTTTAAGTTTAGAGACTGAGCAGTCTAAAGCATTCACCATTATGGATCAATGCCATCTTACCTCTCTCTGCATGCATGTTAGTCCCAGGCTTGGTCAATGTGGGTGTGTGAGAAAACTTGCTGGTAGCTTCTTGTTGGTTGGTGGTTCTTTCAAGGATTTTCCCAGGTTCTTCCTCCACCATTTACACTGGCTACCATGCATAGCCTAGATAGTACTGAACAATGGCATTAAACCTGACAACAACGTTACATTGTCTCAAAGATTATCATTTATAGGAGATATGATTACACATCCTGTTTTCTGTAGCCTATCTGTCCCAATTTTTTTTAAAATTATAATCAAACTTAGCAAACATCTCAATATTTATGGACGAGTATAATTTCAAACTTTCCTCCTTTTAGTTTCATGAATTATGGTCATTGCTTTGCAAGGCAGCCATTGTTACAAGCTCTGACTTTAGAGAATGTTTGATTCTTCTTTGGGTGGGGAGGGGGGGGAATATTTTCACACTGCTTGCAAGTCATGAATCAGATATCAATTCAGATATCTAAGTTCCTTGTCTTCCTTTACAAATGTACTTAATTCATTTGCTATATCATCTTCATCTCCCCAAATGTTTTACTATATTAATTATGGTGCTATTTTTGTATTGATATTGTATTTATTATGTATTATTTTTATGTATCATCTTTGTTAATGCATGTATACACTACAAATTCAGAATATGCCACAATTTATAAAATACTCATTACAGTAATACCTCAAGCATTCACGAGGTTAGGTTCCAGAACCTGTCACAGATCAGAAGGAATCGCAAATGTTTGGTACGAGTCACTAAAATTTAAAAATGCTAATAAATGCTTATTTCTAGAGTTTAAACCCTAAATATGACCCAAATCGTGCTCCCAAAGCACTTCAATTTCATTAAAAGTTAACTTAATACATTACTCTTAAAAAAGAAATAAATGGTTGTCGTAAAAATCGAGTACATTATTGCCTAATGGGTATTTGCCACACTAGCGCATTTAGAGTATGGTATACTAATGTTACCCCTATACTAATTCATTTGCTGCCGTTTTCTTTTGCAATCACAGTAAGGTAAAACCAAGTAACGAATGATCTGCAGATCTGTGAAAGAATCACGGATGCATATTAGTTAGGTTCCAATGAAAATTTTGCGAATCTCTGAATTTGCAAATCCAAAACGCAAATGTTTGAGGTATTACTGTGTTCAGTTTTTTCGGCTCTTTTTCGAGGATTCAATTTAGATGTACTGTGTATATTTCCGTACAAGTCATATCATCTGCAATAACATATATTCCAATCTGGCTATATTGTCTGTTCTAATGATTAGCCATAATGCCATTGCAGATCTTGGTCTGTGTACTTTGTAGTTGGGTAAAACTTGTAAGCAAGTATATATGGTATATTGGGTAAAACTTGTAAGCAAGTATATATGGTATATTGGGTAAAACTTGTAAGCAAGTATATATGGTATATTGGATCAAACTTGTAAGCAAGTATATATGGTATATTGGGTAAAACTAAAGGTGGACAAAGGTTTCTGTACATCTAAAATGTTAAAAGAATCTGAAATAATGTTTAAATCCATACTTTTCAATACATTATTTATTAATTCTGTATTAATTGCTATATATGACTATAATTAGATTTTTACATATAAATTAGACTGTCGTTGTTTCTTCAACGAAGGCATAAAGTTAACATTCTGCGTGTTATGTATTTAACATAAGTCACCTTTTTTTAGATGATGTGCTTTAAGAGCAAACAATTTTCGTAACTGGACTTTTTATTTTGGAGTTAGGCTTAATATCCAAAGTTGGCTTCATTTTGAATTGTTAGGGTATTTGTTTGTAGTTACAAGTTATACTTTCATGTATTCTAAGATAATCAATATATTCATGTTTGTAATATCACCTCTATAACTGCATATATTATTTCAGTCAAGTCATATTAGCTATCTATCTACTATATGCATTTTAGGATATGTGTGTGTGTGTGTGTGCTTAAAATTTGCATGTATTCATTTGTTTTAAATAAAGTATACATTCTTTAATTGGATTCTATATTCTGTTATATTTATTATGCAATTATTTAATAATAATTGTTCTATGGTGATCCCATGAAACATTATTTGGATTATGTGGGTTGTTCACTGTTTACAGAAATGGCAAATACAACACAGGCTGCTTGAGTTAATAATATATGCTCAGGAGTTGATTGAGTTAACAATTTGTCATACATCTACATATTGTAGATTTAAATCTGCCATCCACATAGGAAATACAAGTTTACATAACCAGTTGGAATCTAATGTATTGAGTCACATCCAGAACTCAAAAGAGGCTTTCTATCCATCTATTGGGTCACATCCAGAACTGAAAAGAGGCTTTTAATATATCTATTGGGTCACACCCGGAACTCAAAAGTGGCTTTTTGTCTATCTTTTGAGTCACATCCATAACTCAAAAGAGGCCTTTTATCTATCTATTGGGTCACATCCAGAACTCAAAAGAGGCCTTTTATCTATCTATTGGGTCACACCCGGAACTCAAAAGTGGCTTTTTGTCTATCTTTTGAGTCACATCCATAACTCAAAAGAGGCTTTCTATCCATCTATTGGGTCACATCCAGAACTCAAAAGAGGCTTTTTATCTATCTATTGGGTAACGTCCGGAACTCAAAAAAGAGGTGAGGCTTTTTATCTATCTATTGAGTCACATCCATTACTCAAAAAAGGCTTTTTATTTATCTATTGGGTCACATCCAGAACTCAAAATAGACATTTATCTATTGGGTCACGTCCAGAACCCAAAAGAGACATTTTGTTTATCTATTTTGTTTACCTTTTTGTTTATCTATTTTGTTTACCTTTTGTTTATCTATTGGGTCACATCTAGAGCTCCAAAGAGGCTTTGTATCTATCTATTGGGTCACATCCAGAACTCAAAAGAGACCTTGTATCTATCTGTTGGGTCACATCCAGAACTCAAAAGAGACCTTGTATCTATCTGTTGGGTCACATCCAGAACTCAAAAAAGGTGAGGCTTTTTATCTATCTATTGGGTCACATCCAGAACTCAAAAGAGACTTGTATCTATCTATTGGGTCACATCAAAAACTCAAAAGAGGCTAGGCTTTTTATCTATCTATTGGGTAACATTCAGAACTCAAAGGAGACCTTATATTTATCTATTGGGTCACATCCAGAAGTCAAATATAGACCCTGTATCTATATATTGGGTAACATCCAGAACTCAAAAGAGGCTAGGCTTTTTATCTATCTATTGGTTCACATCCAGAACTCAAAAGAGACCATGTATTTATCTGTTGGGTCACATCCAGAACTCAAAAGAGACCTTGTATCTATCTATCTATTGGTCACATCCAGAACTCAAAAGAGACCTTGTATCTATCTATTAGGTCACATCCAGAACTCAAAAGAGGCTAGGCTTTTTATCTATCTATTAGGTCACATCCAAAACTCAAAAAGAGACCAGGGGCCCCCGAGTGGTCTAAACCGCTCACCGTTACGGATCACTGCTATCTCACCTCTCTGCGTGGGTTCGAGTCTAAGATTCAGCTAATGTAGTTATGTGAGAAAGTTTGCCAGTAGCTTCTCGTGGGTCGGCAGTTCTTTCCAGGGGGTTTCCCGGGTTCTTCCTCCACCAATAATACTGGCCGCCATGTATAGCCTATCGTGTGCTTAAAAATGGCGTTAAACCCTACAACAAAAAGAGACCTTGTATCTATCTATTGGATCACATCCAGAACTCAAAAGAGACCTTTTATTTATCAATTGGGTCACATCTAGAGCTCAAAGAGGCTTTTTATTTATCTATTAGGACACATCCAGAACTCAAAAGAGACATTTATCTATTGGGTCACATCCAAAACTCAAAAGAGACCTTTTATCTATCTATTGGGTCACATCTAGAGCTCAAAAGAGGCTTTGTATCTATCTGGGTAACATCCAGAACTCGAAAGAGACCTTGTATCTATCTGTTGGGTCACATCCAGAACACAAAAGAGACGAGGCTTTTTATCTATCTACTGGGTCACGTCCAGAACACAAAAGAGGCGAGGCTTTTTATCTATCTACTGGGTCACGTCCAAAACTCAAAAGAGGTCTTGTATCTATGTATTTGGTCACATGCAGAACTCAAATAGACCTTGTATATATCTATTGGTTCACATCCAGAACTGAAGGGAGACATTGTATCTATCTGTTGGGTCACATCTAGAGCTCAAAAGAAACCTTGTATCTATATTTTGGGTCACATCCAGAACTCAAAAGAGGCTAGGCTTTTTATCTATCTATTGGGTCACATCCAGAACTCAAAAGAGGCTAGGCTTTTTATATATCTATTGGGTCACATCCAGAACTCAAAAAGAGACCTTGTATCTATCTATTAGGTCACATCCAGAACTCAAAGGAGTCTAGGCTTTTTATCTATCCATTAGGTCACATCCAGAACTCAAAAAGAGACCTTGTATCTATCAATTAGGTCACATCCAGAACTCAAAAGAGACCTTGTATCTATCTATTGGGTCACATCCAGAACTCAAAAGAGACCTTGTATCTATATATTGGGTCACATCCAGAACTTAGAAGAGGCGAGGCTTTTGATGTATCTATTGGGTCACATCTGAAGCTCAAAGGATGCTTTTTATCTGGTTAAATTGAGATGTTTCAACGAAAAGTAATAAATCGGATATAGGTTTCTAAAATCTAATTTTGATATTTGCAACGCAATATCCACATTCAGATCACGTCCCATAAATGTCAACAAACAATGATACGCGCATGCTATTTGGTTTTGTTTGTAATTAAGTAGAATATCCTCGGATGGTTCTTGTTGACCGTTTATTTTTAATGAGACCTCGGTAACACCCAGTTGGCCAAATATCATATGGCTGCGTGTTTGTGAACCTAATCGTGTTTTATCCTGTAGCAGACATCATAGATGGACCAGCCGATCTTGTATAATCATCAGAATATCTTGCTAAACCCACTTTTGTTGTGGCAACATCGACATTATGCTGAATAGATTCAATCTCTCTTCCATCAATCATACATGTAGATTTACTAAACAGCGCCATAATACCGTTATTGACAAAACCAACCCGTGCATTTTCTGCATATTCCGTATTATCTGCCTTTATGAGTCCTCATTCTACTTCAATAAATGCTTCAGCGGGTAGGAAGTATTTATTTGTATCCTGAGCTTGAAGTTCTATTCTTGATCGACTATTTGGGTCTTTTGCGTTATAAGAATAAAACTGATAATCTCGTACAGAATCATCTTTGAGAACCGGTGATTCTACAACAAATGCGGGTTGGGTGAAGATTTGAACATTTTATTATGTATTTCGCGATCTAAATCGCGATCTCAAACTGCTTCCTGCTATTAAATTTTGAGCAATATTTTTTTGTACTTGATCAGATTCTTGATTATCAAAGATGCTAATCGCGAGTTTATTACTCTGACAACGGTTGGTTTATAATGGTGATAGTGTATGATCTTATTTATTATCGTTATATCTAACCGTGGTGATAATTAGTCACCGGTGACGGTCAGTCGAGTTCATCGATAAATTCTCGACATACTCCGATATCCATCATACCGCCTTGAAATAATCGTCTACAGATATCGGCGGCTTCATTAATAATTTCTGGAGAGTTATTTCCAGCTCGTTTACCTCCTATGAGAATTTCTAATCGTGCTATGTCGGAGAGAATATTATTAAAACAAGCAACAGGACCACTCCCGCTAGTTCCACTCGGAGACAATCCCTCGCCACTACTATAACCAGGTGAATCGTCGTAAAACTTTTCTTGGGGGGGGGGTCATTATCACAAGTCTTACATTTTCATCATCTGTTATTTTTTGTTGCGGCGGAGGAGGTGGAGATAGAGGTGGTTGATACAGATTTTTTCTTTCTTTTTTGTGTTGTTTTTCTATTTGTTGCCGAGATCGAGAAAGTTGATAAGACTCTTACTCAGGTGGCAAATATGGAGGAGGTGGTCGTTGAGGCTGTGATCTGTATTTTTTATCAAGCTTTTGTAATTCCCCTACAAACTTCACGTATTTTGGATCATTATTTCGGGGGGGGGGGGAGTATAGTATACACGATATATCCACCTGACAATATTTTAATCATTTATGGTAGGTTATTCTAGTTTTAAAATGTTATCGTTTTGAACCATACTTGCTATCGGGTAAATGATCTTCATTAATTTCTTTGAGCTGCCCAATAACACCCTCGTTAAATATTGCTATTAGTTCAATATTTTCATTTATTGGTTGGGTTTAGGTGTAAGTTTTGCTTTCACGTCAGTGATTTCGGTACGAACCTTATCTATACCCTCAAATATTTTCTGATCTACAGAAGGATGTTGTGCTGCAGCTATTTTTGGAGTTTGTTCAGCAGTTCGTTTTAATACTGGAAGAATACCCTCTCTTTCCTCTATCTTAGTATCCCCCCCCATAAAGCCTCTTTAATAATTTCAGTAATGGATTTGATAAATTGTTCTGTGCCTTCTACAACTTGAGATTCTTGTCGCTGTTGTAATTTATGTCTGACAGAATTACGGACGGGTATAAATTTCTTAGTCGCTCTCGGGCTAATCTAGTTGCTAACGATTCTCCTACCATTATTGTTATATGATAGGATTTAATTCATATCAGCAGAGAGGGCGCGACATCGAATATAAGTCTCGATTAGATAGAAGCTTTGGTTCTGTTTTTTGACGTTATTTTTTCAGTTTTGGAGGAGGCCTTACCTTACCAAATAGACGAGGTGGGTTCGCCCTCTTTGTTAGATAGAGGCTTTGGTTCTGTTTTTGACATTAATTTTTTCTTCGTTTCGAATGAGGCCTTAGTTTACCAAATAGACGAGATGGATTTGCCTTCTCTGCGTAGGATGGTTTAGTTAAACAAATATCTGAGATGGGTTCGCCCTCTCTGCTACTGAAAGACTACTGTATACAAAATGAGATTCTTCAAAGTAAATTTTTATTTGGATCTCAGTTTGAGATTTTGTGATGTAGACTCCAAGAAGAAATATCAACAAAATGTGTTAAGTAAATTTGAGAAGTGAGAGGAACAGTTTTTGGGTTGGTTACATGTAGATTGCATGGAAATGACAGGTGTCATGAACACCTTGGACTGTGAGATCCTGCACTTAATATATTGTGATGCGCCAATAAATATGGAATTCTATCAAGTTTTTACAAAATCTGTTAAGCTCAATTAGCCCCCAAATTGCGGTACATACATACATACATACATACATACATACATACATACATACATACATACATACATACATGATGATGATGATGATGTTGTCTATCGATGTCGATGAGGACCATTCAATGTCATCGATTCATTGAGGGTGGGTCCGGAGATGGCTGATCAGTCCGATCCGGGCCCGGAATAGTCTGTTGCAGTGGGGACATGGATGTGCAGGTTGTTGACTGTGAATTGCAGAACTGCTGTTCATGGATTTGCGCAGATCACGTTTCTCAGCTGCGTCCACCAGTCTTTTGTGCTCAAAGGCTGCCACACCGGCATTAACTTGACTGCGCCAAGCAGATCGATCAGCATCGACACTCTCCCAGCAGTCAGGATCAATGCCTAGGTTCTTTAGCGAGGCTTTGAGGGTATCCTTGTACCTACTTTTTTGACCGCCGTGAGATTTCTTGCCCTGCTGAAGTTCTCCATAAAAGATTTTCTTGGGTAGGCGTTCTGTCGGCATGCGGACGACATGGCCAGCCCATCGGAGTTGTGCCTTGCACAGCATGGTGTGGATGCTTGTCATGCCAGCCTGCGTGATCACGTTGTGTCCGGCACCCTGTTCTGCCATCTAATTTTCAAAAGTTTTTTTCAGGGAGCTCATGTGGAAGTGGTTCAGTTTATTAACATGGCGGCTATACACAGTCCAGGTCTCGCAAGCATAGAGGAGGGTGGGGAGAACAACCGCTGCGTAGACTTTTAGTTTGGTGGCAAGCCTGATGCCTCTCCTGTCCCAGACATTAGAGCGGAGTCTGCCAAAAGCTACACTGGCTTTGTCAATCCTTGTATTGACCTCGCCATCAATGTGAATTGCTTGTGAGAGAGTGCTGCCGAGGTATGTGAACCTGTCTACATTTCTGAGCTTTTGGCCATTGACAGTGATAGATGGTTCCAGGTAATCTTCTCCAGGGGCTGGCTGATGCAGAACCTCGGTCTTGCTGGTAGAGATGGTGAGTCCGAAGTTAGTGCACGCTGTGGAAAACAGGTCCATGTTCTGTTGCATGCCTGCGTCCGTGTTGAAATTGAGGGCACAGTCATCTGCAAACAGGAGGTCGCAAATGTTCGCAATTTGGACTTTGGTTTTGGTTTGAAGCCGCCTCACGTTGAATAACTTCCCATCCATACGGTAACAGAGACCTACTCCCACATCACTGTCCTTGAAAGCATCAATCAACATTGCGGAGAACATGAGGCTGAAGAGAGTGGGGGCTAAAACGCATCCTTGTTTCACACCATTCGTGACTGCAAAGGGTTCGGAGTAGTTGCTCTGGTCCTAAACTCTGGCAAGCATGCCGTCATGAAAATGTCTCACCATTTCAATGAAGACCTCTGGACATCCAAAATTTGGCCATGATTTTCCAAAGGCCTTCCCTGCTGACAGTGTCGAATGCCTTAGTCAGGTCTACGAAGGTGGTGTATAGCTTGAAAGTTTGCTCAAGACACTTTTCTTGCAACTACCTGACAGCAAAGATAATGTCGATGGTGCCTCTCTCCTTTCTAAAGCCACACTGACTTTCTGGTAGTAGGCCATGATCAAGGTGCTCTGTGAGTCTGTTCAGCAGTAGCCTGGCGATGATCGTACATGCGATGCAGAGTAGAGCGATTCCTCTATGGTTGTCGCAGGATTAGCGATTGCCTTTGCTTTTGTAAATATGGACGATGTATGCATCTTTGAATTCCTGTGGTATGCGTTTCTGCTTCCACATCCCACAGAACATCTCTGTTAGTCTTTCCACTAACTTAGGCCCACCAGACTTGTAGATCTCAGCTGGGATGGAGTCTGCTCCTGGAGCTTTTCCACTAGACAGGAGCTCAATTGATTTATGAGTTTCCAGCACTGTTCGAGGGTCAGCCAGTCTCTCGTTGATCTCCACCTGTGGTAGACGGCTGATAGCTTCATCATTGATGGAAGAGGGTCTGTTGAGGACACCGTCAAAGTGTTCCGCCCAGCGTTCCAGTATCTTCTCCTTCTCGGTTATCAGAGTGCTGCCATCTGTGCTCAATAGAGGGGCTGTGCTTGCTGTTCACTGGGCCATAAACGTCACGAAGAGCGCTATAGAAATTCTTCATGTCGTGTCTGTCGGCAAAGGATTGGATATCATCAGCCTTTCGGCTCCGCCATGTGTCCTGCATCTCACGCAGTTTTTTCTGCACAGATTGGCGGACCCTGCTGAATGCATATTTCTTTGCAGCGGACTTGGGGTCGATGTTGTACGCACGATGGAGACGATGCTTCTCCTCTAGCATGGACTGTATTTCTTCACAGTTCTCGTCAAACCAGTCTTGGTGCTTTCGCGCAGTTATGCCAAGGGTTTCAGATGCGGTAGAGTACACCATATGTTTGAAGGCCGCCCAGCAATTCTCTGCGTCGTTGGTGTCAGAGTATCTGGTTTCTAGCTGGCTTTTTATAGCTGCAGACAGAGCTTGCTCAGTGTTGCATAATTTTAACCTGGAGATATTGAGCCGCTTTGGGACTTTGATTCCCTGCGGACGTATGGGAGGTTTCATTCTGAGATTCATCTTGGAAATCAGCAGCCTGTGATCTGTCCAGCAGTCAGCACATCACATGGCTTTAGTCACCCGGACATCCTGCCTGTCAGTCCCACGTACTAAGATGTAGTCGATCATATGCCAATGCTTAGACCGTGGGTGCATCCAAGTTGTTTTCTTACGGTTCTGCAGACGGAATACAGTGTTTGTGATCAGAAGATCGTAAGTTGCACACAACCTCAAGAGCAGAAGTCCTTTGCTGTTGCAGTTGCCAATGCCATGTCTACCAATAACTCCCTTCCACGAGATATGGTCCGCGCCAACTCTGGCGTTAAAGTCACCAAGAATGATTAGTTTACCTGACTTTGGTACCGAAGCAATTTGGGCTTCTAGATCGTCGTAGAACTTGTCTTTGGCCTCCTCCGAGCTTGTCATAGTTGGTACATAAGCACTAATGAGTGTGGCTTGCTTTGTTCCATGTATTGGTAGCCTCATTATTATTAATCTGTCATTAATCCCCTTTGGTAAGGTAGAGATCGTATTCACCAAACTCGACTTGACTGCGAAACCAACTCCAGCCTCACGACGTTCATCAGTGCCACGTCCACTCCAGAAAAAGATGTATCCATCTCCAACTTCAGTCAGATGGTCCTCGTCGGCCAAGCGAGTTTCACTCAGTGCTGCTATCTCTATCTTGTAGCGGGCAAGTTCTCTTGTAATCAGGGCAGTTCTTCTCTCCGGTCTGTCAGCCTCTGCACGATCCAGTAGAGTGCGTATGTTCCACACACCAAAAGTGAGTGGAACCTTTTGGGTTTTCTTTGTGTTTCGACCACAAGAATGGGATTCCCTCCAGCCGCGGTAAGCTGGTCGGGGTGGTTGAAGCAGGCTTTTTTAGGGCACCTTTTCTAGCCTCTTCCTCAGGCTACGGAGGTAAGCAGCGCTATCCTAAAAAGGTCTGCTTAGTTGTTCAGACGGCCGCCGAGATCCATTTCTGCTTCAGGTCAATGGAAGACGACCCTATGGCCTGAGCCGCCTGCGTGCAGGTCCTCCACTACGGCTGCCAGTGCATCCACACCTGCCGCGTCGCAGCTCGCCCATTGCCGCAGGACTTGGAACAGATGATGATGATGACGATATGAATCACTTGCGAGTGAATTGGATTAAAGTGAGGGAGAGATGCGCTACGTCAGCCTCACTCTCTCGTCCAGGCTCCATTTTCTACAGCGACATGACGTAGTCAAGACGGCCGGAATGGAGACTGGATGACCAAGGCGTCCTACGTGTCTTGCCTTGCTCTTAGCGCTCCACAACGCTTTGCTGGGTCCGTCTTTCTGTCCGTTGACCAGCTGGTGGTTCCTCCGCGCAGTCCACCGGGTCCAGTCTTCACATGCGAGGAGTGACAATCCCTGACTCAATGTTTGAGACCTGCCGGTTACCCTCAACCTGGTTTAGCTGGCCAGTCGAAGCCGTTGCCCGTGGTGTGGCCGCTGTGCATGCTACAGCTTCTTAGAGCCACAGGTGAGAGCTGGGTGCCAAATGAGGACCAAAGGTGGACTAGCTACCCCCAAGAGGATACGACTGCTACTCCCACTAGAGGTGCTACCCCTCCATGAGCACCCCTTGCACCACACACACACACACACACACACACACACACACACACACACACACACACACACACACACACACACACACACACACACACACACACATACATACATACATACATACATACATACATACATACATACATACATACATACATACATGTTGGTAGACCTTCGGGGCTCACTGAAGTCACTCCTGCACTGTTCTTCGCTGATGGGTCTTCATATGGCTGATTAGTCCGATACGAGATGCGCATGTCCTGGAGCAATGTGTACAATGTGTACATTGTGTGCATTGGTTTGTTCTTGACATTGTTTTCTTTTTTTTTTATTGTTTTTGTTTATTTGCAATCATTTAGATATTAATCCATTTGAAATATCTGCATTTCATTTTAATTTCATGTTTGCTTTCAGATCTAATTGGCAGATCCTTGCAGATTTTCGTATATTTGCAACAGTTGTTTTAATTGTTATTTACAAGCCCAGGTAGAAATATATCCAGAATACGGGATTATATTTTGTTTTTAGAATTTGCATTTAATCTATGCAGAGACCTAAAATTTAGAATTGATCTCACAATTTCAGCCTCTTATGTTTTATATGTGAAAGCATTTTTAGTTACATTCGGAAACTTGCTTAAACCTTGCATTTGTTTCAGTGTTATTCATTGTTCAGATAGCAGTAATTTACATAGTTTTTGACACATTAAAATGTTATTTATTGTGTTGTAATAAAATGTGAAGAAACAACTATTTATGTCATGTTTTCATTAAGGCACTTGCAGATTATATTGAATTATGACATTATCCATTGTTGTATTAATTTATTCCAAATGTAGGTCTTAACATCATAAACTGAACTTTGTTGACAACATTAGTATCAAGAAAAACTCGGTTAATTTGGATGTTTCTTATCACAAGACTAGACCAATGACATTATGAGAATTTGTATGTAAAGGTTTATATTTTTGACAAGATGCTGACATGTATAATAAGCATGATACATTCTCCCATAGTATGACTATTATAAGCGTATCTATCAACCATATTAAATGGTGAGGCCAAAATGTTTGGCTGATGTACATCCATCTTGTCACTATGTTTTGTGAATTTTGTTCTGCTCAATAACTGTTGTACGGCTTAATGGATTGCGGGCACATTTTAACAGGATCAGTGGTATAGCAATCTTCCAAGCAAAAGGGAGGACCAAGCTGGTGGCCTAGGTCATGTGAGTACCTTAAATTCTAAACAAACACCTTATTTATTGGTGGAGTCCCCAGCCTTGGGGAGGGGGGGGACACACGGAATTCCTTGCAAGGCCACTGAGAGTGATAGGTAACTACAAAAGAAATATATTCGCAAGGTTATAAGACATGGTTATATCACCTCGTGACAATTAGAACTAAATTGTGCTTTATTAAAATCAGAAATAATAAAGTATTTTATTCTTATCCTTTTATAACCAAATATAATGAACCACTGAGTAACCTGTTGTCAGACAGGCATAATTGTTCAGTGCACATAGGTCAGCTATACCCAGTATTTATTGATATGTATGGACTAGACTTAAGCTTCGATCCTAGTTCATAATAAGTTAATGAGTTATTTTCTCCTATATTCCATTTCGAAAAATTGTATTGTACTACGTAGCATCCGCTGCCTCTTACATGTTAATGAAAATGCTGATATCCTCATCTGTTAAAATACACAAGATATGCAGTACACACGCCATACAAGGACGCATTTTGTCAACATCAGTACAGTAATGTCCTGTCGAAAGCCTAAACCTCGTTTAAACCTTTATACAGTTTAGAATACTCACATGAAAGAATGGGCTTTATCTCTATTCTTAGTTATCCAATGCTTTTTCAATGTAGGATTCTTATCGTGAATCTGAGCTTCATTTGCACTGACAGCGTTTCTCCATTGTTGCAATGTCCTGGTGAAATCATCACCGTGATCGTTGATCACTGCTTTGCAGTTCGATGGTATAAAATCTAGATGAATGCAATATCGGTAATGTTAGTGACAGGTTTGCAACCAAGGTTATATTCCTCGAGGTTTTCCACAAACTCACCGTAGTTGTGTCCGAGACAATTTGTTATCACGATCTGGAACGCTGTCCATGCCGTCTTTACTTTATCACGCTGTGCACGGACAAATGCATCATTTCCGAGATGTTCACGAATCGGAGAACCAACACAGACACTTTCCGTTATCTGGAGACATTTTCCACGTAGTACTTGAGCGCTCCTTTTTGCCTATAACCTTGTCAAAGTTTATTAGACCCAGATTGATGTGCAAGGATGACACGAAACTCTTTCCTTGATTCAACAAGTGGTGGATGCTGAACACTTTTCCTCTCATGCTCCAATGACTGTCGGAGTGGCAAATCTCTCTTGATGTAATGGAATCTCTCGCACGACTATCCCACTCGCAGAGAAAACAGTAGTACTTTGTGTGTAGAGTCTGCAGACCAACCAAAAAGACAAACCTTCAAATCGCCAAAGGCTGCGACTGTTGGTCATAGTTTATGCACCTCAAAAGCTGTTTCATGTTTTCGTAGCATTTCTTCATATGAACTATATGCCCAACTGGAAATGATTGTAAAACATTGCCATTATGCAGCAAAACAGATTTAGTCTTAGTTTAATCACAAGCTTTCTCACATATCCACATTGGCCGAATCCGAGACCCGAACCCACGCAGACATAGGTGAGATGGCAGTGATCCGTAACGAAAAGCGCTTTAGACCACTCGGCCACTCGGGGCCCCCATTTGTAAATGGATAAATACCATGGATTTTGTTGAGATTATACAAATGGACAGATACCAAGGATTTTGTTGAGGTGATGCAAATGGACGGATACCATGGATTTTGTTCATCTTATATCTATACCATAATGATTCTCTACTCAAGTTTAGCTGATGCTTTCACAAGCGCTTCCATGTGTCTGTATATATATATATATATATATATATATATATATATATATATATATATATATATATATATATATATATTCAGTTTTCGTTGTTTTGTCGTTTAATCCATCCATCCATTGCGATCTTTACTGTCATATCTTTTAAATTTCCTTAGCGGCAATATCACATATCGGTTTGCTCTCATAGAGCACCTGTTGATAATGTAGAAGGTTGTCATAATCGGATTTCATTTACATTTTATCCGTAGTTTTCCCATGCCTTTGTTTCCTCGCTTTTATAGAGAGTAAACATTTTCAGTTGTTTCAACTTATCTTACATTGTACGGATGCTGGAAGTTTCATTTTCTATCCTTCGCGTAAAATCAAAATTATAAGAAAATCACCAGTCAGGATACATCAATAGATAATAAGAAAGATTGAGGACGTCTGATCAGAGCGGTCTAAACAAATGGCTCGGGTTATTTTTAATCAATGACATAGAGGATATTTTCTTTTCCTACGTTAATACCGGATATATTTCATCGTGTGGTACAAAAAACGTGATATTTTAACGAGTGGCGAATATATTTCATCGTGTGGTACAAAAAACGTGATATTTTAACGAGTGGCGAAGCCACGAGTTAAAATATGTCGTTTTTTGTACCACACGATGAAATATATCCGGTATTAACGTAGCAAAAGAAAATTTTCTTTTTATTATATACTTTTTTTTGGTTTTAGAACCCAACTAGTCTGGTCCCCTGCTGAGTATGCTCCCATGCGTTGCACTCCGCTATACTAAGTCAGGCGAACGCCGACGCCATATTGTCACGTGATCAAAACAAATGGCCTCACCTAGAGAGATAGCGGTAATCTAACCGTGGCACATGTATTGCTTTAATATTCTGTTTGTTAGTGACACAATGCGAATTTTACTAATACTTTCGATTTGAAATATAACAGGCGCTATCTTGTGTTAAAGCTTAACCAGCAAATCGGCTACGTAGGTATTTTTACAAATATTTATACAATTAGGCGACGACGAAGTATAGTGATACACACAACAATTTTTGTAAAATATTGCACCTTTCCCACTGGATCATCTCAAAAATTATATTTCCAATCGATTCCTTGATAAATTTTACGTCGAAATTGATATGAGGTTATGTACGGCGGCTTTATTTTTTCCCAAGATTAAGACGAAAATATCTCCCCCATTTTACCAGGGGTGAGGGTAACGATTGTTTCGCAAATAATGCACATTTTACACTGCGTCATCTAAAATATTTAAGTTGCAATTCATTCCTTGACCAAATTTATATAAATATGTATATGTATGTATATATCGTTTTCCATGACAGCCCAAATTTTGTCAAATATTATGATCAATATAACAACCCTCTTCTACGAAGGGTCGAAAGTGACATTTTGTCAAATATTGCACATTTCGACTGCATCAAGTGCGACATTTCATTTGCTATCGATTACTTGATAATTATTATGTCGGACTTTGTATAAGGTAGTAGATGACATCCTTAAATGGCCATAGGTTGATATCAATTCCCTTAACGAAGCAAAAAAGGGGAGGGGGGGCAAATATTGCCCAAAATGGAACATTTTAGACATCATCATCTCAATGTTCCATTTTAAATCAATTGCTTGATCAATTTTACATTGATATTGATGTATGGATGAACATGATTACCCACATTTTGTGAAAGATTAAGACCAAAATACCAAGATTTCTGTCAGTTCCATTTCAAATTGATTTCATGAAAGAAAGTGGCATAGCATCCCCTATAACCTGGGGTGGTGGTGAAGGGGACTAAAATACCATCAGACAGACTTTACTGGGAGTGTACCCTATCAATAAATCGTTGGGAGAGTATGACCCAAATTTATTGCCACATTACTTACATTGATAGTATGATACTGTATATCACATAAAGTAAAACCTGTCTTGAGAGACCACAATCACCATGCACAGATTTATTCATTATATCGTGTTATGACCTGTTATGAAAGACCACTTGTCTTGACAGAATATTATTGTTTGGCAGAAGGGGTGGTCTTTCAAGACAGTTTCTACATTATTACTGTAAATATATTCTATTCATTAGCAAGGCACATTAATTGCCTCCACATGATACAAATTTAATGTGCTACTGTTTTGCAAGATTTCTAAAATAAACAATGAATTGAATTCAGGTTTCATTTACATGCTTGGTAAGATTCTTCAAAAGTCACTCAATATATCATCATAACTGAGAGACGATGTTAGTACATCTAATATTAAGCACTGTACAGAAGTTTATATTTTATTATCACTAATTTGATTTGCTTCCATAATGAGTGCTCTTTTCATTATATAGTTTATAAAATTCCAAAACTTAGTGTAAACTTAATTTTAAGTATCAATGTAATGGAGATGCATTATTAAGACTAACATTGTAGACAAGTTGAGACCGATGTTTCATATTTATTTTGTACTTTTCATCATTACTGAAGTATGACATTTCTTATACTGTCATAATCATTCATCCAAATATATGTCCTAACATTGATTTATCAATTTAACCAAAGGTGTTGCTATATTTAAATATACAAACCAATAAAACACACTGACATGTTCATTAAAGGAATCACTGAGCCTTGTATGATTAAATATGAACAGTAATAACTCTCGAGTTACTTCATTTTAAATGGAATAGTATCAAAAAAACAGATGCACATGTGACTTTCTTAGTTTCTCTGTTTTCATCTGTCATTGTCATGTTCTGATAACTGAATACATATAGTTATATGCAAATGTGATACATATTTCAATTTATGCCATTGTGTATATATATATGAAAAGAAAAAAACTTGAACATGGCAGCATGTCTTAAGATTGTTTTGTGTGTGTATATATCTCAAATGAGTTCATTAATAAGAAATAAGTTGTGTAACATTCCTATCAACTGACTCAAAAGAATTCAATAAGAAGTATCAATTATACTTGTGTTATGATTAACATCAACTTAAACACAAATTCTGCATACACTTTGTACAGTATTAGCACTGAAACACATGTCACCCTATCATGATGCATGTAGTTTTCATAATTATTAAATATGCATCAACAGAATATTACTCAAACTTGGTTAAAAGTGTCAATTAGTGAAGCATTCGTCAAGTATATGTATGAGATACATGTATTTGCAGTCCTTTTGAAGCATACAGGGTTTCTACTTAAGATGTGCTACAGAAAGAAAAACTAAAAAGGTAGTAAGAATGAACATTTTCTAAGGATTTTGTCTCAACATCAACATATTTCAACTAAATTGGATGTCACAAATACATTGTATGGTCTTTAATATCCTTTATCATTCAGATAGTAATGGTATCTTCCAAAACACATATGCACACACATACACACACACCTCAAAACAAACTTGCTTCAAATAAATTGAGACAGATTTTACTGACAGTAAAAATCACAGTATTTTAATGACATGTTATTGGTATAAATGTTTCAGAAGACAGTGAATAAATGGCTTCATAATATGATTGCTTTGCTGACTGAAAATTTTTATTTATTCACATATATACTTACTGATATATTGCAGCCTTCATAAACATGGTTGTTTGCCATTACATAATGACATGTACACTTCTTGATGTATTGCAACCTTCATATACCTGGTTGTTTGCCATTACATAATGACATGTACACTTAATAATATATAGCAACCTTCATAACAATGGTTGTTTGCCAGTGTTATATTATCAAAGCTTTCTCATTTTCATCCTATTTGCAGATGCCTTACTTAGGTCAGATGTGTATTCTCAAACAAGTTATCATTAAATATAACCAGACCATTCTTGCTTCTGAGACACCAATTAATGGGCTCAGGCCCAGACAAATAGATGCTTTGTACAACCTGAGAGAATCTAAAGACTTAGTTGTTTTATTACCCAAAGGATATGGAAAGACTTTTGTAACTGATTCCTTACTACCTTCAGTGCAAAGTCATAGTACTGGAACCTCTCAATGTCATTCTTAATCAGCTTTGTTCAACACTTGATTGGTATGTGATACGTGTCACTGAACATTTTTTGCTTAGGCTCGAATAAGCAGCAACATAGAAAGAAGTGAAAATAACAAGCTTGTAAAATTTAACAAACAATTTATTAAGTACAAATATTTTTATAAAAGAAAATAAATAAACATATGGTTTTAGAGAATCAAGTACAAAAATTAATCCAAAAAGAATACACAATATAATCCACTAGTAGAATTGCAATTGTCCTGATAATAAAATGTCCTAACAGTTCCCGGTTTGAATCTTGACGATGTAATCCAATATGGACAACGATGTCACGTGATGATGTCAGTTTTAGTTTTATAATAATCCAAATAAGAGCACAAGTAATTTCTAGATAAATAACACAATAAATTCCTCTTGATCCCAAATGAACTGAAATGATTTACACTCAAACAATAAAACACACATCTTGTATTCCAAAGCCCAGACTAACTACTGAACTGTTCTCTCCCAAACAATAATTTAAATACCTGTTTTTACGTGAACAGGAAAGGGGTCTTGACCTTCCAGAATCTCTCAGAACAATCTCACATTCAAAAAATATCACGTAACCATCATGATCTAGAAAGATGTCCTTAGAATCAACCAATCATTTTTAAATGAAGCTCTAATGTCTTTGGAATCAACCAATCATTTTAGAAGCTTGTTTACACTCTGAAGCAAGGTCAGAAAATGAGGTTAACATCTGTTGTTTACTTGTAGAGTGTATAGGTCATCCATTTCTAGAAAATCTCTCCCAACTAACGAATTTTAAACCCAAAATGTCAAATTTTAATCAAACAAACAGACAATAAAAATAAATATAAATGACTTATATCAAATATACATAACACTTATGCATGGGTGAATTTTCGTATATGGTTGGACACCCAGAAGACATACTGGATAAGAATGTTCTTGAATGCCTACTTGAGGCTGAATGGACAAAGCAACAGGTATGCTAGATTATTGATGAAGCCCACTGCATCAAGCAGCAGTTAGAAACATTTGGGTAAGAGGACAGCAATCTTGTAACAAATAAGTTAAGGTGAATAAAAGTTTCCAACTCAATCATTGTATCACCCAAATTTTATCATGTATGATAAAAATGAAATGTGCCAAGAGGAAATAACTTTCCCTACTTGCTGCCAAGACTGGTCACAACTACTGATGTCTAGATTATGATTATTTTAAAAGGATGAGAATTCAATGTCTGTTTTAGTGTTGGTCTAAAGTAAGAGTTTTCTGTGACTTTAAGGAAAGACGAACCATACCTTAACAAAACATGCAAGTAGCAATAACATCTTCTGAAAATTAAAATAATAATTCCAAGATGCACTATTTGACTAAATACTATACTGAGTGCTAGCTTCCTATTAAAGTATTCAAGCACTGAAAAAAATTTGGGGATACAATGTTTAAAACCTTGAAGATTCAGAACGTATGCCATGGATTGTCATTAAGTTAAACTGTTGGAATATTGAAATCATAACAATACATAACAAACTATAATAACTTAGACCTTTTCATGAGTCTGTTCATTTTTCATAGTGATAGCTATTATCTTCTGTACAAGTGATAATTCCACAAACCTATTGTTCATAAGTATTGAGTATACAAGTCCTAACTTGGGCAGAAGTGACCTAATAGATTAAATCATGCAGTGTTTGCCTGTTGGTAATGCTACTGCTAGTAATACCTCAGTCAATATAGGGTTACTCAGAAAAAGTTCTGTGCATATATCATTCCATGAAAAGGCAGTTAAATCGCAATAAGGATATAATATACTGCTTTCATCCCTTATACATTTGAAAGATGCTTTTTATTCAACTTCCCAAATAAGTAACATCCTTACAGCTTTTCTGAGTGACTCACTATTTAACACAGTCTCAGCAATTGTTTCAGTGGAAGTATATAGAGCAGCATGCAGCAATGTTGCTCTATCAGATAGAGTTACATCATCAAATAATGATAACTTTGTATCTGATAATTTGGTAGCTAATGTTTCCACTTCATTTTTTGATGTTGGCAATTTATCACGTACAGAAATATAGCTCCACTCTCTTTCAGTTTATGTGAAATAGAGATATGTAAAGATCAAATAATACATATATCATGTTTTTTTAAAATTAATATTAAGTGGAAGGACTAAATGTTGTGTGTGAAGGGGCCCCGAGTGGTCTAAAACGCTGTCCGTTACGGATCACTGCCATCTCACCTCTGTCTGCGTGGGTTCGAGTCTAAGATTCGGCTAATGTAGTTATGTGAGCAAGCTTGCCAGTAGCTTCTCGTGGGTCCGTGGTTCTTTCCAGGGGTTTTCCAGGTTCTTCCTCCACCAATAACACTGGCCACCATGTATAGCCTATATTGTGCTTAAAAATGGCGTTAAACCATAAAAAACAAAAACAAAATGTTGTGTGTAGATAAAAAAGTGACGTTCCAATAGAAGTATTTTGGCTACCACAAGGAATTGAGGTTAGTTTTTTGATTGTGTCAATGGACTATTGAGGTAAAGCTTATGTAAAGTCATTTCTCCAGATTGATTGGCTGTAGCAATGCGTGTAAGATATTATCTGCTGAAACAAATGAAGATTATAGTTTAACAGCCTTTTCTGATTTTTGGGCTTCAGTGCCTGTCAATTTTTTATATCCACTGACTGACATTAAGTGTCAAAGGTTTTAAATTATTATATCACAATTTATTGACATTTCTCTGTATTTAATTTAAACTTAAAATGCCAGCTCAAAAACCTACCTTCTCAATTGTCTTTACCTCAAAATTTGTATTACAGTGTGATGCTTTTTAAACAAATGTATACCTCAGGTTTTATACCTTATGTCCAAAACTGGTAAAACTGGGTCTGTTTGTGTAGATATTGTACAAGTATAAATGTGATCGTACTGAGTCGATGCTTCATTTTTTCTTGAACTGTTGGACACGTCACTAATTGTGGTGCTTTCATCAGTGACCAAACATACAGAAGGGAACAAGCATTTCACCCTGACATGCTGTGATTTGCATGAAGCTCCTAAACAATCATGAAGAAAAAAATTCATATACCAGTAAAGATTTTTAAAACACACACCATACCCATTCAATGTAAAACATAAAAGGACTACACACACACACACAAGCTATATTATTGTACATGCTACACCCAAATAATCAAAAACATTAGGCTAAATAGGTAAGTTGAGTTTCTCTAAAAATATACACATCAATTCAGTTTCAGAGCCTTATTTACATGAAAATAGTAGACAAACACTTCCAGGTGGCCATATTGTTTGCTTGGGTGTGTTTGATTTATTGTTGTTGCTGTGAACTTATTGCCATGTCTCAGTTAACCCAAGAAAACCCTGGGAAAAACCACCAACCCATAGAAAGCTACTGGCAAGCTTCCTCACCCACATCGGACAAGCAACACCAAATTCCATTATTTTTGTATAGTGTGGCCTTGGCTTTAATGATTTGGCATGCACTAATAAAGTTTAATTACTCAACAATATCAGTTGATTAGCTCTAAATGTAAATCCTTATTATGGCACTTATGTTTCAAAATCATTGACAACAAGATTTGAAAAAGGCTAATAATGCCTGACCTATGGCAAGTTGCTCATAATGCCTGACCCATGACAAGTGGCTCATAATGCCTGACCCATGACAAGTGGCTCATAATGCCTGACCTATGGCAAGTGGTTCATAATGCCTGACATGGCAGGTGGCTCTCAATGCCTGACTAATGGCAAGTGCCTAATAATGCCTACCTATCGCAAGTGGATAAAAATGCCTGACCTATGACATATGGCTAATAATGCCTAACATATAACATGTGGCTAATAATGCCTGAACTATGGCAAGTGGCTAATAATGCTTGACCTATGACAAGTGGCAAATAATGCCAAACATGATTCAAAGATAAGTAAATATATTAAATGGGATAATGCCACAAACATTTTCTTTGAACTATCAACCTTTGGATTTTTGATGATCTGGCATATACTTTTTGTCACACAAACTCCGGAAAATGAAGCCACACCCATTATGATACACTAAACTAAGACTATTCACCAGTTCTAGCAATTAGAAATTCATGGGCCTTTAAAACAAAAGACCTGGACAAAGTGTGAAGTATACAACCAAACCAAGCTGACAATAAAAATTAATATTTCCTAATCAAAGACCATTAATAAAATATTTTAAAATCACAATATGTATCATAATACATCTGTCATGCTAGTTAATGGAATGCATTCAATTTAAGTATATTGCTTTAGAGTTAGTGACGGTACAGTTAAAAGGTAGGTAGTGTTAGGATCTAAAGAGATTCATATTCTGTTGCTAAGTGTGACCTGATTTCACATGGCCAGTAGTTTGGAAAATGTAATGTGCACACTCCTCCCAGAATTTGTTAACATTTGCTGATGGTATCCCATGCTCCTCCACAAACTTCATCACTGCTAACTTCTCTTCTTTGCTCCATTTCTTGTATGATCTATTTTGGTCTGGGGACTGGAATCAGTAAATATTTATGAGTTATAATGTTGGAAATTAACTGTAAGTATAAGTTGGTACTTGTCATATAAATCTTAGACTATGCAACAAATACTTTTATCAAGAATTAGGAAAGACAAATAACTGTTAGTTCATTACCTAAGGCTACTTTATAATGCAAATATTTATCTATTGTCTTCATTTTCAATCCTTAATGTTACAAGGCTGCTAAATGCATAATAATGTAAGAAAATTACCTGCTAACAACTATTATAATTAACAAAACACTAGAGTATATCATGAAAATAATTCTGGATGACAAGCTAAAAGCCAATAAAATGTGTGCTTATATGTCATTTATATATCAATGTAAAAATACACATGATGTCATAAAATACAATACATTGGTCCTGCAATACTGTAAATATAAGTGTTACGCTGTTTGATATATGCCTATAATAATAGCAAGGTAAACATTCAAGGTAAACATTCATATATAATCAGTTATTATATTTTTTTAAATTACAGTACCTCATTATAATTATAAATACTTTTTATATTCCCATGTGTACATTACAAATGCACAAATAAAGATAAACAATTGATTTAATTAATACTTATTTACTTGTCTTAATGATGAGTTAAATACAAAAAAGTCATGTATAGTTTTAAGAGAATATGTTTCACTTTTGTAACATATCTGATTCAAAGTATCAACATAAAATGAGCATCTCTTTAAACAAGGTCTTGAATGTAAATCTTGAGGATAGACCTTCAGAATTTTTGCAAAGTTAATCAGTACATAATATTGCCAACTGCAAATGTAAATAGATATTATAATATAGCTCTAACTGTCCACGCTTCTCTATCTGTAAATATATATTATAATATACCTCTAACTGTCCGCGCTTCTCTATCTGTAAATAGATATTATAATATACCTCTAACTGTCTGCGCTTCTCTATCTGTAAATAGATATTATAATATACCTCTAACTGTCCGCGCTTCTCTATCTGCACAGGAGTCTTTCCTGTTGGTGATGACCTCTGTCTTTTACAATAGGTGTGGAAGCTAGGATGACACTCCATTCTATTAAAAAAAATTAGAACTTTTCAAGAAACATGTTTTTTTAATTTTTATTCTCATTTGGTATCAAACAATAAATTCAGTGTATTTTTAAATGACACAATAATTAATACTGGTATTAATTTTGTAACAATTTTGTATTGTAAACAAAATATAGACATAATAAAGATATTTTTGAAAGCATCTTTTTATGATAAATGCTTCACATATCTTGTGTTATTGTCAGTCATTAAACATACAATGTTAAATTTAAGTTCATTTAAAAAAGGATATTTATTTAACTTAATTAATACCATGGAGATTTCATCATAAACTTTGGAATGTATGTATGTTTTAACTTAATAATTGATTTGTTTTTAAAAAATAAGCCCATGTAAACACAGAACACCTGAGTAAATAAGATTTTACCAATTTGGTACATTTTGGTTGAATCAGTCAAAATGAGATCATTTAGATTTTTCATTCCATACTCAATCTCAATCCAAGCCTCCAGCAAACACTCATAAGTGAAGGCTAGTGTTTTGGTTTTAATAAGTGCTAGCTACACATGAACAGAGGAATCCTTTAACCCTCCCTATTCCCTTCTAAATATCTCTACTTTGTCTCTCAAGACAAGTCTTCAACAATTCCTTTAAACTGTGTTGTTTTATATTGACTCCTTATTTTTAATGTTTTTAAAATCTAACATTAAATCATGAATGACGTTTTGTCTCTATTGCCTAAAAAGGTGATATCCAAAATATGATAAAGATGCATGAAGTCATTTTATTGCAAAAAATCTACTACCCTCTTTGAGGAAATCCTAGCTAAATCATGATTAATCTTTGGCAAATGGCTTAACCTGTGCTGTTACATATAACAATATATTAAAGTCAATGTAAAATTGATCAAGCAATTGATTTAAAATGGAACATTGAGATGATGATGTCTAAAATGTTTCATTTTGGGCAATATTTGCCCCCCCCCCTCCCTTTTTGCTTCATTAAGGGAATTGATATCAACCTATGGCCAATTAAGGATGTCATCTACTACCTTATACAAAGTCCGACATAATAATTATCAAGTAATCGATAGCGAGTGAAATGTCGTACTTGATGCAGTCGAAATGTGCAATATTTGACAAAATGTCACTTTCGACCCTTCGTAGAAGAGGGTTGTTATATTGATCATAATATTTGACAAAATTTGGGCTGTCATGGAAAACGATATATACATATTTATATAAATTTGGTCAAGGAATGAATTGCAACTTAAATATTTTAGATGACGCAGTGTAAAATGTGCATTATTTGCGAAACAATCGTTACCCTCACCCCTGGTAAAATGGGGGAGATATTTTCGTCTTAATCTTGGGAAAAAATAAAGCCGCCGTACATAACCTCATATCAATTTCGACGTAAAATTTATCAAGGAATCGATTGGAAATATAATTTTTGAGATGATCCAGTGGGAAAGGTGCAATATTTTACAAAAATTGTTGTGTGTATCACTATACTTCGTCGTCGCCTAATTGTATAAATATTTGTAAAAATACCTACGTAGCCGATTTGCTGGTTAAGCTTTAACACAAGATAGCGCCTGTTATATTTCAAATCGAAAGTATTAGTAAAATTCGCATTGTGTCACTAACAAACAGAATATTAAAGCAATACATGTGCCACGGTTAGATTACCGTTATCTCTCTAGGTCAGGCCATTTGTTTTGATCACGTGACAATATGGCGTCGGCGTTCGCCTGACTTTGTATAGGTATCACGGTACCAATTGTTTTTCCATAGACCTCAATGCTAATATTTGGAGAGATAACTATATTTTCTATCCTAATTTAGCATGCATCTCACACACTGTTATAGAGAACAATGTTAGATTGTCAATTTGACAATGAAAAAACCAGGTACTCCATTGCATTTAAGAGAGATAACTCTGCTGGAACTAGACAGGGGTATGAGTTATCTAGTCACAACATACCTATTTTCAGTCATGTGTATTACATTTTCAAAAAATCATAAAAAATACAAAATTTGATCTATTTAGGAATTAGCATAAATTCACATGTTGCCAAGAGGCTAAACTTTTTTTAAGCCTAACAGAAAGTACAACTCTTACATAATCCACCAATCAAAGCTTGTCTTGTTCTTAAGGGCTGAATGGTATGGACCCTACACCATAAGCTCCACCCATATGGACTTGCGCAATTGGTACCGTTATACCTATAGCAAACCTTGATTTTTCCAATAATCTGTGAAAAAGCTCGGGACTATATAACTAACAAGTGTACTTAGTCTCGCTTGTCAAAAACAATTTTATGAAGTACTAAGCTATGTTCTATATGATTGTGTATAGAAATGTTATTGAGCTGTTGGAACTCTTGTTTGCATACCATTGCTTCATTATCAAACTCATGTTTTGAAATAAAATGAATTCTTTTAACTATGAGTTGTGTTTTATTCATATTAGCACTTATCAAACTTCACTTTGGTGATATGCGATAAATCACATTATGTCATATTGTTAATAGTAAGGTCAAAGGTCAACACACTAGTTAGCATGTACCAGTTCTACTCTTAAAGAGACATTTTGATCTAAAATAAAGGACTTATAATTGTTTCATTAACACAAAAAGTAACAACAAGGACAGGTGGACATGGCCCAATCTAATTATAAAGTATTAGCTTTGAACACTTTACACTGTCTGCATATGCAAGAGGTCACTAACCTCTAGTCCTCACACAAAGGTCAAGCTACCCAGCCTCTTTGTCATACAAATAGGAAGCTTCCCTCCTTTCTGTAGTGCATACAATTGATGCAATAAGCCAATCTGACACCAAATAAAGTAGATAACAGCTTTTCTAAGTGGTTATCATGGATTTGGGGTTGAAAATGTGGACTAATATATAGAAAAAGTCTATATGTAGTAGAGACCTCAAGAATGATTATCTAACTAAGGAATCGCATGTTCATTTTTCACGGCACAAAAGTTTATAACAAAAAAAAAGACATTTAGAGCAGGACTATTCAAATCAAAATAGGAAGGAATACCATATCTTTAATAAATTACCTAAAATACTCATACCAGAATATTCTTTATGGTACAAGTGAACTATCTACAAGAGGACCAGTAGTGTCCTCTATCTTGGTCTATAACATGCTTTAGAAGAACAAGAGAGTTGTTTTTTATTCATGATTTTTCATCTTTTGCGCATAAAATAGTCAATACTTTGGCTAAAATTGACTATATTAACTTTACATAACCTTTCTTTGCCTGAATGCTAATATTGGAGCTGACTACACAGTCACAAAGCCATCAGTCTATATATGCTATAGATATAGTTACAAAATCCCCATTCCAAAGCTAATGTGTGTTATTTTCTAAATTTTCTATGTAAAAGTCTGTCAATATTAGACCAAAACATCTCAATATCCATTGTTTAACCAAATGACACTATGACAGTATAGAAGTGGTGGTTATGTATACTCGTTACTATGGATACACTGTGAAGCTGGTATTATCTTTTAGGTATCACGGTACCAATTGTTTTTCCATAGACCTCAATGCTAATATTTGGAGAGATAACTATATTTTCTATCCTAATTTAGCATGCATCTCACACACTGTTATAGAGAACAATGTTAGATTGTCAATTTGACAATGAAAAAACCAGGTACTCCATTGCATTTAAGAGAGATAACTCTGCTGGAACTAGACAGGGGTATGAGTTATCTAGTCACAACATACCTATTTTCAGTCATGTGTATTACATTTTCAAAAAATCATAAAAAATACAAAATTTGATCTATTTAGGAATTAGCATAAATTCACATGTTGCCAAGAGGCTAAACTTTTTTTAAGCCTAACAGAAAGTACAACTCTTACATAATCCACCAATCAAAGCTTGTCTTGTTCTTAAGGGCTGAATGGTATGGACCCTACACCATAAGCTCCACCCATATGGACTTGCGCAATTGGTACCGTTATACCTATAGCAAACCTTGATTTTTCCAATAATCTGTGAAAAAGCTCGGGACTATATAACTAACAAGTGTACTTAGTCTCGCTTGTCAAAAACAATTTTATGAAGTACTAAGCTATGTTCTATATGATTGTGTATAGAAATGTTATTGAGCTGTTGGAACTCTTGTTTGCATACCATTGCTTCATTATCAAACTCATGTTTTGAAATAAAATGAATTCTTTTAACTATGAGTTGTGTTTTATTCATATTAGCACTTATCAAACTTCACTTTGGTGATATGCGATAAATCACATTATGTCATATTGTTTAATAGTAAGGTCAAAGGTCAACACACTAGTTAGCATGTACCAGTTCTACTCTTAAAGAGACATTTTGATCTAAAATAAAGGACTTATAATTGTTTCATTAACACAAAAAGTAACATCAAGGACAGGTGGACATGGCCCAATCTAATTATAAAGTATTAGCTTTGAACACTTTACACTGTCTGCATATGCAAGAGGTCACTAACCTCTAGTCCTCACACAAAGGTCAAGCTACCCAGCCTCTTTGTCATACAAATAGGAAGCTTCCCTCCTTTCTGTAGTGCATACAATTGATGCAATAAGCCAATCTGACACCAAATAAAGTAGATAACAGCTTTTCTAAGTGGTTATCATGGATTTGGGGTTGAAAATGTGGACTAATATATAGAAAAAGTCTATATGTAGTAGAGACCTCAAGAATGATTATCTAACTAAGGAATCGCATGTTCATTTTTCACGGCACAAAAGTTTATAACAAAAAAAAAGACATTTAGAGCAGGACTATTCAAATCAAAATAGGAAGGAATACCATATCTTTAATAAATTACCTAAAATACTCATACCAGAATATTCTTTATGGTACAAGTGAACTATCTACAAGAGGACCAGTAGTGTCCTCTATCTTGGTCTATAACATGCTTTAGAAGAACAAGAGAGTTGTTTTTTATTCATGATTTTTCATCTTTTGCGCATAAAATAGTCAATACTTTGGCTAAAATTGACTATATTAACTTTACATAACCTTTCTTTGCCTGTATGCTAATATTGGAGCTGACTACACAGTCACAAAGCCATCAGTCTATATATGCTATAGATATAGTTACAAAATCCCCATTCCAAAGCTAATGTGTGTTATTTTCTAAATTTTCTATGTAAAAGTCTGTCAATATTAGACCAAAACATCTCAATATCCATTGTTTAACCAAATGACACTATGACAGTATAGAAGTGGTGGTTATGTATACTCGTTACTATGGATACACTGTGAAGCTGGTATTATCTTTTAGGTATCACGGTACCAATTGTTTTTCCATAGACCTCAATGCTAATATTTGGAGAGATAACTATATTTTCTATCCTAATTTAGCATGCATCTCACACACTGTTATAGAGAACAATGTTAGATTGTCAATTTGACAATGAAAAAACCAGGTACTCCATTGCATTTAAGAGAGATAACTCTGCTGGAACTAGACAGGGGTATGAGTTATCTAGTCACAACATACCTATTTTCAGTCATGTGTATTACATTTTCAAAAAATCATAAAAAATACAAAATTTGATCTATTTAGGAATTAGCATAAATTCACATGTTGCCAAGAGGCTAAACTTTTTTTAAGCCTAACAGAAAGTACAACTCTTACATAATCCACCAATCAAAGCTTGTCTTGTTCTTAAGGGCTGAATGGTATGGACCCTACACCATAAGCTCCACCCATATGGACTTGCGCAATTGGTACCGTTATACCTATAGCAAACCTTGATTTTTCCAATAATCTGTGAAAAAGCTCGGGACTATATAACTAACAAGTGTACTTAGTCTCGCTTGTCAAAAACAATTTTATGAAGTACTAAGCTATGTTCTATATGATTGTGTATAGAAATGTTATTGAGCTGTTGGAACTCTTGTTTGCATACCATTTCTTCATTATCAAACTCATGTTTTGAAATAAAATGAATTCTTTTAACTATGAGTTGTGTTTTATTCATATTAGCACTTATCAAACTTCACTTTGGTGATATGCGATAAATCACATTATGTCATATTGTTTAATAGTAAGGTCAAAGGTCAACACACTAGTTAGCATGTACCAGTTCTACTCTTAAAGAGACATTTTGATCTAAAATAAAGGACTTATAATTGTTTCATTAACACAAAAAGTAACAACAAGGACAGGTGGACATGGCCCAATCTAATTATAAAGTATTAGCTTTGAACACTTTACACTGTCTGCATATGCAAGAGGTCACTAACCTCTAGTCCTCACACAAAGGTCAAGCTACCCAGCCTCTTTGTCATACAAATAGGAAGCTTCCCTCCTTTCTGTAGTGCATACAATTGATGCAATAAGCCAATCTGACACCAAATAAAGTAGATAACAGCTTTTCTAAGTGGTTATCATGGATTTGGGGTTGAAAATGTGGACTAATATATAGAAAAAGTCTATATGTAGTAGAGACCTCAAGAATGATTATCTAACTAAGGAATCGCATGTTCATTTTTCACGGCACAAAAGTTTATAACAAAAAAAAAAGACATTTAGAGCAATACTATTCAAATCATAATAGGAAGGAATACCATATCTTTAATAAATTACCTAAAATACTCATACCAGAATATTCTTTATGGTACAAGTGAACTATCTACAAGAGGACCAGTAGTGTCCTCTATCTTGGTCTATAACATGCTTTAGAAGAACAAGAGAGTTGTTTTTTATTCATGATTTTTCATCTTTTGCGCATAAAATAGTCAATACTTTGGCTAAAATTGACTATATTAACTTTACATAACCTTTCTTTGCCTGTATGCTAATATTGGAGCTGACTACACAGTCACAAAGCCATCAGTCTATATATGCTATAGATATAGTTACAAAATCCCCATTCCAAAGCTAATGTGTGTTATTTTCTAAATTTTCTATGTAAAAGTCTGTCAATATTAGACCAAAACATCTCAATATCCATTGTTTAACCAAATGACACTATGACAGTATAGAAGTGGTGGTTATGTATACTCGTTACTATGGATACACTGTGAAGCTGGTATTATCTTTTAGGTATCACGGTACCAATTGTTTTTCCATAGACCTCAATGCTAATATTTGGAGAGATAACTATATTTTCTATCCTAATTTAGCATGCATCTCACACACTGTTATAGAGAACAATGTTAGATTGTCAATTTGACAATGAAAAAACCAGGTACTCCATTGCATTTAAGAGAGATAACTCTGCTGGAACTAGACAGGGGTATGAGTTATCTAGTCACAACATACCTATTTTCAGTCATGTGTATTACATTTTCAAAAAATCATAAAAAATACAAAATTTGATCTATTTAGGAATTAGCATAAATTCACATGTTGCCAAGAGGCTAAACTTTTTTTAAGCCTAACAGAAAGTACAACTCTTACATAATCCACCAATCAAAGCTTGTCTTGTTCTTAAGGGCTGAATGGTATGGACCCTACACCATAAGCTCCACCCATATGGACTTGCGCAATTGGTACCGTTATACCTATAGCAAACCTTGATTTTTCCAATAATCTGTGAAAAAGCTCGGGACTATATAACTAACAAGTGTACTTAGTCTCGCTTGTCAAAAACAATTTTATGAAGTACTAAGCTATGTTCTATATGATTGTGTATAGAAATGTTATTGAGCTGTTGGAACTCTTGTTTGCATACCATTGCTTCATTATCAAACTCATGTTTTGAAATAAAATGAATTCTTTTAACTATGAGTTGTGTTTTATTCATATTAGCACTTATCAAACTTCACTTTGGTGATATGCGATAAATCACATTATGTCATATTGTTAATAGTAAGGTCAAAGGTCAACACACTAGTTAGCATGTACCAGTTCTACTCTTAAAGAGACATTTTGATCTAAAATAAAGGACTTATAATTGTTTCATTAACACAAAAAGTAACAACAAGGACAGGTGGACATGGCCCAATCTAATTATAAAGTATTAGCTTTGAACACTTTACACTGTCTGCATATGCAAGAGGTCACTAACCTCTAGTCCTCACACAAAGGTCAAGCTACCCAGCCTCTTTGTCATACAAATAGGAAGCTTCCCTCCTTTCTGTAGTGCATACAATTGATGCAATAAGCCAATCTGACACCAAATAAAGTAGATAACAGCTTTTCTAAGTGGTTATCATGGATTTGGGGTTGAAAATGTGGACTAATATATAGAAAAAGTCTATATGTAGTAGAGACCTCAAGAATGATTATCTAACTAAGGAATCGCATGTTCATTTTTCACGGCACAAAAGTTTATAACAAAAAAAAAAGACATTTAGAGCAATACTATTCAAATCAAAATAGGAAGGAATACCATATCTTTAATAAATTACCTAAAATACTCATACCAGAATATTCTTTATGGTACAAGTGAACTATCTACAAGAGGACCAGTAGTGTCCTCTATCTTGGTCTATAACATGCTTTAGAAGAACAAGAGAGTTGTTTTTTATTCATGATTTTTCATCTTTTGCGCATAAAATAGTCAATACTTTGGCTAAAATTGACTATATTAACTTTACATAACCTTTCTTTGCCTGTATGCTAATATTGGAGCTGACTACACAGTCACAAAGCCATCAGTCTATATATGCTATAGATATAGTTACAAAATCCCCATTCCAAAGCTAATGTGTGTTATTTTCTAAATTTTCTATGTAAAAGTCTGTCAATATTAGACCAAAACATCTCAATATCCATTGTTTAACCAAATGACACTATGACAGTATAGAAGTGGTGGTTATGTATACTCGTTACTATGGATACACTGTGAAGCTGGTATTATCTTTTAGGTATCACGGTACCAATTGTTTTTCCATAGACCTCAATGCTAATATTTGGAGAGATAACTATATTTTCTATCCTAATTTAGCATGCATCTCACACACTGTTATAGAGAACAATGTTAGATTGTCAATTTGACAATGAAAAAACCAGGTACTCCATTGCATTTAAGAGAGATAACTCTGCTGGAACTAGACAGGGGTATGAGTTATCTAGTCACAACATACCTATTTTCAGTCATGTGTATTACATTTTCAAAAAATCATAAAAAATACAAAATTTGATCTATTTAGGAATTAGCATAAATTCACATGTTGCCAAGAGGCTAAACTTTTTTTAAGCCTAACAGAAAGTACAACTCTTACATAATCCACCAATCAAAGCTTGTCTTGTTCTTAAGGGCTGAATGGTATGGACCCTACACCATAAGCTCCACCCATATGGACTTGCGCAATTGGTACCGTTATACCTATAGCAAACCTTGATTTTTCCAATAATCTGTGAAAAAGCTCGGGACTATATAACTAACAAGTGTACTTAGTCTCGCTTGTCAAAAACAATTTTATGAAGTACTAAGCTATGTTCTATATGATTGTGTATAGAAATGTTATTGAGCTGTTGAAACTCTTGTTTGCATACCATTGCTTCATTATCAAACTCATGTTTTGAAATAAAATGAATTCTTTTAACTATGAGTTGTGTTTTATTCATATTAGCACTTATCAAACTTCACTTTGGTGATATGCGATAAATCACATTATGTCATATTGTTAATAGTAAGGTCAAAGGTCAACACACTAGTTAGCATGTACCAGTTCTACTCTTAAAGAGACATTTTGATCTAAAATAAAGGACTTATAATTGTTTCATTAACACAAAAAGTAACAACAAGGACAGGTGGACATGGCCCAATCTAATTATAAAGTATTAGCTTTGAACACTTTACACTGTCTGCATATGCAAGAGGTCACTAACCTCTAGTCCTCACACAAAGGTCAAGCTACCCAGCCTCTTTGTCATACAAATAGGAAGCTTCCCTCCTTTCTGTAGTGCATACAATTGATGCAATAAGCCAATCTGACACCAAATAAAGTAGATAACAGCTTTTCTAAGTGGTTATCATGGATTTGGGGTTGAAAATGTGGACTAATATATAGAAAAAGTCTATATGTAGTAGAGACCTCAAGAATGATTATCTAACTAAGGAATCGCATGTTCATTTTTCACGGCACAAAAGTTTATAACAAAAAAAAAGACATTTAGAGCAGGACTATTCAAATCAAAATAGGAAGGAATACCATATCTTTAATAAATTACCTAAAATACTCATACCAGAATATTCTTTATGGTACAAGTGAACTATCTACAAGAGGACCAGTAGTGTCCTCTATCTTGGTCTATAACATGCTTTAGAAGAACAAGAGAGTTGTTTTTTATTCATGATTTTTCATCTTTTGCGCATAAAATAGTCAATACTTTGGCTAAAATTGACTATATTAACTTTACATAACCTTTCTTTGCCTGAATGCTAATATTGGAGCTGACTACACAGTCACAAAGCCATCAGTCTATATATGCTATAGATATAGTTACAAAATCCCCATTCCAAAGCTAATGTGTGTTATTTTCTAAATTTTCTATGTAAAAGTCTGTCAATATTAGACCAAAACATCTCAATATCCATTGTTTAACCAAATGACACTATGACAGTATAGAAGTGGTGGTTATGTATACTCGTTACTATGGATACACTGTGAAGCTGGTATTATCTTTTAGGTATCACGGTACCAATTGTTTTTCCATAGACCTCAATGCTAATATTTGGAGAGATAACTATATTTTCTATCCTAATTTAGCATGCATCTCACACACTGTTATAGAGAACAATGTTAGATTGTCAATTTGACAATGAAAAAACCAGGTACTCCATTGCATTTAAGAGAGATAACTCTGCTGGAACTAGACAGGGGTATGAGTTATCTAGTCACAACATACCTATTTTCAGTCATGTGTATTACATTTTCAAAAAATCATAAAAAATACAAAATTTGATCTATTTAGGAATTAGCATAAATTCACATGTTGCCAAGAGGCTAAACTTTTTTTAAGCCTAACAGAAAGTACAACTCTTACATAATCCACCAATCAAAGCTTGTCTTGTTCTTAAGGGCTGAATGGTATGGACCCTACACCATAAGCTCCACCCATATGGACTTGCGCAATTGGTACCGTTATACCTATAGCAAACCTTGATTTTTCCAATAATCTGTGAAAAAGCTCGGGACTATATAACTAACAAGTGTACTTAGTCTCGCTTGTCAAAAACAATTTTATGAAGTACTAAGCTATGTTCTATATGATTGTGTATAGAAATGTTATTGAGCTGTTGGAACTCTTGTTTGCATACCATTGCTTCATTATCAAACTCATGTTTTGAAATAAAATGAATTCTTTTAACTATGAGTTGTGTTTTATTCATATTAGCACTTATCAAACTTCACTTTGGTGATATGCGATAAATCACATTATGTCATATTGTTTAATAGTAAGGTCAAAGGTCAACACACTAGTTAGCATGTACCAGTTCTACTCTTAAAGAGACATTTTGATCTAAAATAAAGGACTTATAATTGTTTCATTAACACAAAAAGTAACAACAAGGACAGGTGGACATGGCCCAATCTAATTATAAAGTATTAGCTTTGAACACTTTACACTGTCTGCATATGCAAGAGGTCACTAACCTCTAGTCCTCACACAAAGGTCAAGCTACCCAGCCTCTTTGTCATACAAATAGGAAGCTTCCCTCCTTTCTGTAGTGCATACAATTGATGCAATAAGCCAATCTGACACCAAATAAAGTAGATAACAGCTTTTCTAAGTGGTTATCATGGATTTGGGGTTGAAAATGTGGACTAATATATAGAAAAAGTCTATATGTAGTAGAGACCTCAAGAATGATTATCTAACTAAGGAATCGCATGTTCATTTTTCACGGCACAAAAGTTTATAACAAAAAAAAAAGACATTTAGAGCAATACTATTCAAATCAAAATAGGAAGGAATACCATATCTTTAATAAATTACCTAAAATACTCATACCAGAATATTCTTTATGGTACAAGTGAACTATCTACAAGAGGACCAGTAGTGTCCTCTATCTTGGTCTATAACATGCTTTAGAAGAACAAGAGAGTTGTTTTTTATTCATGATTTTTCATCTTTTGCGCATAAAATAGTCAATACTTTGGCTAAAATTGACTATATTAACTTTACATAACCTTTCTTTGCCTGTATGCTAATATTGGAGCTGACTACACAGTCACAAAGCCATCAGTCTATATATGCTATAGATATAGTTACAAAATCCCCATTCCAAAGCTAATGTGTGTTATTTTCTAAATTTTCTATGTAAAAGTCTGTCAATATTAGACCAAAACATCTCAATATCCATTGTTTAACCAAATGACACTATGACAGTATAGAAGTGGTGGTTATGTATACTCGTTACTATGGATACACTGTGAAGCTGGTATTATCTTTTAGGTATCACGGTACCAATTGTTTTTCCATAGACCTCAATGCTAATATTTGGAGAGATAACTATATTTTCTATCCTAATTTAGCATGCATCTCACACACTGTTATAGAGAACAATGTTAGATTGTCAATTTGACAATGAAAAAACCAGGTACTCCATTGCATTTAAGAGAGATAACTCTGCTGGAACTAGACAGGGGTATGAGTTATCTAGTCACAACATACCTATTTTCAGTCATGTGTATTACATTTTCAAAAAATCATAAAAAATACAAAATTTGATCTATTTAGGAATTAGCATAAATTCACATGTTGCCAAGAGGCTAAACTTTTTTTAAGCCTAACAGAAAGTACAACTCTTACATAATCCACCAATCAAAGCTTGTCTTGTTCTTAAGGGCTGAATGGTATGGACCCTACACCATAAGCTCCACCCATATGGACTTGCGCAATTGGTACCGTTATACCTATAGCAAACCTTGATTTTTCCAATAATCTGTGAAAAAGCTCGGGACTATATAACTAACAAGTGTACTTAGTCTCGCTTGTCAAAAACAATTTTATGAAGTACTAAGCTATGTTCTATATGATTGTGTATAGAAATGTTATTGAGCTGTTGGAACTCTTGTTTGCATACCATTGCTTCATTATCAAACTCATGTTTTGAAATAAAATGAATTCTTTTAACTATGAGTTGTGTTTTATTCATATTAGCACTTATCAAACTTCACTTTGGTGATATGCGATAAATCACATTATGTCATATTGTTAATAGCAAGGTCAAAGGTCAACACACTAGTTAGCATGTACCAGTTCTACTCTTAAAGAGACATTTTGATCTAAAATAAAGGACTTATAATTGTTTCATTAACACAAAAAGTAACAACAAGGACAGGTGGACATGGCCCAATCTAATTATAAAATATTAGCTTTGAACACTTTACACTGTCTGCATATGCAAGAGGTCACTAACCTCTAGTCCTCACACAAAGGTCAAGCTACCCAGCCTCTTTGTCATACAAATAGGAAGCTTCCCTCCTTTCTGTAGTGCATACAATTGATGCAATAAGCCAATCTGACACCAAATAAAGTAGATAACAGCTTTTCTAAGTGGTTATCATGGATTTGGGGTTGAAAATGTGGACTAATATATAGAAAAAGTCTATATGTAGTAGAGACCTCAAGAATGATTATCTAACTAAGGAATCGCATGTTCATTTTTCACGGCACAAAAGTTTATAACAAAAAAAAAGACATTTAGAGCAGGACTATTCAAATCAAAATAGGAAGGAATACCATATCTTTAATAAATTACCTAAAATACTCATACCAGAATATTCTTTATGGTACAAGTGAACTATCTACAAGAGGACCAGTAGTGTCCTCTATCTTGGTCTATAACATGCTTTAGAAGAACAAGAGAGTTGTTTTTTATTCATGATTTTTCATCTTTTGCGCATAAAATAGTCAATACTTTGGCTAAAATTGACTATATTAACTTTACATAACCTTTCTTTGCCTGAATGCTAATATTGGAGCTGACTACACAGTCACAAAGCCATCAGTCTATATATGCTATAGATATAGTTACAAAATCCCCATTCCAAAGCTAATGTGTGTTATTTTCTAAATTTTCTATGTAAAAGTCTGTCAATATTAGACCAAAACATCTCAATATCCATTGTTTAACCAAATGACACTATGACAGTATAGAAGTGGTGGTTATGTATACTCGTTACTATGGATACACTGTGAAGCTGGTATTATCTTTTAGGTATCACGGTACCAATTGTTTTTCCATAGACCTCAATGCTAATATTTGGAGAGATAACTATATTTTCTATCCTAATTTAGCATGCATCTCACACACTGTTATAGAGAACAATGTTAGATTGTCAATTTGACAATGAAAAAACCAGGTACTCCATTGCATTTAAGAGAGATAACTCTGCTGGAACTAGACAGGGGTATGAGTTATCTAGTCACAACATACCTATTTTCAGTCATGTGTATTACATTTTCAAAAAATCATAAAAAATACAAAATTTGATCTATTTAGGAATTAGCATAAATTCACATGTTGCCAAGAGGCTAAACTTTTTTTAAGCCTAACAGAAAGTACAACTCTTACATAATCCACCAATCAAAGCTTGTCTTGTTCTTAAGGGCTGAATGGTATGGACCCTACACCATAAGCTCCACCCATATGGACTTGCGCAATTGGTACCGTTATACCTATAGCAAACCTTGATTTTTCCAATAATCTGTGAAAAAGCTCGGGACTATATAACTAACAAGTGTACTTAGTCTCGCTTGTCAAAAACAATTTTATGAAGTACTAAGCTATGTTCTATATGATTGTGTATAGAAATGTTATTGAGCTGTTGGAACTCTTGTTTGCATACCATTGCTTCATTATCAAACTCATGTTTTGAAATAAAATGAATTCTTTTAACTATGAGTTGTGTTTTATTCATATTAGCACTTATCAAACTTCACTTTGGTGATATGCGATAAATCACATTATGTCATATTGTTAATAGTAAGGTCAAAGGTCAACACACTAGTTAGCATGTACCAGTTCTACTCTTAAAGAGACATTTTGATCTAAAATAAAGGACTTATAATTGTTTCATTAACACAAAAAGTAACAACAAGGACAGGTGGACATGGCCCAATCTAATTATAAAGTATTAGCTTTGAACACTTTACACTGTCTGCATATGCAAGAGGTCACTAACCTCTAGTCCTCACACAAAGGTCAAGCTACCCAGCCTCTTTGTCATACAAATAGGAAGCTTCCCTCCTTTCTGTAGTGCATACAATTGATGCAATAAGCCAATCTGACACCAAATAAAGTAGATAACAGCTTTTCTAAGTGGTTATCATGGATTTGGGGTTGAAAATGTGGACTAATATATAGAAAAAGTCTATATGTAGTAGAGACCTCAAGAATGATTATCTAACTAAGGAATCGCATGTTCATTTTTCACGGCACAAAAGTTTATAACAAAAAAAAAAGACATTTAGAGCAGGACTATTCAAATCAAAATAGGAAGGAATACCATATCTTTAATAAATTACCTAAAATACTCATACCAGAATATTCTTTATGGTACAAGTGAACTATCTACAAGAGGACCAGTAGTGTCCTCTATCTTGGTCTATAACATGCTTTAGAAGAACAAGAGAGTTGTTTTTTATTCATGATTTTTCATCTTTTGCGCATAAAATAGTCAATACTTTGGCTAAAATTGACTATATTAACTTTACATAACCTTTCTTTGCCTGTATGCTAATATTGGAGCTGACTACACAGTCACAAAGCCATCAGTCTATATATGCTATAGATATAGTTACAAAATCCCCATTCCAAAGCTAATGTGTGTTATTTTCTAAATTTTCTATGTAAAAGTCTGTCAATATTAGACCAAAACATCTCAATATCCATTGTTTAACCAAATGACACTATGACAGTATAGAAGTGGTGGTTATGTATACTCGTTACTATGGATACACTGTGAAGCTGGTATTATCTTTTAGGTATCACGGTACCAATTGTTTTTCCATAGACCTCAATGCTAATATTTGGAGAGATAACTATATTTTCTATCCTAATTTAGCATGCATCTCACACACTGTTATAGAGAACAATGTTAGATTGTCAATTTGACAATGAAAAAACCAGGTACTCCATTGCATTTAAGAGAGATAACTCTGCTGGAACTAGACAGGGGTATGAGTTATCTAGTCACAACATACCTATTTTCAGTCATGTGTATTACATTTTCAAAAAATCATAAAAAATACAAAATTTGATCTATTTAGGAATTAGCATAAATTCACATGTTGCCAAGAGGCTAAACTTTTTTTAAGCCTAACAGAAAGTACAACTCTTACATAATCCACCAATCAAAGCTTGTCTTGTTCTTAAGGGCTGAATGGTATGGACCCTACACCATAAGCTCCACCCATATGGACTTGCGCAATTGGTACCGTTATACCTATAGCAAACCTTGATTTTTCCAATAATCTGTGAAAAAGCTCGGGACTATATAACTAACAAGTGTACTTAGTCTCGCTTGTCAAAAACAATTTTATGAAGTACTAAGCTATGTTCTATATGATTGTGTATAGAAATGTTATTGAGCTGTTGGAACTCTTGTTTGCATACCATTGCTTCATTATCAAACTCATGTTTTGAAATAAAATGAATTCTTTTAACTATGAGTTGTGTTTTATTCATATTAGCACTTATCAAACTTCACTTTGGTGATATGCGATAAATCACATTATGTCATATTGTTAATAGTAAGGTCAAAGGTCAACACACTAGTTAGCATGTACCAGTTCTACTCTTAAAGAGACATTTTGATCTAAAATAAAGGACTTATAATTGTTTCATTAACACAAAAAGTAACAACAAGGACAGGTGGACATGGCCCAATCTAATTATAAAGTATTAGCTTTGAACACTTTACATTGTCTGCATATGCAAGAGGTCACTAACCTCTAGTCCTCACACAAAGGTCAAGCTACCCAGCCTCTTTGTCATACAAATAGGAAGCTTCCCTCCTTTCTGTAGTGCATACAATTGATGCAATAAGCCAATCTGACACCAAATAAAGTAGATAACAGCTTTTCTAAGTGGTTATCATGGATTTGGGGTTGAAAATGTGGACTAATATATAGAAAAAGTCTATATGTAGTAGAGACCTCAAGAATGATTATCTAACTAAGGAATCGCATGTTCATTTTTCACGGCACAAAAGTTTATAACAAAAAAAAGACATTTAGAGCAGGACTATTCAAATCAAAATAGGAAGGAATACCATATCTTTAATAAATTACCTAAAATACTCATACCAGAATATTCTTTATGGTACAAGTGAACTATCTACAAGAGGACCAGTAGTGTCCTCTATCTTGGTCTATAACATGCTTTAGAAGAACAAGAGAGTTGTTTTTTATTCATGATTTTTCATCTTTTGCGCATAAAATAGTCAATACTTTGGCTAAAATTGACTATATTAACTTTACATAACCTTTCTTTGCCTGAATGCTAATATTGGAGCTGACTACACAGTCACAAAGCCATCAGTCTATATATGCTATAGATATAGTTACAAAATCCCCATTCCAAAGCTAATGTGTGTTATTTTCTAAATTTTCTATGTAAAAGTCTGTCAATATTAGACCAAAACATCTCAATATCCATTGTTTAACCAAATGACACTATGACAGTATAGAAGTGGTGGTTATGTATACTCGTTACTATGGATACACTGTGAAGCTGGTATTATCTTTTAGGTATCACGGTACCAATTGTTTTTCCATAGACCTCAATGCTAATATTTGGAGAGATAACTATATTTTCTATCCTAATTTAGCATGCATCTCACACACTGTTATAGAGAACAATGTTAGATTGTCAATTTGACAATGAAAAAACCAGGTACTCCATTGCATTTAAGAGAGATAACTCTGCTGGAACTAGACAGGGGTATGAGTTATCTAGTCACAACATACCTATTTTCAGTCATGTGTATTACATTTTCAAAAAATCATAAAAAATACAAAATTTGATCTATTTAGGAATTAGCATAAATTCACATGTTGCCAAGAGGCTAAACTTTTTTTAAGCCTAACAGAAAGTACAACTCTTACATAATCCACCAATCAAAGCTTGTCTTGTTCTTAAGGGCTGAATGGTATGGACCCTACACCATAAGCTCCACCCATATGGACTTGCGCAATTGGTACCGTTATACCTATAGCAAACCTTGATTTTTCCAATAATCTGTGAAAAAGCTCGGGACTATATAACTAACAAGTGTACTTAGTCTCGCTTGTCAAAAACAATTTTATGAAGTACTAAGCTATGTTCTATATGATTGTGTATAGAAATGTTATTGAGCTGTTGGAACTCTTGTTTGCATACCAATGCTTCATTATCAAACTCATGTTTTGAAATAAAATGAATTCTTTTAACTATGAGTTGTGTTTTATTCATATTAGCACTTATCAAACTTCACTTTGGTGATATGCGATAAATCACATTATGTCATATTGTTAATAGTAAGGTCAAAGGTCAACACACTAGTTAGCATGTACCAGTTCTACTCTTAAAGAGACATTTTGATCTAAAATAAAGGACTTATAATTGTTTCATTAACACAAAAAGTAACAACAAGGACAGGTGGACATGGCCCAATCTAATTATAAAGTATTAGCTTTGAACACTTTACACTGTCTGCATATGCAAGAGGTCACTAACCTCTAGTCCTCACACAAAGGTCAAGCTACCCAGCCTCTTTGTCATACAAATAGGAAGCTTCCCTCCTTTCTGTAGTGCATACAATTGATGCAATAAGCCAATCTGACACCAAATAAAGTAGATAACAGCTTTTCTAAGTGGTTATCATGGATTTGGGGTTGAAAATGTGGACTAATATATAGAAAAAGTCTATATGTAGTAGAGACCTCAAGAATGATTATCTAACTAAGGAATCGCATGTTCATTTTTCACGGCACAAAAGTTTATAACAAAAAAAAAAGACATTTAGAGCAGGACTATTCAAATCAAAATAGGAAGGAATACCATATCTTTAATAAATTACCTAAAATACTCATACCAGAATATTCTTTATGGTACAAGTGAACTATCTACAAGAGGACCAGTAGTGTCCTCTATCTTGGTCTATAACATGCTTTAGAAGAACAAGAGAGTTGTTTTTTATTCATGATTTTTCATCTTTTGCGCATAAAATAGTCAATACTTTGGCTAAAATTGACTATATTAACTTTACATAACCTTTCTTTGCCTGTATGCTAATATTGGAGCTGACTACACAGTCACAAAGCCATCAGTCTATATATGCTATAGATATAGTTACAAAATCCCCATTCCAAAGCTAATGTGTGTTATTTTCTAAATTTTCTATGTAAAAGTCTGTCAATATTAGACCAAAACATCTCAATATCCATTGTTTAACCAAATGACACTATGACAGTATAGAAGTGGTGGTTATGTATACTCGTTACTATGGATACACTGTGAAGCTGGTATTATCTTTTAGGTATCACGGTACCAATTGTTTTTCCATAGACCTCAATGCTAATATTTGGAGAGATAACTATATTTTCTATCCTAATTTAGCATGCATCTCACACACTGTTATAGAGAACAATGTTAGATTGTCAATTTGACAATGAAAAAACCAGGTACTCCATTGCATTTAAGAGAGATAACTCTGCTGGAACTAGACAGGGGTATGAGTTATCTAGTCACAACATACCTATTTTCAGTCATGTGTATTACATTTTCAAAAAATCATAAAAAATACAAAATTTGATCTATTTAGGAATTAGCATAAATTCACATGTTGCCAAGAGGCTAAACTTTTTTTAAGCCTAACAGAAAGTACAACTCTTACATAATCCACCAATCAAAGCTTGTCTTGTTCTTAAGGGCTGAATGGTATGGACCCTACACCATAAGCTCCACCCATATGGACTTGCGCAATTGGTACCGTTATACCTATAGCAAACCTTGATTTTTCCAATAATCTGTGAAAAAGCTCGGGACTATATAACTAACAAGTGTACTTAGTCTCGCTTGTCAAAAACAATTTTATGAAGTACTAAGCTATGTTCTATATGATTGTGTATAGAAATGTTATTGAGCTGTTGGAACTCTTGTTTGCATACCATTGCTTCATTATCAAACTCATGTTTTGAAATAAAATGAATTCTTTTAACTATGAGTTGTGTTTTATTCATATTAGCACTTATCAAACTTCACTTTGGTGATATGCGATAAATCACATTATGTCATATTGTTAATAGTAAGGTCAAAGGTCAACACACTAGTTAGCATGTACCAGTTCTACTCTTAAAGAGACATTTTGATCTAAAATAAAGGACTTATAATTGTTTCATTAACACAAAAAGTAACAACAAGGACAGGTGGACATGGCCCAATCTAATTATAAAGTATTAGCTTTGAACACTTTACACTGTCTGCATATGCAAGAGGTCACTAACCTCTAGTCCTCACACAAAGGTCAAGCTACCCAGCCTCTTTGTCATACAAATAGGAAGCTTCCCTCCTTTCTGTAGTGCATACAATTGATGCAATAAGCCAATCTGACACCAAATAAAGTAGATAACAGCTTTTCTAAGTGGTTATCATGGATTTGGGGTTGAAAATGTGGACTAATATATAGAAAAAGTCTATATGTAGTAGAGACCTCAAGAATGATTATCTAACTAAGGAATCGCATGTTCATTTTTCACGGCACAAAAGTTTATAACAAAAAAAAAAGACATTTAGAGCAGGACTATTCAAATCAAAATAGGAAGGAATACCATATCTTTAATAAATTACCTAAAATACTCATACCAGAATATTCTTTATGGTACAAGTGAACTATCTACAAGAGGACCAGTAGTGTCCTCTATCTTGGTCTATAACATGCTTTAGAAGAACAAGAGAGTTGTTTTTTATTCATGATTTTTCATCTTTTGCGCATAAAATAGTCAATACTTTGGCTAAAATTGACTATATTAACTTTACATAACCTTTCTTTGCCTGTATGCTAATATTGGAGCTGACTACACAGTCACAAAGCCATCAGTCTATATATGCTATAGATATAGTTACAAAATCCCCATTCCAAAGCTAATGTGTGTTATTTTCTAAATTTTCTATGTAAAAGTCTGTCAATATTAGACCAAAACATCTCAATATCCATTGTTTAACCAAATGACACTATGACAGTATAGAAGTGGTGGTTATGTATACTCGTTACTATGGATACACTGTGAAGCTGGTATTATCTTTTAGGTATCACGGTACCAATTGTTTTTCCATAGACCTCAATGCTAATATTTGGAGAGATAACTATATTTTCTATCCTAATTTAGCATGCATCTCACACACTGTTATAGAGAACAATGTTAGATTGTCAATTTGACAATGAAAAAACCAGGTACTCCATTGCATTTAAGAGAGATAACTCTGCTGGAACTAGACAGGGGTATGAGTTATCTAGTCACAACATACCTATTTTCAGTCATGTGTATTACATTTTCAAAAAATCATAAAAAATACAAAATTTGATCTATTTAGGAATTAGCATAAATTCACATGTTGCCAAGAGGCTAAACTTTTTTTAAGCCTAACAGAAAGTACAACTCTTACATAATCCACCAATCAAAGCTTGTCTTGTTCTTAAGGGCTGAATGGTATGGACCCTACACCATAAGCTCCACCCATATGGACTTGCGCAATTGGTACCGTTATACCTATAGCAAACCTTGATTTTTCCAATAATCTGTGAAAAAGCTCGGGACTATATAACTAACAAGTGTACTTAGTCTCGCTTGTCAAAAACAATTTTATGAAGTACTAAGCTATGTTCTATATGATTGTGTATAGAAATGTTATTGAGCTGTTGGAACTCTTGTTTGCATACCATTGCTTCATTATCAAACTCATGTTTTGAAATAAAATGAATTCTTTTAACTATGAGTTGTGTTTTATTCATATTAGCACTTATCAAACTTCACTTTGGTGATATGCGATAAATCACATTATGTCATATTGTTAATAGTAAGGTCAAAGGTCAACACACTAGTTAGCATGTACCAGTTCTACTCTTAAAGAGACATTTTGATCTAAAATAAAGGACTTATAATTGTTTCATTAACACAAAAAGTAACAACAAGGACAGGTGGACATGGCCCAATCTAATTATAAAGTATTAGCTTTGAACACTTTACACTGTCTGCATATGCAAGAGGTCACTAACCTCTAGTCCTCACACAAAGGTCAAGCTACCCAGCCTCTTTGTCATACAAATAGGAAGCTTCCCTCCTTTCTGTAGTGCATACAATTGATGCAATAAGCCAATCTGACACCAAATAAAGTAGATAACAGCTTTTCTAAGTGGTTATCATGGATTTGGGGTTGAAAATGTGGACTAATATATAGAAAAAGTCTATATGTAGTAGAGACCTCAAGAATGATTATCTAACTAAGGAATCGCATGTTCATTTTTCACGGCACAAAAGTTTATAACAAAAAAAAGACATTTAGAGCAGGACTATTCAAATCAAAATAGGAAGGAATACCATATCTTTAATAAATTACCTAAAATACTCATACCAGAATATTCTTTATGGTACAAGTGAACTATCTACAAGAGGACCAGTAGTGTCCTCTATCTTGGTCTATAACATGCTTTAGAAGAACAAGAGAGTTGTTTTTTATTCATGATTTTTCATCTTTTGCGCATAAAATAGTCAATACTTTGGCTAAAATTGACTATATTAACTTTACATAACCTTTCTTTGCCTGAATGCTAATATTGGAGCTGACTACACAGTCACAAAGCCATCAGTCTATATATGCTATAGATATAGTTACAAAATCCCCATTCCAAAGCTAATGTGTGTTATTTTCTAAATTTTCTATGTAAAAGTCTGTCAATATTAGACCAAAACATCTCAATATCCATTGTTTAACCAAATGACACTATGACAGTATAGAAGTGGTGGTTATGTATACTCGTTACTATGGATACACTGTGAAGCTGGTATTATCTTTTAGGTATCACGGTACCAATTGTTTTTCCATAGACCTCAATGCTAATATTTGGAGAGATAACTATATTTTCTATCCTAATTTAGCATGCATCTCACACACTGTTATAGAGAACAATGTTAGATTGTCAATTTGACAATGAAAAAACCAGGTACTCCATTGCATTTAAGAGAGATAACTCTGCTGGAACTAGACAGGGGTATGAGTTATCTAGTCACAACATACCTATTTTCAGTCATGTGTATTACATTTTCAAAAAATCATAAAAAATACAAAATTTGATCTATTTAGGAATTAGCATAAATTCACATGTTGCCAAGAGGCTAAACTTTTTTTAAGCCTAACAGAAAGTACAACTCTTACATAATCCACCAATCAAAGCTTGTCTTGTTCTTAAGGGCTGAATGGTATGGACCCTACACCATAAGCTCCACCCATATGGACTTGCGCAATTGGTACCGTTATACCTATAGCAAACCTTGATTTTTCCAATAATCTGTGAAAAAGCTCGGGACTATATAACTAACAAGTGTACTTAGTCTCGCTTGTCAAAAACAATTTTATGAAGTACTAAGCTATGTTCTATATGATTGTGTATAGAAATGTTATTGAGCTGTTGGAACTCTTGTTTGCATACCAATGCTTCATTATCAAACTCATGTTTTGAAATAAAATGAATTCTTTTAACTATGAGTTGTGTTTTATTCATATTAGCACTTATCAAACTTCACTTTGGTGATATGCGATAAATCACATTATGTCATATTGTTTAATAGTAAGGTCAAAGGTCAACACACTAGTTAGCATGTACCAGTTCTACTCTTAAAGAGACATTTTGATCTAAAATAAAGGACTTATAATTGTTTCATTAACACAAAAAGTAACAACAAGGACAGGTGGACATGGCCCAATCTAATTATAAAGTATTAGCTTTGAACACTTTACACTGTCTGCATATGCAAGAGGTCACTAACCTCTAGTCCTCACACAAAGGTCAAGCTACCCAGCCTCTTTGTCATACAAATAGGAAGCTTCCCTCCTTTCTGTAGTGCATACAATTGATGCAATAAGCCAATCTGACACCAAATAAAGTAGATAACAGCTTTTCTAAGTGGTTATCATGGATTTGGGGTTGAAAATGTGGACTAATATATAGAAAAAGTCTATATGTAGTAGAGACCTCAAGAATGATTATCTAACTAAGGAATCGCATGTTCATTTTTCACGGCACAAAAGTTTATAACAAAAAAAAAAGACATTTAGAGCAATACTATTCAAATCAAAATAGGAAGGAATACCATATCTTTAATAAATTACCTAAAATACTCATACCAGAATATTCTTTATGGTACAAGTGAACTATCTACAAGAGGACCAGTAGTGTCCTCTATCTTGGTCTATAACATGCTTTAGAAGAACAAGAGAGTTGTTTTTTATTCATGATTTTTCATCTTTTGCGCATAAAATAGTCAATACTTTGGCTAAAATTGACTATATTAACTTTACATAACCTTTCTTTGCCTGTATGCTAATATTGGAGCTGACTACACAGTCACAAAGCCATCAGTCTATATATGCTATAGATATAGTTACAAAATCCCCATTCCAAAGCTAATGTGTGTTATTTTCTAAATTTTCTATGTAAAAGTCTGTCAATATTAGACCAAAACATCTCAATATCCATTGTTTAACCAAATGACACTATGACAGTATAGAAGTGGTGGTTATGTATACTCGTTACTATGGATACACTGTGAAGCTGGTATTATCTTTTAGGTATCACGGTACCAATTGTTTTTCCATAGACCTCAATGCTAATATTTGGAGAGATAACTATATTTTCTATCCTAATTTAGCATGCATCTCACACACTGTTATAGAGAACAATGTTAGATTGTCAATTTGACAATGAAAAAACCAGGTACTCCATTGCATTTAAGAGAGATAACTCTGCTGGAACTAGACAGGGGTATGAGTTATCTAGTCACAACATACCTATTTTCAGTCATGTGTATTACATTTTCAAAAAATCATAAAAAATACAAAATTTGATCTATTTAGGAATTAGCATAAATTCACATGTTGCCAAGAGGCTAAACTTTTTTTAAGCCTAACAGAAAGTACAACTCTTACATAATCCACCAATCAAAGCTTGTCTTGTTCTTAAGGGCTGAATGGTATGGACCCTACACCATAAGCTCCACCCATATGGACTTGCGCAATTGGTACCGTTATACCTATAGCAAACCTTGATTTTTCCAATAATCTGTGAAAAAGCTCGGGACTATATAACTAACAAGTGTACTTAGTCTCGCTTGTCAAAAACAATTTTATGAAGTACTAAGCTATGTTCTATATGATTGTGTATAGAAATGTTATTGAGCTGTTGGAACTCTTGTTTGCATACCATTGCTTCATTATCAAACTCATGTTTTGAAATAAAATGAATTCTTTTAACTATGAGTTGTGTTTTATTCATATTAGCACTTATCAAACTTCACTTTGGTGATATGCGATAAATCACATTATGTCATATTGTTAATAGTAAGGTCAAAGGTCAACACACTAGTTAGCATGTACCAGTTCTACTCTTAAAGAGACATTTTGATCTAAAATAAAGGACTTATAATTGTTTCATTAACACAAAAAGTAACAACAAGGACAGGTGGACATGGCCCAATCTAATTATAAAGTATTAGCTTTGAACACTTTACACTGTCTGCATATGCAAGAGGTCACTAACCTCTAGTCCTCACACAAAGGTCAAGCTACCCAGCCTCTTTGTCATACAAATAGGAAGCTTCCCTCCTTTCTGTAGTGCATACAATTGATGCAATAAGCCAATCTGACACCAAATAAAGTAGATAACAGCTTTTCTAAGTGGTTATCATGGATTTGGGGTTGAAAATGTGGACTAATATATAGAAAAAGTCTATATGTAGTAGAGACCTCAAGAATGATTATCTAACTAAGGAATCGCATGTTCATTTTTCACGGCACAAAAGTTTATAACAAAAAAAAAAGACATTTAGAGCAGGACTATTCAAATCAAAATAGGAAGGAATACCATATCTTTAATAAATTACCTAAAATACTCATACCAGAATATTCTTTATGGTACAAGTGAACTATCTACAAGAGGACCAGTAGTGTCCTCTATCTTGGTCTATAACATGCTTTAGAAGAACAAGAGAGTTGTTTTTTATTCATGATTTTTCATCTTTTGCGCATAAAATAGTCAATACTTTGGCTAAAATTGACTATATTAACTTTACATAACCTTTCTTTGCCTGTATGCTAATATTGGAGCTGACTACACAGTCACAAAGCCATCAGTCTATATATGCTATAGATATAGTTACAAAATCCCCATTCCAAAGCTAATGTGTGTTATTTTCTAAATTTTCTATGTAAAAGTCTGTCAATATTAGACCAAAACATCTCAATATCCATTGTTTAACCAAATGACACTATGACAGTATAGAAGTGGTGGTTATGTATACTCGTTACTATGGATACACTGTGAAGCTGGTATTATCTTTTAGGTATCACGGTACCAATTGTTTTTCCATAGACCTCAATGCTAATATTTGGAGAGATAACTATATTTTCTATCCTAATTTAGCATGCATCTCACACACTGTTATAGAGAACAATGTTAGATTGTCAATTTGACAATGAAAAAACCAGGTACTCCATTGCATTTAAGAGAGATAACTCTGCTGGAACTAGACAGGGGTATGAGTTATCTAGTCACAACATACCTATTTTCAGTCATGTGTATTACATTTTCAAAAAATCATAAAAAATACAAAATTTGATCTATTTAGGAATTAGCATAAATTCACATGTTGCCAAGAGGCTAAACTTTTTTTAAGCCTAACAGAAAGTACAACTCTTACATAATCCACCAATCAAAGCTTGTCTTGTTCTTAAGGGCTGAATGGTATGGACCCTACACCATAAGCTCCACCCATATGGACTTGCGCAATTGGTAACGTTATACCTATAGCAAACCTTGATTTTTCCAATAATCTGTGAAAAAGCTCGGGACTATATAACTAACAAGTGTACTTAGTCTCGCTTGTCAAAAACAATTTTATGAAGTACTAAGCTATGTTCTATATGATTGTGTATAGAAATGTTATTGAGCTGTTGGAACTCTTGTTTGCATACCATTGCTTCATTATCAAACTCATGTTTTGAAATAAAATGAATTCTTTTAACTATGAGTTGTGTTTTATTCATATTAGCACTTATCAAACTTCACTTTGGTGATATGCGATAAATCACATTATGTCATATTGTTAATAGTAAGGTCAAAGGTCAACACACTAGTTAGCATGTACCAGTTCTACTCTTAAAGAGACATTTTGATCTAAAATAAAGGACTTATAATTGTTTCATTAACACAAAAAGTAACAACAAGGACAGGTGGACATGGCCCAATCTAATTATAAAGTATTAGCTTTGAACACTTTACACTGTCTGTATATGCAAGAGGTCACTAACCTCTAGTCCTCACACAAAGGTCAAGCTACCCAGCCTCTTTGTCATACAAATAGGAAGCTTCCCTCCTTTCTGTAGTGCATACAATTGATGCAATAAGCCAATCTGACACCAAATAAAGTAGATAACAGCTTTTCTAAGTGGTTATCATGGATTTGGGGTTGAAAATGTGGACTAATATATAGAAAAAGTCTATATGTAGTAGAGACCTCAAGAATGATTATCTAACTAAGGAATCGCATGTTCATTTTTCACGGCACAAAAGTTTATAACAAAAAAAAAGACATTTAGAGCAGGACTATTCAAATCAAAATAGGAAGGAATACCATATCTTTAATAAATTACCTAAAATACTCATACCAGAATATTCTTTATGGTACAAGTGAACTATCTACAAGAGGACCAGTAGTGTCCTCTATCTTGGTCTATAACATGCTTTAGAAGAACAAGAGAGTTGTTTTTTATTCATGATTTTTCATCTTTTGCGCATAAAATAGTCAATACTTTGGCTAAAATTGACTATATTAACTTTACATAACCTTTCTTTGCCTGAATGCTAATATTGGAGCTGACTACACAGTCACAAAGCCATCAGTCTATATATGCTATAGATATAGTTACAAAATCCCCATTCCAAAGCTAATGTGTGTTATTTTCTAAATTTTCTATGTAAAATTCTGTCAATATTAGACCAAAACATCTCAATATCCATTGTTTAACCAAATGACACTATGACAGTATAGAAGTGGTGGTTATGTATACTCGTTACTATGGATACACTGTGAAGCTGGTATTATCTTTTAGGTATCACGGTACCAATTGTTTTTCCATAGACCTCAATGCTAATATTTGGAGAGATAACTATATTTTCTATCCTAATTTAGCATGCATCTCACACACTGTTATAGAGAACAATGTTAGATTGTCAATTTGACAATGAAAAAACCAGGTACTCCATTGCATTTAAGAGAGATAACTCTGCTGGAACTAGACAGGGGTATGAGTTATCTAGTCACAACATACCTATTTTCAGTCATGTGTATTACATTTTCAAAAAATCATAAAAAATACAAAATTTGATCTATTTAGGAATTAGCATAAATTCACATGTTGCCAAGAGGCTAAACTTTTTTTAAGCCTAACAGAAAGTACAACTCTTACATAATCCACCAATCAAAGCTTGTCTTGTTCTTAAGGGCTGAATGGTATGGACCCTACACCATAAGCTCCACCCATATGGACTTGCGCAATTGGTACCGTTATACCTATAGCAAACCTTGATTTTTCCAATAATCTGTGAAAAAGCTCGGGACTATATAACTAACAAGTGTACTTAGTCTCGCTTGTCAAAAACAATTTTATGAAGTACTAAGCTATGTTCTATATGATTGTGTATAGAAATGTTATTGAGCTGTTGGAACTCTTGTTTGCATACCATTGCTTCATTATCAAACTCATGTTTTGAAATAAAATGAATTCTTTTAACTATGAGTTGTGTTTTATTCATATTAGCACTTATCAAACTTCACTTTGGTGATATGCGATAAATCACATTATGTCATATTGTTAATAGTAAGGTCAAAGGTCAACACACTAGTTAGCATGTACCAGTTCTACTCTTAAAGAGACATTTTGATCTAAAATAAAGGACTTATAATTGTTTCATTAACACAAAAAGTAACAACAAGGACAGGTGGACATGGCCCAATCTAATTATAAAGTATTAGCTTTGAACACTTTACACTGTCTGCATATGCAAGAGGTCACTAACCTCTAGTCCTCACACAAAGGTCAAGCTACCCAGCCTCTTTGTCATACAAATAGGAAGCTTCCCTCCTTTCTGTAGTGCATACAATTGATGCAATAAGCCAATCTGACACCAAATAAAGTAGATAACAGCTTTTCTAAGTGGTTATCATGGATTTGGGGTTGAAAATGTGGACTAATATATAGAAAAAGTCTATATGTAGTAGAGACCTCAAGAATGATTATCTAACTAAGGAATCGCATGTTCATTTTTCACGGCACAAAAGTTTATAACAAAAAAAAAAGACATTTAGAGCAGGACTATTCAAATCAAAATAGGAAGGAATACCATATCTTTAATAAATTACCTAAAATACTCATACCAGAATATTCTTTATGGTACAAGTGAACTATCTACAAGAGGACCAGTAGTGTCCTCTATCTTGGTCTATAACATGCTTTAGAAGAACAAGAGAGTTGTTTTTTATTCATGATTTTTCATCTTTTGCGCATAAAATAGTCAATACTTTGGCTAAAATTGACTATATTAACTTTACATAACCTTTCTTTGCCTGAATGCTAATATTGGAGCTGACTACACAGTCACAAAGCCATCAGTCTATATATGCTATAGATATAGTTACAAAATCCCCATTCCAAAGCTAATGTGTGTTATTTTCTAAATTTTCTATGTAAAAGTCTGTCAATATTAGACCAAAACATCTCAATATCCATTGTTTAACCAAATGACACTATGACAGTATAGAAGTGGTGGTTATGTATACTCGTTACTATGGATACACTGTGAAGCTGGTATTATCTTTTAGGTATCACGGTACCAATTGTTTTTCCATAGACCTCAATGCTAATATTTGGAGAGATAACTATATTTTCTATCCTAATTTAGCATGCATCTCACACACTGTTATAGAGAACAATGTTAGATTGTCAATTTGACAATGAAAAAACCAGGTACTCCATTGCATTTAAGAGAGATAACTCTGCTGGAACTAGACAGGGGTATGAGTTATCTAGTCACAACATACCTATTTTCAGTCATGTGTATTACATTTTCAAAAAATCATAAAAAATACAAAATTTGATCTATTTAGGAATTAGCATAAATTCACATGTTGCCAAGAGGCTAAACTTTTTTTAAGCCTAACAGAAAGTACAACTCTTACATAATCCACCAATCAAAGCTTGTCTTGTTCTTAAGGGCTGAATGGTATGGACCCTACACCATAAGCTCCACCCATATGGACTTGCGCAATTGGTACCGTTATACCTATAGCAAACCTTGATTTTTCCAATAATCTGTGAAAAAGCTCGGGACTATATAACTAACAAGTGTACTTAGTCTCGCTTGTCAAAAACAATTTTATGAAGTACTAAGCTATGTTCTATATGATTGTGTATAGAAATGTTATTGAGCTGTTGGAACTCTTGTTTGCATACCATTGCTTCATTATCAAACTCATGTTTTGAAATAAAATGAATTCTTTTAACTATGAGTTGTGTTTTATTCATATTAGCACTTATCAAACTTCACTTTGGTGATATGCGATAAATCACATTATGTCATATTGTTAATAGTAAGGTCAAAGGTCAACACACTAGTTAGCATGTACCAGTTCTACTCTTAAAGAGACATTTTGATCTAAAATAAAGGACTTATAATTGTTTCATTAACACAAAAAGTAACAACAAGGACAGGTGGACATGGCCCAATCTAATTATAAAGTATTAGCTTTGAACACTTTACACTGTCTGTATATGCAAGAGGTCACTAACCTCTAGTCCTCACACAAAGGTCAAGCTACCCAGCCTCTTTGTCATACAAATAGGAAGCTTCCCTCCTTTCTGTAGTGCATACAATTGATGCAATAAGCCAATCTGACACCAAATAAAGTAGATAACAGCTTTTCTAAGTGGTTATCATGGATTTGGGGTTGAAAATGTGGACTAATATATAGAAAAAGTCTATATGTAGTAGAGACCTCAAGAATGATTATCTAACTAAGGAATCGCATGTTCATTTTTCACGGCACAAAAGTTTATAACAAAAAAAAGACATTTAGAGCAGGACTATTCAAATCAAAATAGGAAGGAATACCATATCTTTAATAAATTACCTAAAATACTCATACCAGAATATTCTTTATGGTACAAGTGAACTATCTACAAGAGGACCAGTAGTGTCCTCTATCTTGGTCTATAACATGCTTTAGAAGAACAAGAGAGTTGTTTTTTATTCATGATTTTTCATCTTTTGCGCATAAAATAGTCAATACTTTGGCTAAAATTGACTATATTAACTTTACATAACCTTTCTTTGCCTGAATGCTAATATTGGAGCTGACTACACAGTCACAAAGCCATCAGTCTATATATGCTATAGATATAGTTACAAAATCCCCATTCCAAAGCTAATGTGTGTTATTTTCTAAATTTTCTATGTAAAAGTCTGTCAATATTAGACCAAAACATCTCAATATCCATTGTTTAACCAAATGACACTATGACAGTATAGAAGTGGTGGTTATGTATACTCGTTACTATGGATACACTGTGAAGCTGGTATTATCTTTTAGGTATCACGGTACCAATTGTTTTTCCATAGACCTCAATGCTAATATTTGGAGAGATAACTATATTTTCTATCCTAATTTAGCATGCATCTCACACACTGTTATAGAGAACAATGTTAGATTGTCAATTTGACAATGAAAAAACCAGGTACTCCATTGCATTTAAGAGAGATAACTCTGCTGGAACTAGACAGGGGTATGAGTTATCTAGTCACAACATACCTATTTTCAGTCATGTGTATTACATTTTCAAAAAATCATAAAAAATACAAAATTTGATCTATTTAGGAATTAGCATAAATTCACATGTTGCCAAGAGGCTAAACTTTTTTTAAGCCTAACAGAAAGTACAACTCTTACATAATCCACCAATCAAAGCTTGTCTTGTTCTTAAGGGCTGAATGGTATGGACCCTACACCATAAGCTCCACCCATATGGACTTGCGCAATTGGTACCGTTATACCTATAGCAAACCTTGATTTTTCCAATAATCTGTGAAAAAGCTCGGGACTATATAACTAACAAGTGTACTTAGTCTCGCTTGTCAAAAACAATTTTATGAAGTACTAAGCTATGTTCTATATGATTGTGTATAGAAATGTTATTGAGCTGTTGGAACTCTTGTTTGCATACCATTGCTTCATTATCAAACTCATGTTTTGAAATAAAATGAATTCTTTTAACTATGAGTTGTGTTTTATTCATATTAGCACTTATCAAACTTCACTTTGGTGATATGCGATAAATCACATTATGTCATATTGTTAATAGTAAGGTCAAAGGTCAACACACTAGTTAGCATGTACCAGTTCTACTCTTAAAGAGACATTTTGATCTAAAATAAAGGACTTATAATTGTTTCATTAACACAAAAAGTAACAACAAGGACAGGTGGACATGGCCCAATCTAATTATAAAGTATTAGCTTTGAACACTTTACACTGTCTGTATATGCAAGAGGTCACTAACCTCTAGTCCTCACACAAAGGTCAAGCTACCCAGCCTCTTTGTCATACAAATAGGAAGCTTCCCTCCTTTCTGTAGTGCATACAATTGATGCAATAAGCCAATCTGACACCAAATAAAGTAGATAACAGCTTTTCTAAGTGGTTATCATGGATTTGGGGTTGAAAATGTGGACTAATATATAGAAAAAGTCTATATGTAGTAGAGACCTCAAGAATGATTATCTAACTAAGGAATCGCATGTTCATTTTTCACGGCACAAAAGTTTATAACAAAAAAAAGACATTTAGAGCAGGACTATTCAAATCAAAATAGGAAGGAATACCATATCTTTAATAAATTACCTAAAATACTCATACCAGAATATTCTTTATGGTACAAGTGAACTATCTACAAGAGGACCAGTAGTGTCCTCTATCTTGGTCTATAACATGCTTTAGAAGAACAAGAGAGTTGTTTTTTATTCATGATTTTTCATCTTTTGCGCATAAAATAGTCAATACTTTGGCTAAAATTGACTATATTAACTTTACATAACCTTTCTTTGCCTGAATGCTAATATTGGAGCTGACTACACAGTCACAAAGCCATCAGTCTATATATGCTATAGATATAGTTACAAAATCCCCATTCCAAAGCTAATGTGTGTTATTTTCTAAATTTTCTATGTAAAAGTCTGTCAATATTAGACCAAAACATCTCAATATCCATTGTTTAACCAAATGACACTATGACAGTATAGAAGTGGTGGTTATGTATACTCGTTACTATGGATACACTGTGAAGCTGGTATTATCTTTTAGGTATCACGGTACCAATTGTTTTTCCATAGACCTCAATGCTAATATTTGGAGAGATAACTATATTTTCTATCCTAATTTAGCATGCATCTCACACACTGTTATAGAGAACAATGTTAGATTGTCAATTTGACAATGAAAAAACCAGGTACTCCATTGCATTTAAGAGAGATAACTCTGCTGGAACTAGACAGGGGTATGAGTTATCTAGTCACAACATACCTATTTTCAGTCATGTGTATTACATTTTCAAAAAATCATAAAAAATACAAAATTTGATCTATTTAGGAATTAGCATAAATTCACATGTTGCCAAGAGGCTAAACTTTTTTTAAGCCTAACAGAAAGTACAACTCTTACATAATCCACCAATCAAAGCTTGTCTTGTTCTTAAGGGCTGAATGGTATGGACCCTACACCATAAGCTCCACCCATATGGACTTGCGCAATTGGTACCGTTATACCTATAGCAAACCTTGATTTTTCCAATAATCTGTGAAAAAGCTCGGGACTATATAACTAACAAGTGTACTTAGTCTCGCTTGTCAAAAACAATTTTATGAAGTACTAAGCTATGTTCTATATGATTGTGTATAGAAATGTTATTGAGCTGTTGGAACTCTTGTTTGCATACCATTGCTTCATTATCAAACTCATGTTTTGAAATAAAATGAATTCTTTTAACTATGAGTTGTGTTTTATTCATATTAGCACTTATCAAACTTCACTTTGGTGATATGCGATAAATCACATTATGTCATATTGTTAATAGTAAGGTCAAAGGTCAACACACTAGTTAGCATGTACCAGTTCTACTCTTAAAGAGACATTTTGATCTAAAATAAAGGACTTATAATTGTTTCATTAACACAAAAAGTAACAACAAGGACAGGTGGACATGGCCCAATCTAATTATAAAGTATTAGCTTTGAACACTTTACACTGTCTGTATATGCAAGAGGTCACTAACCTCTAGTCCTCACACAAAGGTCAAGCTACCCAGCCTCTTTGTCATACAAATAGGAAGCTTCCCTCCTTTCTGTAGTGCATACAATTGATGCAATATGCCAATCTGACACCAAATAAAGTAGATAACAGCTTTTCTAAGTGGTTATCATGGATTTGGGGTTGAAAATGTGGACTAATATATAGAAAAAGTCTATATGTAGTAGAGACCTCAAGAATGATTATCTAACTAAGGAATCGCATGTTCATTTTTCACGGCACAAAAGTTTATAACAAAAAAAAGACATTTAGAGCAGGACTATTCAAATCAAAATAGGAAGGAATACCATATCTTTAATAAATTACCTAAAATACTCATACCAGAATATTCTTTATGGTACAAGTGAACTATCTACAAGAGGACCAGTAGTGTCCTCTATCTTGGTCTATAACATGCTTTAGAAGAACAAGAGAGTTGTTTTTTATTCATGATTTTTCATCTTTTGCGCATAAAATAGTCAATACTTTGGCTAAAATTGACTATATTAACTTTACATAACCTTTCTTTGCCTGAATGCTAATATTGGAGCTGACTACACAGTCACAAAGCCATCAGTCTATATATGCTATAGATATAGTTACAAAATCCCCATTCCAAAGCTAATGTGTGTTATTTTCTAAATTTTCTATGTAAAAGTCTGTCAATATTAGACCAAAACATCTCAATATCCATTGTTTAACCAAATGACACTATGACAGTATAGAAGTGGTGGTTATGTATACTCGTTACTATGGATACACTGTGAAGCTGGTATTATCTTTTAGGTATCACGGTACCAATTGTTTTTCCATAGACCTCAATGCTAATATTTGGAGAGATAACTATATTTTCTATCCTAATTTAGCATGCATCTCACACACTGTTATAGAGAACAATGTTAGATTGTCAATTTGACAATGAAAAAACCAGGTACTCCATTGCATTTAAGAGAGATAACTCTGCTGGAACTAGACAGGGGTATGAGTTATCTAGTCACAACATACCTATTTTCAGTCATGTGTATTACATTTTCAAAAAATCATAAAAAATACAAAATTTGATCTATTTAGGAATTAGCATAAATTCACATGTTGCCAAGAGGCTAAACTTTTTTTAAGCCTAACAGAAAGTACAACTCTTACATAATCCACCAATCAAAGCTTGTCTTGTTCTTAAGGGCTGAATGGTATGGACCCTACACCATAAGCTCCACCCATATGGACTTGCGCAATTGGTACCGTTATACCTATAGCAAACCTTGATTTTTCCAATAATCTGTGAAAAAGCTCGGGACTATATAACTAACAAGTGTACTTAGTCTCGCTTGTCAAAAACAATTTTATGAAGTACTAAGCTATGTTCTATATGATTGTGTATAGAAATGTTATTGAGCTGTTGGAACTCTTGTTTGCATACCATTGCTTCATTATCAAACTCATGTTTTGAAATAAAATGAATTCTTTTAACTATGAGTTGTGTTTTATTCATATTAGCACTTATCAAACTTCACTTTGGTGATATGCGATAAATCACATTATGTCATATTGTTAATAGTAAGGTCAAAGGTCAACACACTAGTTAGCATGTACCAGTTCTACTCTTAAAGAGACATTTTGATCTAAAATAAAGGACTTATAATTGTTTCATTAACACAAAAAGTAACAACAAGGACAGGTGGACATGGCCCAATCTAATTATAAAGTATTAGCTTTGAACACTTTACACTGTCTGTATATGCAAGAGGTCACTAACCTCTAGTCCTCACACAAAGGTCAAGCTACCCAGCCTCTTTGTCATACAAATAGGAAGCTTCCCTCCTTTCTGTAGTGCATACAATTGATGCAATAAGCCAATCTGACACCAAATAAAGTAGATAACAGCTTTTCTAAGTGGTTATCATGGATTTGGGGTTGAAAATGTGGACTAATATATAGAAAAAGTCTATATGTAGTAGAGACCTCAAGAATGATTATCTAACTAAGGAATCGCATGTTCATTTTTCACGGCACAAAAGTTTATAACAAAAAAAAGACATTTAGAGCAGGACTATTCAAATCAAAATAGGAAGGAATACCATATCTTTAATAAATTACCTAAAATACTCATACCAGAATATTCTTTATGGTACAAGTGAACTATCTACAAGAGGACCAGTAGTGTCCTCTATCTTGGTCTATAACATGCTTTAGAAGAACAAGAGAGTTGTTTTTTATTCATGATTTTTCATCTTTTGCGCATAAAATAGTCAATACTTTGGCTAAAATTGACTATATTAACTTTACATAACCTTTCTTTGCCTGAATGCTAATATTGGAGCTGACTACACAGTCACAAAGCCATCAGTCTATATATGCTATAGATATAGTTACAAAATCCCCATTCCAAAGCTAATGTGTGTTATTTTCTAAATTTTCTATGTAAAAGTCTGTCAATATTAGACCAAAACATCTCAATATCCATTGTTTAACCAAATGACACTATGACAGTATAGAAGTGGTGGTTATGTATACTCGTTACTATGGATACACTGTGAAGCTGGTATTATCTTTTAGGTATCACGGTACCAATTGTTTTTCCATAGACCTCAATGCTAATATTTGGAGAGATAACTATATTTTCTATCCTAATTTAGCATGCATCTCACACACTGTTATAGAGAACAATGTTAGATTGTCAATTTGACAATGAAAAAACCAGGTACTCCATTGCATTTAAGAGAGATAACTCTGCTGGAACTAGACAGGGGTATGAGTTATCTAGTCACAACATACCTATTTTCAGTCATGTGTATTACATTTTCAAAAAATCATAAAAAATACAAAATTTGATCTATTTAGGAATTAGCATAAATTCACATGTTGCCAAGAGGCTAAACTTTTTTTAAGCCTAACAGAAAGTACAACTCTTACATAATCCACCAATCAAAGCTTGTCTTGTTCTTAAGGGCTGAATGGTATGGACCCTACACCATAAGCTCCACCCATATGGACTTGCGCAATTGGTACCGTTATACCTATAGCAAACCTTGATTTTTCCAATAATCTGTGAAAAAGCTCGGGACTATATAACTAACAAGTGTACTTAGTCTCGCTTGTCAAAAACAATTTTATGAAGTACTAAGCTATGTTCTATATGATTGTGTATAGAAATGTTATTGAGCTGTTGGAACTCTTGTTTGCATACCATTGCTTCATTATCAAACTCATGTTTTGAAATAAAATGAATTCTTTTAACTATGAGTTGTGTTTTATTCATATTAGCACTTATCAAACTTCACTTTGGTGATATGCGATAAATCACATTATGTCATATTGTTAATAGTAAGGTCAAAGGTCAACACACTAGTTAGCATGTACCAGTTCTACTCTTAAAGAGACATTTTGATCTAAAATAAAGGACTTATAATTGTTTCATTAACACAAAAAGTAACAACAAGGACAGGTGGACATGGCCCAATCTAATTATAAAGTATTAGCTTTGAACACTTTACACTGTCTGTATATGCAAGAGGTCACTAACCTCTAGTCCTCACACAAAGGTCAAGCTACCCAGCCTCTTTGTCATACAAATAGGAAGCTTCCCTCCTTTCTGTAGTGCATACAATTGATGCAATAAGCCAATCTGACACCAAATAAAGTAGATAACAGCTTTTCTAAGTGGTTATCATGGATTTGGGGTTGAAAATGTGGACTAATATATAGAAAAAGTCTATATGTAGTAGAGACCTCAAGAATGATTATCTAACTAAGGAATCGCATGTTCATTTTTCACGGCACAAAAGTTTATAACAAAAAAAAGACATTTAGAGCAGGACTATTCAAATCAAAATAGGAAGGAATACCATATCTTTAATAAATTACCTAAAATACTCATACCAGAATATTCTTTATGGTACAAGTGAACTATCTACAAGAGGACCAGTAGTGTCCTCTATCTTGGTCTATAACATGCTTTAGAAGAACAAGAGAGTTGTTTTTTATTCATGATTTTTCATCTTTTGCGCATAAAATAGTCAATACTTTGGCTAAAATTGACTATATTAACTTTACATAACCTTTCTTTGCCTGAATGCTAATATTGGAGCTGACTACACAGTCACAAAGCCATCAGTCTATATATGCTATAGATATAGTTACAAAATCCCCATTCCAAAGCTAATGTGTGTTATTTTCTAAATTTTCTATGTAAAAGTCTGTCAATATTAGACCAAAACATCTCAATATCCATTGTTTAACCAAATGACACTATGACAGTATAGAAGTGGTGGTTATGTATACTCGTTACTATGGATACACTGTGAAGCTGGTATTATCTTTTAGGTATCACGGTACCAATTGTTTTTCCATAGACCTCAATGCTAATATTTGGAGAGATAACTATATTTTCTATCCTAATTTAGCATGCATCTCACACACTGTTATAGAGAACAATGTTAGATTGTCAATTTGACAATGAAAAAACCAGGTACTCCATTGCATTTAAGAGAGATAACTCTGCTGGAACTAGACAGGGGTATGAGTTATCTAGTCACAACATACCTATTTTCAGTCATGTGTATTACATTTTCAAAAAATCATAAAAAATACAAAATTTGATCTATTTAGGAATTAGCATAAATTCACATGTTGCCAAGAGGCTAAACTTTTTTTAAGCCTAACAGAAAGTACAACTCTTACATAATCCACCAATCAAAGCTTGTCTTGTTCTTAAGGGCTGAATGGTATGGACCCTACACCATAAGCTCCACCCATATGGACTTGCGCAATTGGTACCGTTATACCTATAGCAAACCTTGATTTTTCCAATAATCTGTGAAAAAGCTCGGGACTATATAACTAACAAGTGTACTTAGTCTCGCTTGTCAAAAACAATTTTATGAAGTACTAAGCTATGTTCTATATGATTGTGTATAGAAATGTTATTGAGCTGTTGGAACTCTTGTTTGCATACCATTGCTTCATTATCAAACTCATGTTTTGAAATAAAATGAATTCTTTTAACTATGAGTTGTGTTTTATTCATATTAGCACTTATCAAACTTCACTTTGGTGATATGCGATAAATCACATTATGTCATATTGTTAATAGTAAGGTCAAAGGTCAACACACTAGTTAGCATGTACCAGTTCTACTCTTAAAGAGACATTTTGATCTAAAATAAAGGACTTATAATTGTTTCATTAACACAAAAAGTAACAACAAGGACAGGTGGACATGGCCCAATCTAATTATAAAGTATTAGCTTTGAACACTTTACACTGTCTGTATATGCAAGAGGTCACTAACCTCTAGTCCTCACACAAAGGTCAAGCTACCCAGCCTCTTTGTCATACAAATAGGAAGCTTCCCTCCTTTCTGTAGTGCATACAATTGATGCAATAAGCCAATCTGACACCAAATAAAGTAGATAACAGCTTTTCTAAGTGGTTATCATGGATTTGGGGTTGAAAATGTGGACTAATATATAGAAAAAGTCTATATGTAGTAGAGACCTCAAGAATGATTATCTAACTAAGGAATCGCATGTTCATTTTTCACGGCACAAAAGTTTATAACAAAAAAAAGACATTTAGAGCAGGACTATTCAAATCAAAATAGGAAGGAATACCATATCTTTAATAAATTACCTAAAATACTCATACCAGAATATTCTTTATGGTACAAGTGAACTATCTACAAGAGGACCAGTAGTGTCCTCTATCTTGGTCTATAACATGCTTTAGAAGAACAAGAGAGTTGTTTTTTATTCATGATTTTTCATCTTTTGCGCATAAAATAGTCAATACTTTGGCTAAAATTGACTATATTAACTTTACATAACCTTTCTTTGCCTGAATGCTAATATTGGAGCTGACTACACAGTCACAAAGCCATCAGTCTATATATGCTATAGATATAGTTACAAAATCCCCATTCCAAAGCTAATGTGTGTTATTTTCTAAATTTTCTATGTAAAAGTCTGTCAATATTAGACCAAAACATCTCAATATCCATTGTTTAACCAAATGACACTATGACAGTATAGAAGTGGTGGTTATGTATACTCGTTACTATGGATACACTGTGAAGCTGGTATTATCTTTTAGGTATCACGGTACCAATTGTTTTTCCATAGACCTCAATGCTAATATTTGGAGAGATAACTATATTTTCTATCCTAATTTAGCATGCATCTCACACACTGTTATAGAGAACAATGTTAGATTGTCAATTTGACAATGAAAAAACCAGGTACTCCATTGCATTTAAGAGAGATAACTCTGCTGGAACTAGACAGGGGTATGAGTTATCTAGTCACAACATACCTATTTTCAGTCATGTGTATTACATTTTCAAAAAATCATAAAAAATACAAAATTTGATCTATTTAGGAATTAGCATAAATTCACATGTTGCCAAGAGGCTAAACTTTTTTTAAGCCTAACAGAAAGTACAACTCTTACATAATCCACCAATCAAAGCTTGTCTTGTTCTTAAGGGCTGAATGGTATGGACCCTACACCATAAGCTCCACCCATATGGACTTGCGCAATTGGTACCGTTATACCTATAGTGGAGTTCATCGCATGGGAGCATACTAAGCAAGGGACCAGACTAGAACCCAACGAGTCACTACTTAGTAGCGCCCATTAAAAAAAACAAAACAAAAAAAAACCATTAACCACTAGAAGTATAGTGTTGGTTGCGACTGCAAAGAGTTCTCAAGAAAGGAGACATGATTCATTTTCATTTGTCACATTTAGTTTATTATTTGGTTTCTCAATGAAATAAATACTTTAATGCCACTTATTACATACAACAACAAAAAAAAAACACAAACCAGCAGAACATTTTCAATGTGTGAGTGTCAACGGTCGGTCTTGTTTTTACACATCATTCGCGGAAGAATATGTACACTGAACCGTGATTTCATCAGAAGGCTTTAGCTCGATTCGACACATTGAACTCCTTTAGCAAATGTAAAAATCAAACAAATGGAACAATATTGAACATGTGGAACTTAAAAAAGTTGAGAATGTTAGCATTGCGGAGGCTTTATTGTGAATCAGTGTCTGCTAATGGGAGTATTCTTCTCCCTTTGGCATGTATTGGCGACTGCCCACCGTGCACGCCGTCCAAATGTGAAGTTGCATGGTGATGATGGATGTTTATTGTCAATGTGTTAGCGTTGATTGTATTTCCTGTAAAGAAGCTGCTTAAATCATGCTGTTTGAATCTTCCTTCATTTCCTGTGTGGTCAAGAGATTCATTCTGGTCTGGAGGAGAAGATGAAGGTAAAATTGTAGAAGACGTATGGGTTTGGGTTTTCGAGGCACCTGTAGGTAACAGCAGTCGCTCTTTGTTTGATAATATGTTCGAGATTGACTTTTGTTGAACTTCATTGAGCTTGGAGTAACTGTTTACACTCTGAACATTTTTATGTACACTTATTTGCATAATATGCGTTGCTGGGATGTCATGGTCATTAAGTTTTTGTAATAAATGCTTCCTGGCACTGAAAAAAAGAAGGGACACATGGAGAATAAAAGCTGGAAAGTACACTGGGATAGTTTAATTGGAAAAACATCAGATTTTACAATCTGAAGATTCAGGTTCAAATCCTGATCACGGTTTCAATGCTTTGTTCTCCATCGACCACCCTCAATAGTTTAACGAGTAGAAATTACATTTAAAAATGATGAAATATGATAATCAAGTAGTCCTCTTTAATTCATTATTAATGTTTTTGTTTAAATTTATTATTACACTGTGTACAAAATTGGGATGTCTTCCAATACAGTAATCCCAGAAGAAGAAGAAACCAAAAGAATCATTTGAACTGATTGTATTTAATTAGTCACTTTTGCAAGAAAAATATGCATTTTTAGATGTTTGCGGACTTTTTGGGTTACACAAAATTATACCTGTATGGCACAAGCTTCTTCCCGGTAGGTTTAAGATAGCTTTTCATTTCTTTCATTATTGAATATATTTTGTTGATGCCCATTGGTAGATTTTTGTACCATGCCTGGCCAGGACATGGAGCCAATATGTTCACTCTCAGGAGAAATGGACTGTCCGACTCTAGCATCTCTTTGGGTCGCTTGGATTTAAAAAAACTTATAGAGGCCACTGGACAATGGTCCAAATTATCTGGAATAGAATATGCCCTGGGTTTCACCTTTCTTATATTTCTGGGATTTGTCCCAGATCGAGTTTTCGTCTGTCGCTCTTGTGTATAAATGAGTTATTCTTCACCCAACTCCTCTTGTCTGACATCAGTATCACTCCATCTTAATTCATGTGTCTCGATGCCGGTTCTCATTCCAAAATAAGTGATACATATAAGCCACAATGAGTTCTGAAGAGATTTAGGATTATCAGGTCCTAGTTGTTTACATTGATACAAAGCATCAATTTCTGCATCAGTAATAGGTTCTGCTGCATTTGGGAGATTTCCTTTTCCCATCCCTTTCAATTGCTTCATTTTCAATTTAAGCATTTCTCTACATTTGCTGAACTGAATATCATTTATGAGGGAAAATCCATAATTTTTCTTTCTCAGATTCCTATCAAATGAGGAAAGAAAGCTCCTGAGAGTTGTTGGCTCAAATTCAGTTCCATTTTTCCTTTGGATTGCCAGAAAGAAATTCCCAATATGGTCATTCAGCTTGGAAGGTGGGATCAATTCCATGTTCCTCATTTCCCCAACTGAATTGAGATATGTTGCAAGCAGTTTAACATCATTTTCTGTTTTGATTCTTGTGTTCTTGTTTTCCTGCTCATCCAAAACATTTTGCACTTCTGCCACTGTCAGTTTCCAAAACCAGGAGTTTTGATTCACAGGCGCATCTTCTGTGGATTCTATTATATTAAAGTCAACACCTGCAAGCATTTCATCTACTTCTATATCCATTTCTAATTCCATAAGCACCAAACCCTCAGCTTGTGCCATATTTCTTATCAGCAGAAGACAAGTTGTATGCAATAAGCAAGGGCAATAACTCTTGTTATAAATAAAAGTAGTCCAAGAGCTAAATTGCATCATGGGAAAAATCTTATATTTTCACGTGAAAATACAAGGATATATTTTTCACATGTGAAAATTATAGGAATGATAAAATATGAAAAATATTTTACCTGTAATTTTCTACATTTCACACTGAAGTATATAATAAAAATGAATATTCAACTGAAATTGATCGTATTGGTGTTTAAATATAGTAAAAAAATTCATACGTTAAGACAGATATGCTACTTTTACACGTAGTTAAAATATATCATTTTCTCACACAAGAATTAAATATGTCTCGCATTTACATAGGAAATAAAATTTATTTTTTTATATGCCAAACCAGCTCCTGAATCGAAGGTTAAAGGATTAAATTCAAACTTCATCATACCACCCTTACTTCCACTCCTTTCTTCCCTACATTCACATCACTTTTAGCCGTATTCATAGGATGGTAAAATAAATATCAGCTACTTAGCGGTAGGGTTGGAATAACGTAATATCCTGCACGAACCTATAGTTTTGATACTTTCTTAACCCTATCTAACCCAAATCAAATCAAATTCGACAATGAATCATTGCAGCTTTACTTCATTTTTGGCCAAGATGGTGCCGGCAATTAAAATTTTAGAGACACGATCGTCTTAGCAAGAAACTTATTTCTGAATGAAAATACAGTGTTCATGTATTCGTTTCACCCCACACAGTGTTCCTTTTTCTTCCTGCATGTATAAACTATATAATAAAATTTCGCCAGGCACAATGGGAAATAATGTAAGGATATTTTTTCCCTTATGAAAAATTGTTCTTCTTCACGTATGAACAAATATGAACAAAACATTATGAAACTTATCTTGACTACTACTACTGCTACTACTACTACTACTACTACTACTACTAATAATAATAATAATAATAATAATAATAATAACCATAATGATAATGATAATATATCTTTTCTATTGTCGTTATGATATGCACATTTTGTCGTAGAGGATTTTAACATTATTAACGAGAATATCGATCGGAACATTAATGTATCCTCCATCAATCTCAATTTTCTGATCATTGTTTGTCCAAGATCGATATTTTAGCTGCCTCCAACGAGCAACGGCTTCATATACACAATACCATGGCCTGCCATTTTTGAATTGATATGGAAACATCTCAAAGAGGGCGGCATGTTTGGGGAGGTATATAGAGTGTGTCATCCCTGCCCCGTGCATTCCAACTAAAATATCCGTGTCTCGAATCCAAGCCAACTGGTCTTCCATTGGCATTGAGTCGAACAGTCGACCTTTTACTACAGCGTCAGGAAAATTATTTCTTAGTGCGTACAAAACCTCTCCTTCGTTAAAAATCTTTCTTTCTGCATGTCCACTAATGTCCCCTAATCGACAGACGTAATCTCGCCGAAGAATAACCGTTATTTTCACTTTTCTACAGTCTAAATAGGATGTGCTGTTTAGTCCGTGCTGTTGAATATAAAAGTGTCGATACTCCTCCAAAAAAAATTCTTTTTCCTCGTTATACTGATACAGGGGACTGTATCGTTCTCCAATACTCCAGACTAGATCCTTAAATAAGACTTGATTATCGAATTCTGATGCTCTCACAACTGAGCCAACAAGTTTTTTCCAGGTCATTTCATAATTGTGTATGGCCGGGTGCCCGTCTATTAACAGTAATGTCGTCTGCTCGGGTATCTTTTTGTAGTACATCATCATCAGGAAAATGTGGAAGCAGTGCATCGTGTACTGGTGTAAATTCCAGTAATCATCTCTTAAAATAGTTATAGTGAATCCAGGTATTACTGTAATATTTTCTTTGTTACCAACTACTTCTTTATTTTTTGCTGGACTGATGATATTTTTGTGTGACTGAGTCAATATTTCGGTCTCATTCAAAAAAATTTGGTTTAAAAACTTTTCGATACTCAGAGCTTTTGCAAATGGCATACTTTTCAAGGTTTCAGAGTTTAACAAAAGTGTATCTTGTTTCCTACAAAAAAGTTTCCAAAATCCTTGTTTAAAATTCCAGTACGTGTTGATTTCAACATCTCCGCTCGTAATATGATCGAACATGCTTCTCCCTCCTCGTATAGGGGATGAATGAAATTCCCTGGCATCCATAAGGACATTATGCAACCGTGCAAATTTCCACCCATAAGTTTTTAGATTTCCATCGCATATTTCATGTATGTGTTCGTCTTGTGTCCATTTTGAGAGGAAACCTTTGTCAGCCCTGAATTCTTCCTCGAAATAAGGATATATGTATTCGTTAACATGATTCACAGATTGGAAGCGAGTAATGTGCGAATGGAAGCTGCTCGTGTTGGACTGACTGAAAATATGTCTGAAAGCCGAAGCAATTGTTGTGTTTGTGAACGTTTCGTTCTTAAGGAACACAAGCAGAGCTATTCCAAACATGGCTATTACCATGCTCGTTTTTCTGCGAGGTGTTAACCTCAAGGTGACAACTGTCCTTCCAGAAGGCATTCAAACGCTGGTAATCCCACTTCTCACTATAATAATAATAATAATAATAATAATAATAATAATAATAATAATAATAATAATAATAATGAGGAGGAGGAGGATACTACTACTACTATTAATACTACTACTATAATAATAATAATAATAATAATAATAATAATAATAATAATAATAATAATAATAATAATGAGGAGGAGGAGGAGGATACTACTACTACTATTAATACTACTACTATAATAATAATAATAATAATAATAATAATAATAATAATAATAATAATAATAATAATAATGAGGAGGAGGAGGATACTACTACTACTATTAATACTACTACTATAATAATAATAATAATAATAATAATAATAATAATAATAATAATAATAATGAGGAGGAGGAGGATACTACTACTACTATTAATACTACTACTATAATAATAATAATAATAATAATAATAATAATAATAATGAGGAGGAGGAGGATACTACTACTACTATTAATTCTACTACTATAATAATAATAATAATAATAATAATAATAATAATAATAATAATAATAATAACAATAAAAATAACAATAAAAATGAAAGTTAGAGATGAAGAGTAAAATAAGTAAGTACCAGACTCAGCTTTCACGGCTATCAATATTAAAGCGAGAATGTGACATATACAACTGGATCTTTATATTGTAAACAAATTTAAGAATAATTTAAGAATAATATTAATCGCAGTCTAAAGTTCTTTACGCTGATGGCGGTTTTGGAGATGAACATTTTGATTCTTAAACTGGGACGTGGCTTATTAACTCGGCGTTGTACGATATTTCTGAGATATGTAAACATCAACATCATGTACTATGTACTATGCACCAACGCGGGTGGTAATACAGAAGATGAAAACTATGTAGCTCTATAATGTTACCAAAAATGTTTTAGACCCGTTATCATTTTCCTCAAGAAATGCAAAACTCGGAATCCGAGTTTGTGTTCGTATCATAGTCTTTCGGACCTTAAAACTAAGGGAGACCGGTACATTACGAAGACAGATGTGTTACAATTATTGCATAAATACAAATACTATATGTTTGCATGTTGAATCTACCTTCAAGTTTTGCAACAAGAAACAAGTAATGATGTTGACGATGACAATGACGACAAATAATGCAATGATATTCGAATGGAAAGAAGAAATTCAAATTCAAGTAACAATGTGCAATGCTGACTTAAACGTGTCAGGTCCGTTTTTAAAGGAGTGAAAAAGCAATATAGAGTACACAGTACATTTATCTATTTGCAAGTTCAGTCATATATCTAACATATAAGTTTAAATATAAAGACACCGTGTTAAATATTACAAAAGATGCCCTTGGTAGACAAATGTACGTGCGCAGAGAGAGAGAGAGAGAGAGAGAGAGAGAGAGAGAGAGATTTTTAACGTAGCTTTAACCATTTTGTGGCAGTTTATAGTGATATCTAGTAATGGGGCAACATGCCGCAGACATGTAGCATGGTGCCCCCACACAGTTACATTATCTTAACACCAGGTCGAACAATCCTAACACTACTAACCTCTTAATGCTGAGCGCTTAGCGAAGCAGCTGTTAGTACCATATTTGTAAGTCATTTGGTATGATCTGGCCGGTTTTGAACCCACGACCTCTCGCCTCCGAGGCCGACTCTCACCAACTAATTAAACAATATAATGAAAATAATACAAAATGTAGACAAAGAAGAACTATCTACTAAGACTCAAAATTGGAACACGATATGCAATGCCCAACAACTCATGAGATGAACAGCTGGTGAAGTGTGTGTATGTGAGTGTGATTTAACGTATATTTACAAATTTGTCAGTCATATTGCTACATTATCTGCAGTGAGGCAGCTTATAGTGATGTCCAGCACTGGGGCGTCATGCCACTGACATGCAGCATCATGTCCCACCAGTCACATTATCCTGACGTCAGGCGTACCAGCCCTAACACTAACGTCTTAATGCTGACGAAGTCTTTGGTATCACTCTGCCGGGGTTCGAACCAGCGAACTCCCGCATCTGAGAATGACGTTTTAACCAATTAGGCTACCAGAAAAAAGCCGGAGAAAATCACTCTCATAAAGATATATATACAAATTCACTGAATAATGTTACGATACTAACGCCGACTCTTATTTAACTCGTGTAATTTTGAAATTACCATAACGTGTTCGCGACTTTAATATAATACAGTCTGTGGTTCATATAACCATTTCTATTGTAAAAAAAAATTAAATTCATAGTTCAAGATTCCAAATACAGGGTTAAAAATTCTCATCCTTTTAAGGAAGTTTTCATGTTACTTCTCCACCCTCCTACCGATTACATATGTTGCTAACTGTATTATTCTGTCGCCAGCTGCATTGCTTTTGCTGTTGTTGACCATACTGCTCTGTTTCGAACCATGTTATTATTTTGCCAGCTATGAGGATCTACTGTCAATTAGGTGTTATTGTTCCACTGGTACTATCTACTGGCGTCTGCCTCTTTGATAGCACTCTGTGTTAATACCTCACTATGTGTCATAATTTGAATAGCACATGGAGTCGTAAATGGATATTTTGAAATATAACTTTAAAATCCACGGAAGAGTTTGCACGAATTTAAACCTTAAAAACGTTTGGAAATTGGAAATTCTGCATACGAACTTAACACCTCAACTTCAAAACATAGACTCTGAGGGATGAAGAAAAAAAGGACCCGTGAACACTCTTGACAAAATTGCGTGATATTTCATCCAATGAATCTACCCATCATATTTCCTTTTTGAGTATCACTGATTATTGATGGAAGAACCTTTTAATCCTAGCTGCAATGGCTCCCAAAGCAATTTTATAGTCAATATTTAAAAGTGAATTAGGTCTCCAGTTTTTAAAATATCTACTATCTTTTTCTTCCTTTGGTAGACATGTGATGGCTCCCTGAGTCTGAAAATCTGAAAGTTTTCCTACAGTATATCCGCAATTTATTGATTTGCAAATAAATCCCCCAAGAGACTTCCAAAAGAATTAATAGAACTCTACAGTGAATCCATCTGAGCCAGGACTTTTCCATTTTCGATCCGTTTTAGAGACATACCGACTTTATTAATTGTAACCAGACCTTCGCATGATTCTCTTTCTTCATGACTAAGTTTAATATTGTGATTAAGAAATCTATTTAGAGTTTCTTGAGTAGCCTCATCATTAAGCTGAGCAATTCTACTTTTGTACAATTCCATATAAAACTGTTTTTGAGCTTCTAAAATATCTATTTGGTCAGATATATTTGTCCCATCATCTAAAATAATTTCCTTTTTGTTTTATTGACGTAGTTTCTTTTTTCAAAATTTAAAAAATACTTTGTGCTTTTTTTTTTTTACCAAACTAGTACCATCTAGCTTTTGATCTTAATATAACACCTTCTGTGTATTTTTTCCTAGATTCCTTTAATTCTGCTTTTTTTTCTCTCTCTAGATTTTCCAGAGATTCCCCTTCTATGTTAGTCACCAGTCCCCCTGAATTTCTATTATATCCTACTCAAAATTCTTTAATTTATCCCGTTTTTATTTTGTTTTCCTAATAAAAAAAACATATAGTTTCAGATCTTATTTTCATTTTCAAACTTTCTAGAGCATTTGATTATTACAGGATAGAGAAACATGGAGAGAGTCATCTTCTCTCCCCCCCCCCCCACATAAAATTCATTTACCTTGTCAATTATACACTTTTTGACCAAATCAGTATACTCAATGTTTCTCAGTTGGGTATTACAATTCCAATATCCTTTCCCCTTTGACACGTTGAAAAAGCCACACTCAAAACAATAGGTTATTTTCACGTGACGTCACAAAACGTGTGTACTTTGATATCCGCCATTTTGATTCCCAATCCCCCATAACCGGCATCTCATAACATTGTTCTAACTGCATCATTACGAAGGCACGTTTCATTTTATGAGTAAGCAGGAAAACATCGTTTTAACATTCGATACAAAGTCATGGTCCGTTAGACACGTGTTTCATTTGAATATCTTTAGATGACACTTATTTGACCGGTTATCGCTTTCATTCAGCATCATCCTACGTCCACCATCTCCACAACAAATACAATATTTGACCATACTAATTAAAATGGTTTGTCAAATATTTTTTGGGCACACATGTTGTCGAGAACAGTGTTTGTACATAAAAGTTCTAGCATAAAATACATGCTATGAAATTTTATTTCGTGACTGATATTGTATCCAGAAAAGCATTATCTGGAAATACTCTTTAAAGACTAGAAGCTTAGGGATATGATACGAATGACTTTTTAAAAATGGCATATCTCTCAGATATCAATAAACACGATTACGGTTCAACTTTACTATTCTGTCCTTCAATATAAGCAAGAAAACTTCCAGCTTTATTTTTATTTTTGTGCTATAGGGCACATAGGTAATTTGAAGTATAATCTATGTATCGTTTCGATAAAGTAAATATCCTTATCGATAGTTAAATCAGTTTATTATCTTGAATATACATGATAACTAAATGTTGACAACGGTTTGTTATGTAATCATAATGGCGGCAGAAGGTGCGCGCGTGTTGCATTGTAGGTATTTGCGTACTTAATCGTGACGTCTGTGAAAACAACCTATAGCTGAATGATCAGTCTTATACCCTAGTAAGATATACACATCAACTGTATTCATGTGAATGTCATTCGATACAAGAAAATAATCTAATCTATTTTGTGTCAAGGGAGATTTTTGCCTCCGGATATACATCTTCAAGTCTTGATTGGAATTTCGCCAGGGGTCAATTAATTTCAATTCGTTTTTCAGATCTTGAATCGCTGCCCTAGACTGATGGTGTTTGTCATGTAAAATATTATAAGTATCCAAATCTAAGTCTTGAACAGTATTCCAGTCTCCGCACATTATAATTGATGAGTTCTCAAAAAATAAGATCTCCTCTTTTAACTCTCTAAAAAAGCTAGGATTTTCAACATTTATAACCATACAAATTCATGAGGGTTATTCTGTTGCCATTAATTGCAATATCTCAAATAATAAATCTATTACTATAGCAGTGGCTAAGTATACATTTGTATCCCCTTTCAGATGCCCAATATATTTCATTGTTTTTTGTACTATGAGTTTCTTGCAAGCATACTATAGATACATTATTTTGTTTTACCCAGTGAAAAATGTCCCTTCGTTTAAAGACTGAACCTTGCAGGCCTCTAACATTTATAGATATAATTTTTATGCTATTATCCATGGCAAAGGTATAAATTTTACATATACATGTTCTTGTACAGGAATGTATGAAGTAATTATCACCTTGAGTTTATCATATGCATGCCTTTCACTCTCACACTCACACAGAAAACAAACATCCATAATAAAATCCTCCATGGTGTTACAGTACATGCTGTAGATTTGGCTGAAGTTAACATTTGATACAGTATAACATTTGATACAGTATAACATTTGATACAGTATACGAAAGACAACAGTTTTGTAAACCAATAGGCACAGATTAATACGAGTATAAGATACAAATTAATGATTGAAAAACAAAGTATGAATGAAAGCATACATGGAAGTGGTGGGTAATTGAATGAATGAGCAAGAATGGAAAACTGAAAAAATTAACGTTGACGAGCAATGTTGAATAGGGTGAATAAACGACTGAGTAAATAAATGTGTATATAAATGAAAGATGATTTTTGAACTAAGTGAATTGATTATGGAGAGATATTACGAAATAAATGAACAAAACAAACCCATAAAAAACAACAAAACAAATCTATTAATTAATGACAAAACTGGTGAGAGAAAGAAGTAACTTGTATAAAAATATTATGTCAGTTATTATACTTAACAGAATCTAGGACTCGTACTAGACCATTTCTGTATTGCCTCCGAAACACGCCGTTTTCCAAACGACCTCTGAAATCGACTCGCACTTATGTAATAATAACTACATCAAATTAACTAAGATTGCTAAAGATTTAACAAATACCCTCTTTATCGCATCTCCAATTATTTTTTTAACATACACTCCCAAGTAAAATGGATACAAATGCATTTAAAAGTTCAATTAAAGCAAGAAGCCGAACTATCTGGAACGGCAATCAACACAACAAAAGAGTAAAGCAATACGACACAGTAAAAAAAATAAAAAAAATTACTCAACCAACTAACATAGGACAGATCGTAACAACAAATAACTCCCAAAATCAAGAAATTTAAAAATTACGGCTCTGGGTCTACTTCACCTTGGACCATGAACTACTAAAGAGTAGCAGGGGGGTTGGGGTGAATCCGACAACTTTTGGAGGCGTCGATTCGGCAAACTAAAGCTTCCTCGAAAAGCGTCCACGGGCCAAAAAAAAGACGACATGGTCGTTGTCCCACCCCACCCCCTACTACTAACGGGTTTAACAATTTTTTTCCATGAAGTCGCTATGATTTCACAAACAGACTAATTTGTAAAACCTCACCTCGTAAATCAATTAGATTATTGGACTGGTCAGTGAGTTTGAAGTTAATTCTCGTTAACGAATCATTATGACATCGCATACAAAATGGATTAGTTGGATCCTCAATGATTAGAAACCCTGGAGGGGCTGTTGGTGCAAATGAATATAAAATATATCCCTGCTGAGCTTGATTTGATCGCTCGAGATTTATTTGATAGCTTCCTTCGATAACATCACACACTAAATTCAATGCAATCACCGAGGATATATTGACGTTGAACGGAGCGATATGCCTACCACCACCATCTGGGTCGTTATCATGTTTGAGGATAGTTGTCTGTGGTTGTGGTATTTTTTTCCATGCGGCGAGTATTTGTAGAAAATACTCATCGAGGAGATCATTAACAGATTTTTTTTAGTTCATTTGCGTTATATCCAGGAAATTTAAAATCGGGTAAATCAGCTTATGTGATATTGTAACCGGTTAGGAAATTTTGTTTATCTCCGTTTTTGTCATTAATTATTACTTGAATTATTCGTGTGTGGATATATTCCTTGTCGGATACAAGCTGATTTAATATCCTAACATATTTTATTATCGCATCACATGATTTTGTTATATCAGAGAGATGCTCTTGGAAGCTCCATCGTAGTCGTTCTAATTGTGTTTTATGAAATTGATTAATTTCCTTCAAATAATCAATGACTTTAGTTAACGTAAATACAATTGCAATGGATGAATCAGGAGTTTTCTCAAGACCAAATTCCCATTGCATGGTTTTGTTATCAAGAAATGTGAATCTATCAGTTAATTTTGCATTTTGTATATCAAGTAAATAATTTCGATATGATGGGTTGATTTCATGATATGATTGTACATCCGTGAAATAATCAGATTTTTTAAGTTCGGGTATTTGATAAGATGCCTGAGGTGGGATTTCAGGCCAACCCAGTATTGTCCTTATAGAACTCTGATAGATATCTACGACATAACTGGGCGAGTTAATTTCAATGGCAGATGATAACGTCGGCTCATGAACCGTTATAACGATTTTCGATTCTTTTCTAGTATTCTTGGGTCAATAACACCGCGGTGATGGAAGTGTTGCAAATTTTTCTTTATGCAATTCAAATAACTTTATCTGAAATGTGTCTCTGACTATTTTTCTACTTGCAACTATCAAATCATTTGGTCTCCACGTTTCCCAGGAATCATTTAATGGGGTTTCCGAAATTATTTCACGCGCTATTTCACATTGGATTTTATCCGATTGTCTAATTAGTTTCTTGAACTCGCGTAATTGTTCATCAAGTGCTCTATGATCGGTATTAATTTCTTCATAATAGTCTACAAAATTCTTCAACCAATCATGTGGGGAGAAACCGACAAAGGGTGGATGGCTGGCCATGATCGCCGCACATTATCAGTTTTGTATTCGCTAGCAATAGCCAATCAAGAAATCTTTGTAAATGCATGTAACGATACCGTGCATATCTCATCCCAAATAATGACTTCAGGAATAAATTTCTCACCCATTCGATCAGGAGTCCATTCGTCGCCTTTCCATCGAAAGAAACTGCGATAAGTGCAAGCATTAATTCCTCGCTGTTTCATCTCTCTTGCAAGTCTGTGGGTCGGTGTTATCACAATCATGTTTGATGCGTTTCAACGAAATAATTCAATCGCACGAGTCGTCTTTCCTGACCTACCACAGCCGTTTAGGTACACGATTTTATATCTACATATTGGATCAGATATCGACGGTGCATTAGATAGTTCTGATATCTGATTATTTTTCAAGTAATTGTTTTTAATCGTAACATCTGCTGATTTGGAATAATCACACGGTATTTCTTTTTTAATTCTCCATGATTTCCAACTCTCGTCAGAATTAGTGAATTCAGCCACTGCTTCGATGTGTTTCACGTTTGTATAAAATGAATCAGTGGCTACTCTAACTGCGGTGTTAGGAAAGCTATTTATCATTGAATACAAATTAATAGATACATAACCAAGCATAGACGCCCTCAAATGTGTATACTGAAGACTGTATACATCGTTGTAAGTAACAATTGTACCGAATTTTGTTCCATCGGACAAAAAAACCGTCTTTACGATTAACATATATACCCTTAGATGTTACATCTGCGATTATAAAATCGTATTCAACGCTATCTATAATCAACCGTGAAGAATATCGATTATTGTCGTATTTTCCACCCTGAGTGAATTTACCAATTATTCTTCTACCGAGATCTTTTGTTTGTTTATTTCAAACTTCAAATATCTGTTTGGACCATTTCAAGATATATTCTTCGTCGAGATCAGGGAATTGTTTTCTATTTTCGCTGATTATACTATCTAGACTATCAGGTTGTGGTAACCAGACTTCAGTCTGCGCTCGATATGATATAATCGCTTCACTGACAATCAGCGATATCAGCATTTTAAAATGAATCATACACTGCTTGAAAAGATGTCTTTACTAGCACTTAAAAGATAAAGAAAGACAAACTTTGCTTGACCTTTACTTAACTTTAATACAAATTTTGGGAAAAAGTTAAAAGTATTAAAGATGATATTTACAAGCAATTTTAGGGTCCTAAAATGCAAATAAATGACCCACTTTTCCAATGAACAAAAGGTGCATGAAAGAATAACTTTTAGTTTGTAAAGATGTTGTAAATTGTTCCATTAAGTAATTAAATGAAATAATTCCATTTCTTAAAAGGTGACAAAAAGACCAAATTTAAGTCGTAAAATCTCATTAAAGTTTAACATTAGATGTCTTTACGTTAATTAGTATATACTCCAATTTACCTTTACAAAAATTAAAGTTGTAGAAAGTATTATCTTTTATTAGTCATTACTGGCAACAAAATAAGGATTTTCTACTGTAAATGTGATAATAACTTTGATTTGCATCAGAGTATATATTGTGTGTAAATACCTGCAACAAGGCATTACATTACACATTCAACACTTTTTACCAGTGAGTCTGGTTTTAATACTCCATCCCAGCAGTGGTGAATGGTGATTCAAGTTTGATGGTTTCTTCTAGATTTTATAATCTCCATTGCAACCAATGCAATACCACCATATCCCTATGTATACCAGTTATCAGGTGCACAAAAAGGACAGTAATCTTTTGCATGAAGAATTTACAAATCAGGAAAACTTCATGTCGATGGAGATGTCTGTTCACTACTGTAACCTTGGTTAATAATTTAGTGTAACGCTAGCACTGAAAGGCACGTCTTTGTTGCATCAAAGCCAATGTATCACTGCCTCAAACCAGCTGACGAATGTTAGATCACGTGTTCTAATTCCGTCATCTGATTGGTTCAACATGAACATAGCTAAAATTTGTAACTGACCTCGTGTTTGGCAGAACCACCACAGACAAAGAGGGGCCCAAACAAGGGGTCAGGTAAGGATGCATTGTGCGTTATTCAAACTATATATCTAACCAATTAAATTACAATTTAAATAATACACAATACATAACACCACAAGAAATAACAAGATGACACCAAAAACAAACACCATAGGCAGTAAGGATGTAGGTTAACACTCTACTCTCTCTTCTTTCCTCTTTAGACACTATCCCTAGATACCTTCTCATTAGGAGTACAACCAAATGTACAGTGTTAAAAACATAAGTATCAACCACACCGAAAAGCTTAATTAGAACCAACAGATGCACCGAGAACGGAGCAACTTAACCAGGTAGAGAAATATGATAGAGACCCCAAATCAAGAACATATAAGGTAGTCTAAAACTCCAAAGACTATCAGGTCCGGCGACACAAGGTCGCACATCAAATAGAAAAAGGAAGAACGTAATTTAGATCCCGTAAAATTAGAACATATAAGGTAGTCAAAAACCCAAGACTATCAGGGCCAGCAGCACAAGGCTGCAAAACTAACTAAATAACCTAAGAAATATGGCATAATTAGAACCCCAAATAGAACATATAAGGTGGTCAAAGCCCAGACCATCAGGCCCGGCAACACAAGGTTGCACATAACAAAATTAGGAAAACAACTACACAAAAATACACATCGAGCACACAACATTATAAAACACTGTTACATAAACGTTGTACACTCAAAAGCAGCACAGAGTATATAAATAGGGATAGGGTACGTCCAAAGAAGCAGCCCTTGCCAGGCACTTCGCCTCGCCCGCAAAACCTGCCGCAGCAACTACACGTGCTTAGCACGTCCTAAAAAACCCAACAGAAACAGAATGAATTAATATGAGTGTGTGCTGGAACTATTCCCACTCATATATGTGGCCCTACAATCACACAGTAGTAGCTCAATAGCTACTCCGATGTGACGGCCCAAGTAAATAGTGTTCCATGAACACATAAATGCCTGCAGGGTGGCGGCTCCATTCCCACCCTCAGGATAAAGTAAATAACCGTCTCTTGACGGATAAAACAGTGACAAGAGCCCTCGGGACGAATCACTTTAAACGCATAATGTCAGTCATAAATATTCTCTTCACCAAGCAAATGACTCATTCAGGATTTACAAAGAATAATTCATTGATTTCAAGAGATGGAACTGATTAATGTAGCATTGACTAGTTGTTAGATATTTTTGGCAATATAGATATTAATAAAATGTATTTCACAAATAATTGCTTTCCTTTAATAGCTATTTAACCCCTTTGTTGTTCTTTTTATAAATATTGGCCATTATCATGTATAAAAATATATCAATTAAGATACTGTTTGATTCTGATGTTAACTGTACATTTTGATGTAATGATTGCAATAAATTTATTTAACTATTGATCATTTGTAATTGTTATCATTGTCACTTTTATCTGGATTTCTTGTATCTTTGATGGAACAGTCCCATTAAACAAATCTCTCTGGTTGACCTAACTATACCATCTGTCCTTAAGTTAAATGAAACAAAGTGGACAAACTATTTAAAGTATGTAAGCATGTGGCAGAAAGCTTGCAGTTTAGTTTGGATTTAATATCTGTAAAGTCAGACTTTCAATGCCTTTCATTTTTGTAAAGACAACTCAACTGCTTTTATAGTCTTTACATTGACAAAAGATGAACTTTCATCTTTTTGTTATGTAAAGATATTGTAAAGGTGATACTGATACATTTTACATCTTTACTTGTATTTAAGTATAACTTAAATATTTGTAAAGGCAACTTTTCATACAGTGATATACCGTAATAGCATTATTGGCATTTAGTGTTTTTCAGATATATGTCTACCAATCCAAACATAACAACACGGATGAAGGCCTGTAGCCAATTCAAATAATACCACACGAGCGAATCCGGTTAAATCAAAATTAGGTAATGGTCCATTAATCGCAACACGGGTCATTTCATGTGTGGAATGTCCAAATCGCTTGAAGTATTCAGCACATTCTCCATACCCGAGAAAACTCCCGGGATAACACGCAATCATATCAACCGAAATAATAGTTTTAGGGTCATATTTTGTATTCCATAATCCGCCATGGTTATATTCGATGCAGCTTGATATCTGATAGAAATTCAGTTCTTGATGGTTTCCACATGTTTTTCTTTCTTGCAAAATGAGCTGCAACCGACGGAACTGTAAAACAATTTTTTAGTTAGTGTTCTTCGTGTTCTGTTGAGAAACCACTAGCTAGTTTTTTCATCTCGTTGTGGAGGGCTTCATTACGGTATAATTCGCCATTGGGTATTACAAATTGATCAAATTTACCCTCTTCATGCTCTAAACTGTGAAGTAACCACACTGATACAGGATCGTTTTTACTTAATTCGTAAATAAAATCAAATAATTTCTCCTCAGAGAAATCCCCGGCAGAGAACTCCGCGGGTATATATTTTATTGTTATATCTCGCGGAAATATTGTTACTGCAGGTGTCCACGCATGTTCGTTATGGTCAATAATTTTGATTGGAGCTCCTTTTGATTTATATTTCGATTCGTGCAATACTTCTGTTATCGTCGTTACTGATATTGGGAATCTTAATGATGTTTCTAAGTTGGTTATATCCTGGATCGTTGCCCCCCCCCCACTCCTTCACTGTTAGTCCCTATTCATTTATTTTTTTGCGTCTTAGATCAGTCATTTTGTTTCCACGCAGCGCATTTGTGAAGTGCTCTATTAATTGTTCTGCTATACAATTCAACGATGACAGTTTCATGGGTTTTAATTTTTCAATACTTGGTTTATTATTTATCGGATATATTCCATAAACAACTGCTGTTACAGGATAAGATCTCTCGTAGTACGGTTTGTCAATTCCAGTCAGAATTCCTGGTTTGGAATCTCGACTCACAGTTACAGTTCTTTTATCTTTCAGGATGGGTTCAAATTTATCTTGAATAATCCAGTCTCCCGTTTCTGAGCGGATAATGAATTTCACTCTAAAAAATACTTTTTCTTGTCAGGATGTGAGATTATTACTGCTGCTTTTTTGTCGTTCATGGTAGCATCAACACTACCATCAATTCGAAATGTCGACCAACAGTGAGATGCTCCATCACGCTTGAATTCATTAAAACAATCACGAATTTTACCTATCATGGTTCTATCACTTATTAGAATCTTTGGTATCTACAGAGACTCTATCGAGATTGAATTTAATATTTTTCCAAGGCTTAATTTTCGATAATCTCTCTAACTCCTTCATATTATAATTAAAACAAGTATTTAAAAAAGAAAAATATTATATAATGAATCATTGCAAATGGTTGATGATAGAATCAGTAACCGCATGTAACAAATCATGCAGAAATGAATTATGTGGGTATCATATGCAAAGCTTTCGTCGGGGAAGTTGTGGCCCAGTCCCTTGCATACGATGTGGGGTAGGAGTGCGTGGTAAATCTCAGTTGTGTCTCAGTTGTGGTGGTAAGCGATACAGAGAGCTAAAGTGCTATTATGATAAGAAAATCGAAAATTCCATTAAAAAAAACTCCATCAATGACTCTGTCATTGACAGCGTCTTTGACAGCGTCAACGACAAAATCATAAGAACACCTCAAGACTACATTGGAAGATTTCTCAAGTAATGATTAAACCAAGTAATAAATTAGACAAATAGTATTATAGTATATAAATAAACAAAGAATTTCAATCGCATCCCGTAATCAGCAATTATGAAGCATCCCGTGACGGTATTGTCAGAAACCGTAGACCAGTCGGTATTCTGAATAATCGGGGGTATTTGTTGTTTGGCGCTGGAAGGAAGAGATATCTTAATCATCGATTTGCGTTCGAATGTCACAATGGATTGATCGAAGATGGTCTTGTTATTGATCACATTGATTCCAATCCTAGGAATAATTCCTTTGATAATTTACGAGCCATTACGCCGAGTGAGAATAATGCATTTGGGAAAACTGGAAAACACGTTAAAAAATTTGCAAAATGTATAAAATCATTTAATACAGCAACTAATGAAGAAATGGTATTTCGATCAATGGCTGAAGCCGGTAGATATTTCAATATTTGTAGAGCCTCGGTACGATATGTTGCAGAGAATATATCCAATACGGCTGTCTCCAAGACAACTGGACAAAAAAGTCAATTTACATACATTTAAATTTCATTTTATACTATAGTATATAACATCAAAGGGGAATAACTCGTGTGGGTATGTCGGCTTATGAAAGAGTTATCGATCTCAATGGGTTCTGTCACCTGATTTCGAGGGTTATTTTCCAATTATTTCTATTGGTTGATTTTTAACTGTCACGATTCTCAGCGGAGATATAATCAATTGGGGAAATTATCTGTTTTGTAAGAAAACAAATCAAATACGCAGTGCTTACAAACAGTTGTATTCTTTTTCTTTTAGTATTTTTCAGGTATTCGGTCTTAAATGCTGTCAATAATCATTATTAAGTACACGAAAGAATAAAATCGCACATCTCCGCGTTCGGCTTACATGTATAACCAGCTTATATACCATACCGTGTGTTATATTATTGGGGCTTTAGCGTAAAAAATCATACGTGAACAATCATACAACCCACAAGCTATCACATGGTGTGTGGATACTTTTTGTATTCATACAACCTGGGATTTATCTGGGTTGTATGATTGTCACGTATGAATGTAGACACGCCCCGTCATTATCATCCATTCATTCGTTCATTGTATATCATCCATTCATTCATTGCATATAACCACACCATTGACGTCATTCTATAATCCATGTGACGCCCATTCCCCTAAGCATATCTTCTTAGGTTTCTAACCCGGTATTTCACGAGTTAGGTCCCTTATCGGGGAATATGCTTTGTGGAATGACTATGGACGTCAAAAAATAAACAGTAAACATGGATGTAATAAGCTCTCCATCACATTAGGGTAACCCCACAGGATAATTCAGAATGAATTATCGGCCAAGAGAAACGGTCATAGGGTCAAAGAGAGAAAATCTCAAAGAGAGATTCAAAGAGAGAAAATCTCTGGTTGTGTAAACAACCTCAAAGAAAAAATCTCTGATTATAACCAACAGAGAAAAATACTCTCAAATAAAAAGAACCCTATGAATGACACAGCGGCCTAATAAGGGACCAAATGAATGATAACCGCTCATCATGATTTACTGTTTATTTTTGAAAAATATATTAGAAATATATTTTATTATATAATATGAATTCTGAAAATATCAATGAGGTTATAACTGAGATTTTAAATTTGAGATCTCAAGGAATTCAATTGTCAGATAAATTAAACTGTGATAGAATCCTCACACATTTCCAAGACATTGAATATGGCATTCAAAGGAATAAACATATGTTACCTAAGGCATATAGTTTTATTAAACGAATTCAACGCGCAATTTACGATACTTTCAAATATGAAAATGACGTAATTAAGTTTGTCCCGTTATTTACTATCGTGAAAAAATCAAGAAACAATTAGGAAATGAATATGAAATGAAACGAGCAGGTAATTCAAAAATTAAGAATATTAAAATGATGATCCGTCAAACCGAAAATTCCCTTTTGGTAACCTCAGCCGAGTAAGGTGTAACCAACGATTTGAGATGTATACAATACTTCAATGCTTCTCTGTGTTGCACAATGGACAGGTAAAATTCTCACTATGAATCGACATGTATAAATACTTCAATGTTTGTTTACAATACAATGAACAGGTAAAATTCTTACTTAACAGGTATGTGCGCTCAACTAGAACGAAATTTGTAGCGACGGGTATTATGTATCAATGAACTACAAGTAAGTAATAGTGAAATTCGGGGTGGGTATATTTTTTTGGTTGTTTTTGAGTCATTTTAGTCATTTTTCTTATTGTTAAAAACAAAGTTTATCTTTGCAAGCTAATACAATGATAGTAGCTTTTTCACACACTGAATACTCTCATTAACTCTTCAACACGCAGGCAAGAATGGACATATTGCATAATTTGATCGTAGTTACAACTAATCGTTCGTATAGTATCCTGTTGCAGTTGTTGCATTTGGTCTTCAGTGAGTAGAAATTTATCATCGTCGCCGAGGTTATCAATAACTAGTTCAACGTGAAAATTATCTTGATTGATACCGCTATTAATCCTATTGAAAATTTTCTTGATTGCGTTTTCAAGTTTATGTTTATCGTCAATAACTATTCGCGTATGAAGATACATATTATTGTAATAGTCTACATTTTTCTAAATTGCAAATGTGTAAAATCCATAGGATTTTCAATCACAATGAAAGTCTATGACGAAAATCTAAGATGAAAATCCTTGTTGAATTCGTAAACGATTTTCACGATTTTACATCTAACATCATTTGTAATTGTTCCCCTCGGGGATCAACCAAGGAAAGGTTCTGGTCGACTATTCTAAAATTCATCCTCGTGCTAAGATTGTTGGTGGTTTCCAAGTATGTTAAATGAGGTGGATTCATCACGATTAAACTCCCCGGGGAAACATTTGGGGAAAACGTATATAAAATGTATCAGAGATCAGCGTTATCTGATGTTGCTGTGTCAACAGAATAACTACCTAACACTGCATCACAAATAACGTGTATGGCAATCATGGACGATATGTCAACCTTGCCAGGTGATCTGTGTTTGTTGTTGCCGTACACTGAATTATTCGTCCGTAGAATTTCTATGGGTTGATTTATTTTAAACCATAGCGCGTGAATCTGTGGGAAAAATTCATCAATGAGATCTTTGAGTGATTTCTTCATCGATGGTACATTCTATCCTGGGAATTTCATGTAAACTAAGATTGTGTCAGTGCGCGAAAATACCCGCTTGAACGTTTCTTTGGTGGGAGGTCTATCTCTGTACACCAACGAGAGTAATCTATCGTTGAGATAGTTCATATCGGCGCTAATTTGATTTTGTTGTTGTTGTTGTTTAATTGTCCCACGTGAAGTTGTTAAATCGATTAACAGAGATCGTTGTAGATAATCTCGAAGCTGGTTTAATTTTGTTTGAAATAATCGTTTCATCGCGTTGAAGATCTCAAACAAACTTTTCTGTGTGATTACAAATACACCTTGAGCACCTAGAGCAAATCGCCATATTATGCTACCGTACTCGTTATACTGATATTTTCCAAGTGCATCAGTTTCCTTCCCATCATAAACATCATACGAGAACATTTGTTCGACATTACTGTATCGGAGAAAATTAATGTCAAAATCGTAATTGAATTTGGGATTCTGAGCCGGTAATTCATCAGTGAAAAAGTCAGATCGCTTCGGTTCCGGTAGCGCTTGATGAACCGCAGGAAGATTTTTCAACCATGCTTCGCGGATCCTTGGGAAGAATTCGTCAACGACGTCGTTGAGTTTTCCTTGTAACCATTGTACGTTATATCCTGGAAGTTTAAAATCGGGGATATCTTCAACGTGGATTTTGTACTTCGTTGCAAATTTTGTTCTAGTTTCAAGGTGATCATGACCTAATATAAATTGAATAACCCACAAATTAAATTTGTCCATGTCGGAGATAATTTGGTTATATACTTCAATGTATTTGATGACCTCATCTCGGTTTGGTGGGATTGTACTGATTGCTGTTACCATATAACCTCTAAATCGCTCGAATTCGACATTTATTGATGCGAACTGTCTAGTAATAGTTGGTTCATTTACTGAAATTCCAAAAGTATTGGCCTTCGTCGGATCCTTTAAAAGATTAACATTAACATTTAATGGTAAATAATATGCTAAAGTATGAACATCAGGATCATCATAATGATTATAACCATGATAATCTTCCCTCGTGGAAATATAGTATTCCTTTAGTGGCTCCAGTGGCAGATCTTTTATATCAACAGAGCCAGGGATGTACTCGGGCCAACACAACAAGGTTCTAATTGAGCTATTGTATATATATATATATATATATATATATATATATATATATATATATATATATATATATATATATATATATATATATATATATATATATATATATATATATATATATACGGCGTAGTCAGGTGAATTTATCTCGATGGTTGTCGACAGCAGAGATTCATGTCCTATTATTTCAATGGGAGATTTATCTGGCCCAGGCGACTATTATATTTTTTCCGGTGATTGTTTCAATGCCATTTATGATCTCCGCGTTGATATCTTCGATGTCATATGCGCCAGTAGGTAAATGTAATGTGTGCCATTCCGGTTCACCTCCAGTTCCATCTGGTTTGACTTTTTTTTTATACGAGAATGTAAAACTATTATTGGGCGATTTACCATTAAACGGTTCCGATCTTACATTATGCCAGCTATAGTAACATCTTAATTGCGTTAGCGCTATCTCGGATGCTTGTAACGGAGGTGTCAATTCAATGCTGAACTTTGGTGTTTTTGTTACCAGCGATATCAATTTTGTTTTTTCCCGGAGTGGTATTTTCCGCTATTCGCTGAAGTAGTTCTTGCAATGATGCTTGTAGCATTATTGACGCCATTATTGTTATTATCTCGCTCTAATTTTGACATCGTTGAATCATACAACCGAACCATCTTTGAAAACTGGTCATCGGATATAATAGTATCATCGAGCGACGATGAAATCATCGAGGATAATTGCGAGTATGCATTGGATACTATATGGAGTTTAACCGTGTAATCGTGTAGTTTCAGCTGAGAACACGATATTTTTTTTGTTATTATTGATATGACTCCCGCGATGGTTGTCGCCTCGGATATACAAATTGGAATAGCGATCGGAGCGATCATTGTAACGGAAGATAGTATAATACCAGCACCAGTGATTACACCGGATACCAAGTACACGGTTACGTCAATGACGTTGATTCTTCTTCGATATTTCTTTATTGCTGCCCGGTATTGTTCAGAGAACGCTTCGAGTTTCATTTGAAATTCTTTGACGGTGTCATAGCGGTATTGTGTTGAAGTTGTCATTGATGATGTAATTTTTGTCGTTTTATTTTTAATTCACCGGTGAATTCAATTTAGGTTTTTACTTAGATCTACAACGAGTTCTATGAATCAATAAAATGGTGCCCTAACTATATTATCATCAACGGCTGTTACGTTATAAGCTGCTCCTACAGTCAAATCTTCAATAAATACCGATACTTTGTTAACCCCAGATCCAATAATAATAAATTTATTATCTGGTTTTAAAATTGAATCAACGGTAATATTAAATCGATACTCATTAACTATTGTAAATCGATAAATACCTTTAATAGTTGTCTTAGATTCAACTCTAGTAAGTTCACCCTTAACCCACATTTTTGACCCATATTTAACCGAATACACGTTGCTTACAATATTTTCCTTCGGGTGGGGTATTTTTACTGTTTCAAGTTTTTCTTTTATTTCTGATATATTATAGCGGTTATCCACGTTGATCTCTCTTTGAAGATTAACAGCGAGTTCAACCTCGGCTACTCTATCGATTTCAGATTTATAATCATCGAGTTTTTTTAATCGCGGCTATTTCATCGATGGATTTTTTAATCACGGCTATGTCATCGGTGAGTTTTTATTTATCATAGAGAGATTTTTTAATATCTGCAAGCGATAGTTTGGTTACTGGCGGAGCACCAAAGAACGGCACAATAACATTTCTCCGAAGCGCTCCGAATTGTCTTACATGATCTTTATATTCATTATCTAGTATTGTTAATTCATCGATAGCGGCTTTTATCTCTGTGAGCTTCGGTATTGTCCACGATGGATTTTAGTAAATCAGTAAATGTAATTATATGAGTTGTATTCATCACATAGTTTTTTTAGATCCTCGGCGGAGATTTCAACATTTTGTAAATCAATAAACGTATTTATTTGATCGCGTATTTTTTTAAATTCCTCTTTGTCTGTTATCGATGAGATAGCTCTATTGATCATTATTTAGACTTGCCCGATGGTAACTCCTTCTTTGGAACGACGTGATACTGATCTTCTCCAAATATCTGACATGTTATACTACATATTTATCTTTAAAAAGTTATCCACGATGATTCATCATTGTATACTCGTGGACGACTTTATGAGGTAATTTCAACGACGTTGAGATAGCTGTCAACGCGTTAAGAACTTCTCGTCCACATATCGGAGGGTCGGTTAATGTCTGCGTGGGTAACGTTTAATACCATGTTGGTGTATTAGTTTGAGTTGGATTCAACTTAGACACATATTTGACAAATTCATTTGGCTGAGGCAACCCACACGAGTCAAAATAAATAATTGATTGGGGATTTATCGCGTAACACACCCAATGGGTTCCAGGTCCAGTGTTATCATCAAGATTAATTATACCGGTTTCTGGGATATGTGGTTATGTCGGTAATTGATCTTTCTTGAATACACCTTTGAAATGTTTTATTGGGAGTTTCTTTGTAAATCAAATCGACGCAGTAGTCGGCGAGGTCAAAAGTTATCCCAGTAACATTTTTGCCAGCGATAACGGACCTATGAAATCGCCTTGTTGAGTTTCCAGTCCCTGTCCATAGTGTTTGTGTACTGGCTTCCCGGCAGTCTGAATCCCTTTCCCTTTATTTATACCCTTTTCCAAAAATCTTACCAATGAGTTTTTGTTTGGTTTTTAATCGTTGTTGTTCAGATACTAATAAAACTTTTTTCCTCATATTCGAGATATTTTCATTCAACGGCAGTTATATATGCCTGATACGTGGGATCATCATTATTAATTTGTGATATTTGATTTTTAATTTTGTAAACCGCTTTAGCCAAATCACCTATATTTTTATATAACCTTTTTGTTCAGATTTTAAATAATTTTCTTTAGTGTAATATCCCAGCGCAGCAAACTCTATTAAATCAGTTATATCAGCTTTATCGATACGTGCTAAAGTTTCCTTGGTAAATCTATCTCGTAATTCTTGAACTATATTATCGCTTTTGTTTGGAGGTTTTACCGCTGGTTTAGATTCCTTTAATTTACTCTCTTTTATAGCGGTTACAACTTCTCCAGTTGCCGTAGTTATCGGCTTAAATAATTGTTCAGTATCAGCGGTAAAATCTAACTTTTGTTGTTGTCGAGTTTGCAAATTATCTCTGAAAGAATCTCTCACCGGGACAAATTTCTTGATTGCAGCCAACCGTTCTCTAGTTAATCTAGTTATTTGTGCTTCTCCGACGTTTGCCATTTATATAAAAAATTATATTGCTAATTCATCATCGTAAATTACTAGCAATTTCAACAAGGATTGTTAACCCGGTAGCAGCAACGGGGGCGCGACAACGACCATGGCGTCCTTTTTTTTTAATTCCGATTTACCAAATGCCTCTATAAACCATTTACGAGGAATCCTTGGTTTGCCAAATAGACGCTTCTATAAAGTTGTCCGATTCGCCCCCTCTGCTGCTAATGTAAAAATGATTCCTCGAGCAAAATTATGCAGTCTTTTAAAGTCGGACTATGGATGATTTTTTAAAAAAAATCATTCACGTACTTGTTTTTTTTAATTAAAAAAATCGTACTTAATTTCGGGTTGCCGATCAAAACTGCTGGAGACCCTGTCCTAGACAATAGTAAGTATACCATGATTAAATAAAACGAGAACATTCATCTATAATTTTATATCTGTTGGTTATAATTAACACAAACTACTTGCCTTTATCATGAAGACAAAGAATGAATGTTCGAAATATAAGTCCGTTTAAATGTTTCTAAACCGTGAACAGGTGTCACCAGCAGAACTGAATAATGTTCACTAGCAGACAGCTGTCTGCTGCTCGACATGCTGCTGCCTGACAAGTTCCACGTGACAGAGCTGATGAGCAGTAGATATTATGTTATGAACATACGGCCTGTAGTGTACGGTCAAGGAGGTCTAGGCCTGTAGCATGTACTGTATATTAAATCGTTTAACGAGTAGACCGCCCGCACGACTGTAATCCAGTCAACAGTTATACAGCAGATGTTGGCCAAAACAACATTATTTGTATTGTGTTACAAGTACTTAAAATAAGTGTACTTTTCAAGATTCACTAATGGATTCAATATATAATCCAACAAATCCATTGTTGATACTTTGGGCCGATATGGGCGACCATTTGGCGCCGCCTATCCACCGACACCCGGGGCGAATGCCCCACCTACCCCCCTCTCCCCCCCCCCCTCCCCTCGCTACGATACTGCTTGACCAGGAAAAAGGATTCGATCTCGTATGGACCAAATTCTTAATAGCCAAATTAAATCATTACGGCAATACGGGACGAATTTACAACTTTATCGAAAATTTCCTGGCAGACCGCAAAATAATAACTAAAGTAAGGGACACATACTCGGAAGAACAGACCCTTGAAAATGGAACTCCATAAGGGAGTGTACAAAGCCCCACTCTTTTCAATATCACGATTAGCTTATTATTTTTTTAGGGAGCTCTCCCCGTTGATCTTCCCAAACCACTTTGGGAAGGCCCTCCTGCCCTATTATTTTTGTGTATATGTATGCTATAGATTGAATAACTGTTATGTTGTTGCTTTTTTTCTTCGTGTTTTTTTTTCTTTCTTTCTTACTTACTTTCTTTTTCTTTAATTAATTATTTCCAAATTCTTCTTCCATACATTCATCCTGGTATACTTTCCCCCATTGCTGCTTTTTTTTGGTCCTCTTCCCTCCCCTCTTCTTTTTTTCCTTTCTTTTCTTCTATTTTCTATTTCTTGGACGAATATTTGTTATTCTGTCATAATTTCTGTTGAATTTTTTTTCTCGGATTCTTTCTCATTATCTTTTTCTTTTAGCTTTCGTTGTTATCTCTGGGATTTTGTTATTATCCTTTAAAGTCAGTTATTTATTTTCTAGCTCTTGTCATTGTGGTGGTATTTTCTGTATCTCCTTGATATTTGCGTTTTGTTGTGTCTTTTTCCCTTTTGTTGTTCTGTTTCTATTCTTTGCAGCTGGGACCCCGAGTGGCAGAGTGGTCTAAGACGCTTTCCGTTAAGGATCACTGCCGTCTCACCTCTGTCTGCGTGGGTTCGAGTCTAAGATTCGGCTAATGTAGTTATGTGAGAAAGCTTTCCAGTAGCTTCTCGTGGGTCGGTGGTTCTTTCCGGGAGTTTTCCCGCATTCTTCCTACACCAATAATACTAGCCGTCATGTATAGTAGTACAACGTGTGCTGAAAACTTGCGTTAAGCCCTAAAGCAACCCAAAAAAATTCTCTGCAGCTGTTTCTTCTTCTTTCTCCGTGTATAATTGCATTTCACTTGTTGTTTGCTGGCTTTAGCAATGTGTCTATGACTTTTAGGTGTTTGCGGGTTCTGATCCTTTGTACCATGCCTTGGTTACAAAACCATGTAGGTTAAATTCTCCTTTTATTGTTCTGAGCCTTGTGTTTTCGATTTCTAATTCCCTAGTTCCATCGTAAATATATATATATATATATATATATATATATATATATATATATATATATATATATATATATATATATATATATATATATATATAGTTCCGCATCTTGATTTTACCACTTGAATCTAAAAAAAATTCTCAATCCATTTTACTACGTCTTCTAGAAGTATATCAGTAGTTATTTCCGATAAATGTAACTCCCCTATTTCTTGTTGTAATGGTGGTATTTTATTTAATTCCTTGAGATTTGCATTTTTCTTCTCGCCATGTTGTTTTGTGGTATCTGTCTCTGTATCCCCTGTTCTTCTTGGCTATTGGATATCATCGGAGTATTCTCGTTTTGGTTGTGTCATTTTCCCTTTTCTTCTTTTATTGCTCTGTTTCTCATCTCTGCAGCTGGTTCTGTGTCTGCGTGGGTATTTCAGTTACTGGTGTTTGAGTTGTGTATCTGAGTTTACGATGTTTGTGGGTTCTACCATTTGTTCGTAAGATTTTGGGCATTTGTGTGGTGTATGCCTCTCTCTGCATCTATTGCACATCCTGTGGTAAATGCAGCCTTTGTACCATGCTTTTGTTAAGATTCCATGTAGGTAGAATGCTCTTTTTATTGTTCTGAGCCTGGTTGTTTGTATTTCTAGTATCCTGGTTCCGTTATATATTGGGAAACCAGGAGCCGTTCCGAGTCTTGATTTTACCACTTTATTCCAAATGTTTCCTCAAACCTTTCTACAGTGTCTTCTAAAGGTATCTCCATTGATATGTCCGTCACGTTTAACTCACCCGTCTGTTTCTTGATCTTTTTAAGTAGTGGTTCTGCCTTCCTAACAAGCACTTTTTCTCCATATAAAATTATTTCTCCGTAAGGTTTTGCTGGTAGGTTGCCTCGTGGTCTTATTATATACCCTTTATACCCATTTTTATTAATAGAGAAGATCTTTTGCTGTATTTCCGGGTCATTGATTTTAAAGCTAAAAACAATGTTGACACTCCGGGTATGTTTCTTCTTTGTGATCCCTGCATATAAAAAATTGTGCTCCTTCTTTGTAATTACATTCAATAAAGGATCCTTCCTCTGTTTCTATTCTTCGTATCTGGAAATATTTCTGCAAGTCCTTGGGCACCTTGCGTGCCTCGGCCATTCGTTAATGCTTTTTCCCTTGTTTTTTGTGTGCGAATTATTCTCATGTATGAAGTTTAAGATCATATCTTTTCAGCCTTCACTGTATTGTATATCTATCTCTGTTTGTAATTTTTGTAACTTAGTGATTCCTACTACATTGTCGAGTCTACACCGGTTGATTTTCTCGCAATCTGTTTTGTGCGAGCCATTGTGATTAAAACACTTGACTTCTCAACTACAAGTATTAGAACGTACTATTTCCTGTAACGACCTCGACGCAAACTTGGTATCAACCCAAATTGAATTATCACAATTTGCGGACGACAGAGGCCTATGTAGAGCAGGCAACCCCTTCAGTCGCAAAATAATAACTGAAATCCAAGAAAATCTAAATAATACAGAAAACGTGGCAGACTAATGGGGTTTCAAACTATCGCACCAAAAAACGGTAGCTGCACTGTTTACCCCAAAGAACAGGTTTAAAACAACAGCATACCCTAAATTTTGCATACAAAGCCAAGAAATAAAATTTGGCAAAACAGCCAAATTTCTGGGAATGTACTTTGACCTTACACTAGAACATCACATTAAGGAACTAGTCACAAAATGTAACAAAGATATAAATTTACTTAAAAGCCTAAAGGGTACCAAATGGAAACAATATTGACAATAAATAGGGCACTCATTCGATCCAAAATAGACTATGGGTGCAAACTATACAACACGGCACCCATACGACATCTAAACAAAATTGGATAAAGTGCAACGACAAGCCTTAAAGATTAGTACTGGTGCACTATCGTTTACTTAGCTAGCGGAAATGAAAATTCTAACAGGAAAGCTGCCACTTAATCATAGAAGGCAAGAGCTCATCCCAAAATATGCAGCCAAAATTACCACCCACCGGATTATTATTCAATATACACAGCTGAATTTTGGGCCATCTTAGAATCACTAAAGTGGATTGAAGAAAACAAAACTGAAAATGCAGTAAATAATAAGTGACTGGCTCAGCGTCATAATTTCAATCATAAATAACACCACAAAATCTAGAATTAACTTTCTTAGTCAAACAAACGCTCTAATTAAAAAACTAAATAGTAAAGATCAACAAGTTGAATTTACGTGGATCCTCTTCCCACATAAAAATACTAGGGAACGAGTTAGCCGATCAATTAGCTAAAGAAAAACTCAACGAACCTAATTTCATGAAATTAGAATACAGCGTCAACGAGCTATACAACATAATAACATTAGCAATTAATCAAAAATGGCAAAATGATTGGACAAATAACCGAAACGGGAGAAAGTTATATAACATCTTACAGGAAGTCAATATAAAAATAAAACCACCCGATTGCAAGGGTTATGACCAAAATAATTAATAGAATAACCTAAGGCAAAACCAAACTAGGTAACAGCTTTGGAAAACATATAGGACCCTCTCCACAGGATATTAACTGCTAACACTGTAAACTACCGGAAGACTTGCATCATATCTTCAACGATAGTAGCGCCACCAAAAAGGAAAGGAAAAATTCATATCCGATCAATTAAAAACTTCATCCCCATATACATTCCCAAAAATCATATCAACAACAAATTTTAAAAAAAACAATGTTACCAACAAAAACATCATTACCTATTTTAAAACAACAGGGGTTTATGACAAAATTTAACAATCTATAGGGGCAGAGGTCTTGTGAACAACATCAAGTGCTGAGGCTATCGCTTAACTCAGGGCCGCAGCACATCGGGGCATGATAGATCAGACACTGACATCTAATAGACAAGTACCACACAACATAGCCTACACCAACATATATTGTAGGGAAAAAAATAATATCATCCAATGTTGACTTCATTGTTAAGTGCTTAGGCTCGAATAAACAGTAACATAGAAAGAGTGAGAATAACAAGCTTGTAAAAACTTAATAAACAATTTATTGAGCACAAATATTTTCCAGAAAAGAAAAATAAACTTACGGTTTTAAGAATCAATTCCAAAATTAATCCAAAACTAATTCAAAATATTATCCACTAGAGAAATTGCAAAAGTACTGGTAATAAAATGTCCATATAATTCCAAGTTCGAATTTTAGTGAAGTATCCAAGATGGAAGACCATGTCACGTGATGAAGTCAGTTCTTGGTAATGAAATTCTATGAGCACAGTTCTTTTCCAGATAAATAACAAAATAAATCCTCTTGATCCAATAGAATTAAAATAATTTCCAATACAAGGTAATTTTAAATAACTCAAAACGACACAACTTAATATTCTAACAGCCCAAGTTCTACTAATTAGTTCGCTCCAAAACATAATTTATATACCTGTTTTTACGTAAACAAGGAAGGGATTACATGATCTTCTAGAATCTTTTAGGATAAATTTACGTTCATAAAATCACGTACACACCGTATGACCCAAATAAAAATAGAAAGATGTTTATAACAAAGCTCCATAATGTCTTTGGAATCAACCAATCATTTTAAAAGCTTGTTTAAGCTCTGAAGCCAGGTCAGAAATGAGGTCAACACCTGGTGTTTACAGGTCATCCCACTTTTTAAAAAAAATATCTCCCAATGAATGAATCTTAAACTTAAAATGTCAAATTTGAATCTGACAAACAAACAATTAAAACAAAAAAATAAATTACCCAAATCAAATACACGTAACAATCATCTAAAATAACGAAAAACGGTAATTACAACAATGGTAAACAAATTAAAGGGTAAAAGTCTTGTAAACGATGTCACGTGCTGATTATATGGCCTAACTAATTTAATATTCATTACTCACATATTCAGATATCAGATTAAAAATAAGTAAAGCAAATATTCTCTTTCAGCATTAATGTACATACATTTGCTCATTCTTGGCAAATGAATAACATTTCACTTGTAACGTCTGCATTGTACATGTTTCCAGTCATGTGATGTCTGTTTTGTGAGTTAGACACGAGAGACGTCAACATTTTACATGTTTTTGGTCATGTGTTTTGATAGTCGGAGGCAGACATCAATGATTTCTGTATGTTACATGTTTCCAGGCATGTGGTATGATGCAGATGAATGATGATAAAACTGAGGCGATTATGATCACAACACAAAGGCATATGATTACAAGAACCGAATAACGTTGATTCCTTCTAGGAAGGTACAATCGCGAATCATCAACCAGACACCACAACCAACCAACTCATATATACGATATAAAAGATATGAAAATAACAGTCTCATAAAACTATAACCAACTCTTTGGTAAGGTTGAGAAGATTTTTTTAAGAAGTACTTTTAAAGGTCTGCCATCCGGGGATATGAGTAATTGTGACGGACTGAGAAGTTTGCCTTTCTCGAGCTCAATCGCAGTCTGGCATTACTTGAACCTCGTCAAAGTTAGTGTCTAACGCCAATGGATGAATAGTTGCATAGGACATACTAACAGCAATTTAAATAACACTACAAACGACGTCCTTCATTGTTTCTTAGTCCATATTTAGAATGTCTAAAATGAAGGAAATATTTTGCCAAAACTGACTATGCTCAAGATGTTCTCTTACAAGCAAGAAATGTTTCAAATTTACACAATTTAACTTTGTTAAATATTACTGGAGACGAAGAGATGAAGACATGAATCCTTTATAAAAGTACATATGACAACATTAAGAGAAACAATATATGGTACAAAGTATGTTCTCCTTTTTCAGGTCTAAACAAGACCATCAGTCATGAAATAAAACTAACAAATTTCTAAAAGACCGTGGAAAAAATGTGTTTACCTTTCTAAAGATATTTCGTCCTTGGCTCGTACGTTGCTAAACTGTCTTCTTTCACACTGCTAAAACCGTTTGTGATTAACATAACAATTGTATGGGGCCCCGAGTGGCCGAGTGGTCTAAAGCGCTGACCGTTACGGACCACTGCCATCTCACCTCTGTCTGCGTGGGTTCGAGTCTAAGATTCGGCTAATGTAGTTAAGTGAGAAAGCTTGCCAGTAGCTTCTCGTGGGTCGGTGGTTCTTTCCGGGGTTTTTCCGGTTTCTTCCTCCACCACTAATACTGGCCGCCATGTATAGCCTATATATTGTGCTGAAAAATGGCGTTAAACCATAAAAAAACAAAAACAAAACATAACAATTGTATAACATTTGTACCCATCGGCATAAACCTATGTGAGAGTTCTGCAATATTGTAGGTAAATACAGTACCCGTACTTCGTGAACTGGAGTAATAGTCGTTTGTGCTTCATTCAGCGCAAATGTCTAAATGTAAAGATGACATCATTTCTTCAACCAATGGAAGAGAAAAAGTAAGGTAGAATACCACCTGCATAAAACATTATGTAAAATTACGCAATGCTATAGAAATGTATTGTGAGAAAATCCTAGTTTGGAACAGAGCATAGCGGCCGATTGTTATAATACAATTAACTGTTACATACAACTACAAATATTTACGAAACTATGAGATGTTGGGCACAGTTTAGTTAAATTGCAGTTTTATCCAAATCAGAGGTTTAAAGTAAATCCGTATGATTCAATCCAATATATATATATATATATATATATATATATATATATATATATATATATATATATATATATATATATACATACATACATACATACATACATACATACATACATACACATTGACGTTCAGTACTGCAGGATGCTTATATGGTACGGTTCAGTTCACCTTTGAACTTGTGTATTGTTTTATAATTATCTGTTTAGCCTACCGTATGTAACTGTCATTACGTTTCATCATATATGCCAATGTCACACATATTACCCTGCGTTAGATATATTTTCAGTTGACCAGAGAGGAGTGATCAGGGTATATCGAAGTCGACGTGGAATCAGCTGCAGAGCTAACCGTGAAGTCAACCAGTTCACCTGTAAAACAGAACCACAGAACTGAATAGTGTTGCTGGTCGAGTAGCAGGTGATCGGGCGTTGCTGATCGAGATTGGTGGGCGCTGATTGCTTGATTTACCAACCTGGAATACTGACTACTTGATTGGCCAGTGTGACTTGTAGCTGAGTGTATATTGGAGACGGAGTGTATAAGCATGCTTAATAAGGGTTGTTACTTCCCTTGCGAGAGTTATCGTTATTTGTTAACTCTACTTCCACTGAGCACAAAATCTGATGAAATGACGTATAATAAAGGTATCGCTGCCCCGATCTCTTTTGACAAGCTCTCAGTTTGTGACTGGAATGTTTATTTAAGAGATAGAGGTGCACACGTGTCAGGGAGAAACTATTCTGAATAAATGTACTTTAAACGGCTTATGGGATAGTGATTTGACACATTTGCCATTTTTCGGAACAGAAGATTGCACAATTCATCTTCTTGTGAACGGTTCAAGAACTTTTGATTGTAAAATAATGAATGTTAAGAAGCAGTTGATGACTAAAGTTTTTTTTTATGAAGACAGACATATGAACTCAGTTGAATATCACACAATTTCGCAGGAGTGCTCGCATTGCTATGTGAAGACCAAAGTAATTACATCGTTGCCAAACGATTCTAAGAAGAAAATTGAATAACTTATTCATCGTTTTATTTCTGAGCATATTTATTGGGTAATATGCACACTTTTAGTAAAAAGGCACATATAATTTTGCTTTGGTGTCCTTTGAGAAAAGTCGGGGTTCTTTTGAATTTTTGGAGACACCCCCACCCCCTACTCTTCCTAACACTTGACCATATACGGCCCTTTTGATACTGAACTTCTCTTCTGCCTCTTTATAAAAATAAGTTTTATCTGCCGGAAAAGAATTTAAACTTCAGTACACTTGAATTTCACAAAATGTTCATGATTATACCATTCATATAGAGATCTTATTTTCCCATGTGTTGTTATAGTATATATATATATATATATATATATATATATATATATATATATATATATATATATATATATATGTATGTATGTATGTATGTATGTATGTATGTATGTATGTATGTATGTATGTATGTATGTATGTATGTATGTATGTATGTATGTATGTATGTATGTATGTATGTATGTATGTATGTATGTATGTATGTATGTATGTATGTATGTATGTATGTATGTATGTATGTATGTATGTATGTATGTATGTATGTACACATATTTCATGACATACCATACACTGCTGTACACTGGATCATAAAATTAGAATAACAGATATGGAAGATATTACTATAGGATGTATGCCGAATGTTGGATGATGAGAGCTTGAGCTTTCTGTAGATATATTGGTTGAAGTGAATCTGTATGGTGAAACTGCAGGATGGCGTTTTGTGTTTTCATACAACGTAGCATTATCGATGCAATATGAAGAGCAATTATTAGGAATTGATTTTTTAGTAAAAATAATAAGATTGTTATTTTCTTTAAATTGTATTAAACGTAAATCACTAGCTATACGAATGTACATTATTGTGTGGAATTAGGTTATAAAGCAAAAATCAGTCAGCTCCTAAGTCTTATCAGTGAAACATATATTCTCCTATTTGAGCGAGTTAAACGAGCGATCAAGCCGCCATTTAAACTCGATCATGCTGCTGCTCCCAAAATCCACGGGGATGAATTTAACAGTGTTTCCTTGGCAGAGTCAATATAATAAAACATTATCGCACAACATGAAATGTCGCAATGATCCGTGTCCGGTCGAAAAGTCGGACCCTGAGTATAAAGCAGGAAAGTGACACACACATCAATGCTATGATGAAGAGAGTGAAAACACCGTCCGTAAGCCCTTGTGATGCTAGGTTAGTATTGGTAACCAAGAAATAATGGAATATGCTATTTTGCTTAGACTATAATGCTTTCAATTCAATTACCGATTTTTTAAAACTGATATTCTATTCACAGAATCGACGAAAGGCTTCATTTACTATCGGTCAATGAATTGGTTCAGGGTGCGTGTTACAAAACACCCAAATCCACCCCAAATCCACTAAAATCCACCCCAAATCCACACCAAATCCATTCAAATCCACTCAAATCCACACCCAAATCAACCGAAATTCACACCAAATCGTATTGTGTCTACATTCTCATCTATAAATTAAAAACGCTCTCCCCTCCCCCGATTTTTCTTCTTTAAAACCTCCTGTTCTTGTGTCAGATTCATCAATAATAAATACAAAATGCATTTTACTAGTATTATATATTTCGATATAACAATAACAATAACAAATCTCTCCATCGCAACACTTCATCGCTCCATCGCCCTGCCAAATACTACACGATAAGAGACGGAGCGATGTGATGGAGAGATCTGTCATTTATCAATTGAGTGGAGATTACAGTCCTGTAATGAAATATATAAATGACCAAAAACAAATGAAGCAAATATGTTATTGTCATACAAAAGTTCTCTCTCTCTCTCTCTCTCTCTCTCTCTCTCTCTCTCTCTCTCTCTCTCTCTCACACACACACACACACACAATTAACTTGATTCGTTATTATATTGATTTGATATAATCTGTAAGTACATTACTTTCTCCAATCGGTCATTTATAATACTTTTTAGTCCGTTCTGATGCTGGCCGTTTCCGCTGGCCTGGCTTTTTACCGAATATTTTCGGAAACCTTGAGACACTTAAAGTCTATGTTGCTGGCACTGATATATCTGGATGTTGTTGTTGGTGGTGGTTTTGCCAGCATAAATTTGTGTGTATGCCGTCTTTCTCCATTTGTGACATACCATGACATACTAGTTGTGGAATAACATGTTGTCCCATTGAAGGTGCTAGACACCAGTCTCCTTTGCTATAAATAGTACATCTGATAAACAGAATTTGGTTTTTAAAAGTAGTTCCGATCACCTCAATAAAGTCAGGGAACTTTTTTCTGTCCCAATTAACTGCTGCTTTTAACGTATGGTTCATGGACTCGCTGTTATTATTTGTCCATGATACACTGATGAATCCGTCGCGTAATGGGCGGAAAACATAAGTGTTGATTTTGCCCAACACGATACTTTCCCAATATGATTTGAAAACTGGCAATTGTTGTAAATAGGGTTCCAAATTCTGACATCTGTGATCAAATTCCGTATCATCTGAGGCAAATATTATTTCATCAGTTTTTCCAAAAATGATTTGGAGTATTCGTTTACAGGCCAGTACACATGCCCCATTTTCGTGAGGATGTCGTTGGACATTGTCATTAATGTGTTTGGTACATAACAAAAATTTTGCCTGCGGAAATTTAGCCTTGAGGGCGTTCGTCATGCTCTTTTCTTCGTCACTTCCAATGATTAATTCCGCTTTGTGTCCAAATCGATCGCTAACGTGTTTGGTTCTACAGCTTATTACACATCAGTTTTGTAAGAAAAGACTGTGACATAGGAATATCCCAAGTTGAAAGCTTTTCATCCTTGGCCATTCATGATATGGCGAAAATGGATAATGTCAGTCATAATGACAGAAATGAAAACTTCCCACTAAACATCTCCAATGAAGATATAGAAAGCATTAATGAAGCCATTGCCTCAATTACAGCAATTTACAGTAATGGAGTAACAGTCGAGGATATGAAACACATCCAGGATGATCCAAATGTATATTGTGACTTGTTGTCATATGTTGATGTCAGTGATATAGATGAAGAGGATGTGAAACCAATTAATGAAGATAACATGAATGAAAACAGATAAAGAGGAAGATGAGGATAAAGATTATTCAAATATAAAAAGACACACCGCCACTATTATGCCCTCATCCTCCATCGTTCAGAGGTAGAGATGACGATATAGTCACATTGAAAGTGGTTCTCTATCATTTTTGGGAGAAGAGTGAACTGCGTGAAACAAATGAAAATGTTCTGTTTGCACCTGACTATAAGATATCAAGAAATCTCTTTAAGCTTATAGATGGGAACAAAAGTATGCAACATTTTTCCAGAATTTCCAGTACTGCACTTGAGAAAATCCAAAATCATGAATTTAATATCAGCTTATGAAACATCAGGCCTCATTCATATGCTGAAATTTATGAGAGATGATGATATTGAAAAAGACTGCAGTAAATTGGTAACTATCGAGAACATCGAGAAGGCCACACGAAATGTTTGGCGATTGTCAGCAGTTTTGCATATCTCGGTTATCGTCACGTTCATCAGAGGAGCTGAAAAACAATTTTTTATGTAAATAATTTACCATAATCCTATAGCTTGTGTTCCCATGCGAGAACTCTTTGATTGAGCATTGACTGTGGTACAGCGGCAAGTAACAGTGGGTGGTTATTTCATCTTGCCGTACAAATGACATGTTCAGTTGCAACCTGTTTAAAGATTTCACAAATTGTATGATCCATGTATTACTTAGAAAGCTCAAGCTCATACTATAAATAAGCATCCGCTTATGACAGCGAGGCCAAGGAAAGAGAGTCGGGTGATATTTATAATGACTGCACCACGAAGATTTACTAGACAACAATGGGGGAGTTTCAGATCATCAGTGAGACAATGAGGATGAATTCTAGGACTTTGTAAAGTCTGACATTAGATAGTGATAGTTAGAAGATACTGTGTGAATACAAAAAATGTGAACTTAACTTCAGGTTGGCATACATGTAATACAATTTCACTTTGTCAGGTACCCGCGTAACCGATCGTAAGAATAGTTAGCCTGTAGAAGGTTTCTAAAAAAATTGACAGCTTTACCACCTGGAAAACTTGAAGAAACACATTAGTACTCACCTATAAACTGACCCCCCTTTCCCCCCCCCCCCACCCCACCGACTCTCTGCCTCTCACTCGGCTGATTCATGGTATCATGGAAAGAATACGCACATATGTAAAGTCTGACTCAGCACAGGTTATCGTAGATAAAACATAGCATCACTTTAGGCATTTATCAGACATCAAGGAGCAGAGTATATTCTATATTTGGAGGAATAATTATAGATGTGGAAAAGACCTTTTTTATTTTTTCCAAAGTTATTTTGCTTGGTGAGTTTTGCAGAACATTTAAGTTTTACTATCACTGGTTCAACACAAAATTTTTGCCTGGTCTCAAGGGTATTGTAGCACAAATCAGGGCCAGATCAGGTCAGGGGTCGAGACGGTGGGGTGGGTTCCAAAATGTCAAAAGGACCCTGCCTTTCCGTGAAAGGGCACCAAAGCAAAAGTCTACGTGACTATTTACTCAAAGTGTGCATAATTTGGCTTTGAGGGCGTTCGTCATACTCTTTTCTTCGTCACTTCCAATGGTTAATCCCGCATTGTGTCCAAATCGATCGCTAACGCGTGAGAAAAATTTCCCGTAAGTTTCATCTTCGGCATCAAAATGTATCATGCACGGCCCAAACATTACCGGAAAATCCTTGGTTCTTTTTCTTATCACACATCGGTTTTTGTAGGAAAAGACTGTGACATAGAAATGTCCAAAGTTGAAAGTTCTATCAACACCTAGAACATTACGCTTTACAGGTCTGGAATGTATGTTCCCATACCACTTATCTAAACCATAAAATAATCTTATGAATAGATTTCCATGCTCAAATATGCAGATTATATTCCACCTAAAGCTTTCATTATTTCTACCAACTTCTAATCTTATAAATTATTAGGTAAATACGTTATTGCTTGGAACATGAATAGAAATATATCTTCAAATCAAATCGTTATCTGAATTGCTATATTCTTACCACATTTCTTAAACCTATAAACAAAACCTCCAGGTTTGATGATGATGATGATGATATATATATATATATATATATATATATATATATATATATATATATGTTTCTAATTTGGTATTACGCATATCTTTTAATCTCAATTTTGAGTTGTGTTTACTTCGTATCAGCTTCCGACAGTGTTGGCACCTTAAATAATACATTATTTGTTAACTCGGCTATTTGCTTGACACCACCCACCACCTGGCTCTATCCACCCACGAAAAAATCCCAGAGCTCGAAAATTTCCATTGTACGATATTATTGCATCATGATATGATTCTTTATTTAAAGTATAATCATACTTTTTAGGTTCGGGTAGATTTTGAAAAGATGGTGTCTGAGGTGGGATTTCAGGCCATCCCAGCACGGTTCTTATAGAACTCTGATAGATATCTAAAGCATATCCGGGTGAGTTTGTCTCGATCGCGGATGATAATGTTGGTTCATGAACTGTTATACCGATTTGTTTATTCTTTTCCCGTAATGAATTTTATTCTACGCTGTAATTCATTACTGATTTATTCGATTTGGTAAGACCCAGATGGTATGGAAACTATAATTCAATCTGGAGTTCCGTCTGATTTATTTTTACTCGCAAACACCAAGGAATTATTCGAATGCTGACCACCAAATGATTTTGATCTAATATTTGGCCAACTGTGGTATACTCGTAATTTTGTCAGTGCTATCTCCTTAACCGGAATTGCAGTGGGGAAATTCACACTGAATTCAGGGTTGGTTGAGGTTATTGAGATCATGGTTGTCTTTTGCGGTGTTGTGTTTCTTGCTATTCGTTGAAGTAATTCCGTTGTTGATGTTGATGTCATTGTATACATTGACACTGTCATTGTTCTTATTATTATTGTGTTGTATTTCTAATTTTGATGTTGCACTGTGGTAGATATTCATTATCGCGGAAAATTCTTTATCTGATATTGTTGTGTCATCGAGACTAGAAGATATCAGTGACGATAATTGGGAATACGCAGCTGATGGAGTATGTAACTTAATTATATACTCGTGTAGTTTATTCTGACTGCATGTGAATATTTTTTTTGTAATGATGCTAAGAATTCCTGTAATTGTTGTCGCCGATGACACACAAATTGTGACAACTACAGGTGCCAGTGCTGTTATCGCTGATAACAATATACCCGTTCCAGCAATTACACTTGAAACCGAATACACAATAATATCAACTCTGGAATTTCGCCTGCGGTATTTTTTTTTTATCTTCGCGGTATACTCGTCAATAAGAGTTTTTAGTTTAGTTTGAAACTCACGGACTTGATCATATCGATACTGTTGGACATTCATTATACTATTTACTTAAATCAATTACAAATTCTACGTAGTATGTCATTGATGCCCGAGCTAAAGTACCACTGACAGAGATTATTGTAAATGTTCCCATGGCGCCCTTATCTAGTATTACACTTGCAGTATTAATTCCTATAGATGTATCCGATGACACTTCAAACTGTACTCCTGAAAGCAGGGTCAATCTATAGATACCTCTGACTAAATAATAATATTTTGAGGTCTATATGACAGTCGAAAGATCCTTGATATGTCGAGTACACTGTATTGATATTTTGTTTATGTGGTATTTTAATTTTATCCTGTGTTGGTTTAATCGTATCAATATCTGTTTTAATATCAGACAGTTTCATTGGGACAGACATCTGAGTACCAAAGAAAGTATCCATGATTTCATCCGATTTTCTAAAATTCATACGAAGGTTTGCAAACGCGCCTACATGAGCATCATACTCAGCTCGCAATTTAGTTTGCTATCTGTGGTTTTATATTCTTGTTGCAGCGTTGTTATTTTACCATCTGTGGTTTTATGCTCAACTTGCAGCGTCGTTAGTTTATCATCTACATATTTTTTGGTTACAGCATCAGTATCCAGTGTTGGATCGCCAAGTGCGGTTATTTTATTTGAATTCATGTCGAGGGAGCATGTCATTGTGTTACCCGATTTTTTTACTCGATACTATCTATCACAGTTGGTAATATAACTCCTGGTTTAATCTTACCGGTGAAATCAAACACTACTTGGGAATTTGTGGTCGCTCCATTATTTTTCACTATAATATCATTCAAGGAAACATTACTCGTTTTCAATTTCCTTTTTTTGTCTTAAAATACGACTATTTCGTTTGGATCCACATATGCGACATCTTCGATTATTTTCTTTACATCTTTGGTTGCAGATATTTCTCCGGTGGTTTTTTTTCAGGCTTGAGAGAGATCATCCCCAAATATCAATCATTATATTTTAAGATCTCTCTAAAAGACGATTACTCGTATATTCGTTTAAGGTTTTATGGGGTGTTTTAGTTGATGATGATATAGCGCTAAGTACATTTAATACTTCTAGGCCGCATATTGGTGGGTCGGTCATTTTCTGTGTTGGTAGCGTGGAGTACCAGGTCTTCATTTTATAAAAGATTTTAATTGATGTATATAACGCATAATTCTTTAGGCGGCGCTAACCCATATGAATCAAAATAAACAATTACACGCGGATCAATCGCGCATTCAACCCAGTGAGTTCCAGGTCTGGTGCTGTTATCGAGATTAATGATACCGGTTTCAGTGCTATTTGGTTGTTGTGGTAATTGATCTCGCACAAAAACACCTCTAAAGCTTTTTATCGCTATTTTTTTAGCAGCATCGAGTAAATCAAAATTTGACAGCGGAGTTAGTAAACCTCAGGCAGTTTTCGCTGTACCATGATACGGAGTTCCTGGTAGTCTTAGACCCTTTCCCGCCACTGATCGTCTCTTTTGTTTTGTATCCGCGCCCAGTTGCCTTCTTTAGTGCCATCCCAGCAGCGGTACCAACAGCTCAGAGAGTGGCCGCTTTCGCAACCGCGGGGGCGGCAGCGGCAATCAGTCCTGGTAAATCAGCGAGAAGTGGAAATATACCACCTGATTTTATCATGTCTTTGATCGTGGACGCAGAGAAAGTGACCTGAATATTTCTTTTATCTTTGCTAGCATCATTTTAATCCTTAATCTGACGAGCTGTCAGTGATAGTTTATTCTGACCACCAGACATCTGATTGTGTTCCACATTTATTAGCTAAATCCGATTGCAACGTTTTAATCTGACCAGGAGTCGGAGTAACATTTACATGACTATATGACATTTTATTTAATACGAGATTGATCTAATTGTCTACGTGTTTTTGAAAAGACTACATGTTTTTGAAAATATTACATATTTTCCACTGGCGCATCAACTACCCTCATTCGTCCACCAACACCTTCGAGTAGCATTGATTTGTCACTGAGAATGACGGAAATTGCTCTGTAACCACCAGCAGTAGGAGCGGTTACACGAGCTCGGAAATGTATGTCAACGACGGTCTGTCTGGTTAAATCAAGATGTTACAACGAAAGTAATGAATCGGATATCGATTTCTAAAATCTAATTGTGATATTTGCAGACCGGTATCTACATTATTATCACGTCCCATAAATGTCAGCAAACGATGATACGCGAGTGCCATTTGGTTGTGTCCGTAATCAAGTAAAATATCCTCAGATGGTTCTTGTTGGCCGTTTATCCTCAACGAGACTTCAGTAACACCCAGTTGATCAAATATCATATGGCTGTGTGCTTGTGAATTTAATCGCGTCTTATCCTGTTACTCAACAAATATATGCCGCGGCGCAGAAACACCTTGTTGTGATGCCATGTGCCATGTAAATATACCGTTAACAGAAGTCTCCATAATATCTGTTGTTGTTGTTGTTAGCCATGATAGCAATGATTTACCACGTGTATCCATAAATGATAGTAATTTTTCGTCTGCGGTGATTGATGGAGTCATTACTGGCATCCACAATGAAACTTTTGTTATATTTACTTTACCATCAGCAACACCAGCACCATGTCAGATTGCATCATTATTGTCACCTTTTTGCACAAGGACTACTGTATGTTTCGCTCCAAAGATAGCCCTTCTAACATTTCTGCAAAATCTGAAAATATGAGATAGTGGAATCGCGCATGAAAATAATATACGCGGTCCTTGCAGCATTGATACGCGTGTTGAAAACCCTAGGTTGTAATTGGCGACATTAACATCACTGATAATATCAAAAGCGGCAGCTGGTCTTGTATATCCGGTTGGTGCTGGATCAACTGCAGTATCTCGTGTTGCCTTTATTTTAACATACTGAATGTGTTCAGAGTGATCAGTGATATCCTTAGCGAACATCATAGATGGTCCAGCCGATCTTGTATAATCCTCAGAATATCTTGCTATGGCCACTACTGTTGTGGCAACATCAACATCATGCTCTATAGATTCAATCTCTTTTCCATCACTCATATATCTAGCGCTGCTAAATAATGCCATGATACCATTGTTGACAAAACCAACTGACAAATTTGCGTCATATGGCGTATTAGCATCAACATTTGTTACAAGTTCTCATTCTACTTTGATAAAGGCTTCGGCTGGTAGAAAGTATTTGCTTGTATCCTAAACCTGAAGTTCGATTCTTGATCGACTTTTTCAGATAGAGACTTTTCCCAGAAGCAGGGGGCGCCGCGATCCATCATGGGACTTTGGACTCCCTCATTTTCGTGACATGGTGTCGGACATGACTCCAAAAGATAATACACTTTTGCATTGAGTGAACATGACGAAATTCCAGGCACCGGAGAGCTTTAACGTTGCAGAGCCAGTGGAATAGCCAGATTGGAAACAAGGTTTCGTGCCTTCAGGATCGCTACAAAACTAAATAAAGAAGATCATGCAGTTCAAGTAATTTCACTAATATATTAAATAGGGAAAAAGCAGCAAAAATATTTAAATCGTTTGAGTTTGCCAACGACGATTTCGCCGACAAGTACAACACAGTGCAATGTAATCCACAAAAGATCGTATTATCACTTTGTCAAAATCCAGGAGAGTTTGGGGAGGTATTGGTAAGAAAACGTTATAAAATACCCGATCATTGTGACTGGCGCACAAAAGGAATAGGCAATAAGTGTTCGTCTGTTAACTGGAATTTTGGATAAAGAGGTTTCGGAAAAGCGACAAATGGAGGACAAACTTACCTTAGTGAAGGCCATACAAATATCGGACGATAAATTTGCCGACAAGTACGCTCCAGTTTTGCAGAACTTTGATGATTACTTCATGCATGGTAGAGGTGTGAGATGTCTCGTTAAAGTGAATTGTTGCACAAGTGGTAACAATCATGAGCACTTTGTCATTGACGGTCCATCGAAAAGGGTAAATGGCTCAATGAAACACTATCTACTTATTATTCAGAATACTAACAAGCATTCTTCCTCGACTCAGTAACTATGTGCGATGATGATAATGAGGTATATCGTGTGATTTTGAACATTTGTGGAGCCTCAGTTTGCTTCAAAATAGACACTTGAGCAGATGCAGCAGTTATGTATGAAGCAACACACAACTCTCTTCCAATCGGAATCCATCCAAGTTATGCAGCCCTGGAGGGATTCTGAGTACCAGAGGTGAGTTTACAGCACATACTACCTATAAGAAAGCATCGTACCAGTTTCAGGAATTTATCATCAAGGGACCACGTGCCAATATTCTCCTTGGACATGGATTTGCACATGCATTGGGACTTGTGAAAAGAGTTGACGATATCAACAAAACAACGTTTGGGCACATTGGCCTGTTGAAGTTTGAGCCATAAGGATCATACTCCAGGATGATGCTAGGTCAAACTGAATAGCTACAACCAGGCGAGTACCATTTCCCTTGTTGTCAAAGGTGATACAAGAAATTTCTCTATATGTAGCAGGAAGGCACCATTGAGGAAGTGACTGGGCGTACAGAATGGTGTGCGACTATGGTATCAGTCTCTAAGAAACAAGGAAAAGTCAGAATTCGTGCTGATTTGAAGAAGCTTAATGAGGCTGTGCAACGGGAAAGATATATGCTCCCTACTATAGATGATATATCACTGATGCTTCGAGGCTCCATTGTCGTCTCCAAACTTGATGCAGAATACAGATTTCATAAAATACCGTTACATCCAGAAACTGACAACCTTTATTACTCCGCTGATTCGTGTCTGCTTCAAACGAGTCCCATTTGGTATTACGTCGGCACCAGAGATTTTACAGAGAACAATGGCAGAGCTGCTGACTGGCTATGAAGGCGTAGAAGCCATTATGGATCATATACTGTTACCTGCTTAGGCTCGAATAAACAGTACCATAGAAAGAGTGAAAATAATAAGCTTGTAAAAACTTAATAAACAATTTATTGAGCACAAATATTTTTTAGAAAAGAAAAAAATAACTTACGGTTTTAAGAATCAATTCCAAAATTAATCAAAAATAATTCAAAATATTATCCACTAGAGAAATGGCAAAAGTCCTGGTAATAAAATGTCCAAATAGTTCTAAGTTCGAATTCCAGCGAAGTATCTAAGATGGAAGACGATGTCACTTGATTTAGTCAGTTCTTGTAATAAAATCTCTATGAGCACAACTCTTTCCCAGATAAATAATAAAATAATTCCTCTTGATCCAAACGAATTGACACAATTTCCAATACAAGGTAATTTATAATAACACAAAATGACACAACTTAATATTCTAACAGCCCAATTTTCTACTGAATAGCTCGCTCCAAAACATAATTTATATTGATGTTTTTTTACGTAAACAGGAAAGGGTCACGTGATCTTCTAGAGACTATCAGAATAATTTTACGTGCAAAAACTCACGTACCCAGCGTATGACCCAGCTACAATAGAAAGATGTTTATCTAAAGCTCCACAATGTCTTTGGAACCAACCAATCATTTTAAAAGTCTGTTTACAACTCTGAAACCAGGTCAGAAATGAGATCAACACCTGGTGTTTATGCTGTAAAGTACAGGTCACCATCCCCCCTTCAATGAACGAATCTTACAACTTAAAATGCCAAATTTAAATCTAACAAACAAACAAAAATAAAAATATAATGACATATTAAATATACGTAACAATACTTATTTATGGAAGAAGCTTAGAGGAGAATGACAGACGCCTAAATGTGGTACTGGAAAAGCTCACTGGGAGTGGTCTCAAGCTCAACAAAGAAAAAAGTTCAGGAAAAACAAATTGGAATTCTTCGGTTACGTGATCAGCTCGGATGGCATAGTCCCAGTCCAGCACAGGTTGCCACAATGAAAGAGCTACCTATTCCATTAAATATAAGTGAGCTTCGACGCACCATTGGCATGATCAACTACCTTAGTAGATTTCTCATAGACTTGTCTACAATAATGCGACCAGTTATGGACCTGCTGATATCAGATCCAGCCTGGTATTGGGGCCCGGACCAGGATTATGCCTTCAAAAAAGTCAAGGAGATGCTGACATCCACACCAGTCTTAGAATTGTATGACCCTGGCAAGTAACAGTTGACAGTGGTGATGTCAACAGTTGTGGAATTGTTGTGGCAATATTTCAACAACATGGAGAGAAACTCAAGCCAGTTGCCATTTGTTCCATAACACTAACCCCTGCAGAGTTAAATATGCACATATAGAGAAGAAGTGCTTTGCATTTGTGTGAGCCTGTGAGAAGTTGTCACCACATCTTGTTTGACTGAACTCGTTCAGATTGCATACTGACCACAAACCGTTAGTGCCACTAATCAACACAAGATATTTAGATAAAGCTCCTTTGAGGTGTCAACAACTGTTGATGCAGTTGAGACACTTCAACGCAAAATCAATGTATGTATCTGGGAAGTCTGGGTAGTCCAGACACACTTTTTCGGAGCCCTCTCTTTTGCCAAGAAACTATATTGCTATATCTTCCTTAATTATAGGAATTTTTTAATGCAGTAGAAATCTGATTGTAATACAAGTTAATATATGTCTGTAAATATGTTTGAAATTTAAAAATATTGATCAATTAAATTTTCATGGAAATTTAAATAAACATTTAAATTTATAAACTAAATTCTATTAAAAAATATTTTTTAGAAGTTTTAAAACTCAATTTGACAAATTTTAGGCTGCAAAGTTGACACATGAATGGTATTTAAACAAATGGTAGTTTGGGTCTGTATGACGAATAACATTTTCTCCAGGGGTAGTGAAGCAACAGAGCTCATATTGATTTTGGCAACAAACCACAATATACCTATCCAGGTGCATATAGATTCACACACTGAAGAAGCAATGACAGGTGCTATGGTCCACATTTATTGTGTCAGGTACTTAGGCAGTTGTTTGTATAACTAACAGAGCACTCAGATTTAAACTTCTGATGGGACCACTACCATGTTTTAGAACAAAAAAGCATTCCATTTCAATGTCGATAACTACAAAAGGCAATATTGGGATAGGAAAATACAGTTTCTAGACAGGCTCTACTTTACTGAACAAAAAGTTCTAATCTCTATCATAAATACTTAAGCCATGTCTTTGATGTGCTATATAGCAGTGTGGTGATATGAACTAATAGTGGTCATTTATGGTAGTACACTGCACATGTCCTTATGAAACCTTGCTATCACCACCGGACTACTGGAGAGCTTCCAAGCTGATCTAACTCTAATACTTTGTTCCAGATGCCAGGCTAGACCTGGAAAGATATAAAATGTTGATCTTAATTCTAGAAAACACCAAGCTGTATGTAAATGAAGTTAAAATGTGTTAGATTTAGTGATTTCAAAATAACATTTAGGATGCAAGCATGGGAAAAAGTATTCAACTTGACAGAGTAACACTCATAAATGTGAAATAATGGCCATGTATTGAATTATACAATTTATTTTAAAAGTATAGGAGGTTTTTTGAAGCATATTTAGTCATTTACATGTTAAATAACTAACCGCTCCGGTGGCCTAGTGGTTAGAGCGTCCGCCGCGGAAGCGGGAGGTCGTGGGTTCGATCCCCGGCCGAGTCATACCAAAAGACTTACACAAATGGTACTAACAGCTACCTCGCTTGGCGCTCAGCATTAAGAGGTTTGTGTTAGGACTGGTCGGCCTGGTGTCAGGATGATGTGACTGGGTGGGACATCAGTGCTAGACATCACTATAAACTGCCTCACTGTAGACATCGTAACGATCTGAATAAAAAATTGTTAAAGCTACGTTAAAAATAAATTCTAACAAACAAAAGTTAAATAACTAATCAGGTAGATCAAATGTGCAAACATAAATCAAATTACCTGTTTGAAAATTTATATTGCATTTATAAGAGTGTTTGTTACTAAATTTTAAGCTCAGTGATTCACTAGAATCAGATATCAGCTCATGCGTCAAAATATTAAATTGAAATATGTTACCACACATAGGCATATTCAAGCTGAAAATAGAATTTTGGGATACGTTTAGTGCACACAGCCGGGAATGTGCCGTACAGATTCACTATTGGTACAATGTCAGCCTATATGATATACTGAATGTGAACTTTTGATCCGAAACATTCTAAAATATGTGTTCAAGTGGGATATGTAACCATGTTAAGATCATGTGTACACAGTTAAACTCAAATCATCTGTTTGATTATTTCTTATTCAATCTTTAGAGTGCCAGTTTACAAATTTTATTTGTAAATAATAATGCCTAAATCAAAATGGAGCATTAGAATTCACATAACATCATACAGGCCACAATGCCGCACTTCACTAATCAATATCTTAACCAAACTGAACAATAAAATTGAATGCGTTTTGTGTTCAACCTACATCATTTTGCTGTTTTCTTACATCCAAGGGTAAATATACTTAGGGAAAGTATATTTTATCCTTTTGACCTGTATTTCCTTCTCGGACAGTTTAAAATGAATTAGTAGGGAACTTGAGTATGTTCTAGTATAAAGTGTTCATCTCTGTCTTCTCGCTAAATACCTTGTAATTATGTTCCTTAACAATTACTAATGACAATATAATCAGATTTGTGTTACTCAGGAAGTCATCCCATCATAAGCACATAAATTAACTGCTTGGACCCCTAATAAATAGTGTGAATGACCAATACTAAATAGAATTTTGTCTTCACATATTTTAAATGGAAGGTTTCATTTTGACCTAGAAACATATTTTCTCTGACAAAATTGGACAAATATCCATCATTGGAACTTGTATATTTTGTAGGAATAAAAACATGCTGATATAATTTATTATCATTAAAAAAATTATATATATGCATTTTGGGGGCAAATATAATTTTTGGTTAACTTTTTAAATTTTCATTAAAGTTTTTAAAATATAAATTCATTTTTTAATTTATATATATATATATATATATATATATATATATATATATATATATATATATATATATATATATATATATATATATATATATATATATATATATATAGACCACGGATTCATTTTTTTTCCATCTAGTCATAAGTAAAGAGTTTTTTTCAGATAATTTCAAAAGAGAGATGTCTGGTATCGTATTTTAATGCTTGTTCTAGCAAATACTCGTCATAATAGGCACTGCTCCCGGAGGTTGGTGTCGCCGCGATCGATCATGGAAACTTCTTGATGTGTACTGAGAACGTGTGTGAATAAATACTGTTTGTGTAACAACTTGAGATTTCCTCGTTTTCATGACATTGGCCTATTTTGCATCCTCATGCTAACACTACATTTCGACGTCAAGATTTTGTGCGAGAGAATTTGAAGGTACGCTACCCCTAGGACATAGGTAGTTGTGACACATCTGTGATGATGTCAAGCTAAAGGTACAGCTGTTACGTCGTGCATAAGGAAACATTTAGCTGTATGCACAGACTGATTGATAAATTGACCGATTGATTGATTTATTGATGTCTTTATTTCTTCCTCATTGCGATGAGTACATTCATATATCAGGGATGGACAGTATCATTGCTTCAATTTCACTTTCAATGCCACCCTACCAGTGTTCTGGCATTTCTATTATTTCAAACATTAGTGGGCACTTAAATAAGCAGTGTTTCAGATTTTTAACAGACAAAACGTGGTGTATGCAGTAAAAATACATGTATACACTGCATATAGATAAGAAATTTTTGTGATTCTTTATTGCCAAAAAACTACAGACCAAAGTACATCTAATAAGTTGTAAAATATTTGTTACAAATTATTTATAAGATGTAGACATGCAAGATGTATTTACCTTTGTATACTATTTCCAGAGTTTCTTGCGGAAACAGACGGTCTTCATACGTAAGGTCCAAAGTAATTCCATACGCATGTTTGATATACCTATTATGTCATTAACTATGTATGCCTTCGGTGAGCAGCTTAATCCAGTACAATGTTTTTACCATCTCCGTACTTACTTGAAGATCAGTCCCGTACAGTATTTGCTATAAAATCGTTTTTCTACATGATTTTAATGTATTGTGTTATTCAGTTTAATACGTGTACATATAAATATGTAACCTTTTGACTATGGGAATGTGAAATATTCTCTCACCGAAAAATAACTTGATGTTTCACTAGAACGATATGTAGCGATTTCGTGCACGTGTACAACGTTACCGAGTGTAGTTTCTTTTCTTCACTTTTTTCTTTTTGCCTTGATTCAACAAAATACAAGGTAATAATTATGCCTCAGTGTAGATCGTTTGCTCAAGATATCCAAATTCGATATGTACACCTGAACTTTGTCCTTTGGCCTTGCTCTTATCAATATTATTTATGGACTGTATATTCTATATGCTGGCAGAAAGATTCCGATATTTCAGGCAATGTCCACTACCATGGGTGTAAGCACAAGTTTTACATTATAGTGTCACTAAGTTATGTTACTAATTATTTTTATGCAACGACAATGTCACTTGATTTTATTTTTTTCGGCTCTTATTCTAGGTAGACGAAATTTCAGAAGATCATACCGTCCTGATGATATAAAATAACAAATTCAAGTTAGAGTTCAGCTATTTATATTGAAGCAGGGAGTTCAATGTTATGTGTGTATATATAGGCTTTGTTGATAATAATTATGTGTTTATGTTTTATTATGATTGATCGGATTTATATATTTGGGTATTAGCTTATCAATTCAGTATTGACGGTTAGTGTATAAAATACTTTTACAAGTTTTTTTTTGTTTCTTTTTATAGCTGCCACGTGGTTGCCTGCAGAGCCTACCTCATAGTTAGCAAAATGACAAATCCAAATACATTCTGTATTTATATTATTGTGATACATCAAGACTATTGGTAGATCAGCACATTCAATATTTGAATTCACTTTGGAAACCTATCAATTTAAATATGTGACATGACATTTTGGGGAAAAATTAGGTTTTAATTCACAGAACAATAACTTTTTTGTTGATTTTGATAAGTTTGTTGATTTTGCTACTTTCTCTTACTTAATTCAATACCATAGTGTCGCAACAATATCGAAGTATTCTGTGAATTGTGTGACGTTCACCCCACTAGGATGCGCAAGCCACTTGTCGAATTCAATATGACTATGCCGTTTTCCGACTTAAGATTTGTATTTTCTTCACTGCCGCAGCCATACCAGTAACACCAAGAAATTGTGAGTTTTCTAGACGCTTGCCTGTTTGCCTCTTATGTAAAGGAACCAAGTTTAAATCTAACTTTGTGCATATACTTTGTCGTGTAGTTCTGTTTGTAGTACTTTGAATTGGGACGTGAAATTATGTTATTACTGAAAATTTGTATGTAAATATATACAAGAAAGCAGAACATAAACGATTAACAGCTAGTATTATAGAGCGGGCTACAGTAAAACAATAAATCTATCAATGTGTTACACATTTTAATTACAAGTACAATATGTTTGAGCGTAAATTAAAAAGAAAATTTGCTTGCTCCGAGTGAATAATGTATATATTTTATTTTGTGGGTGAAAACTTAAGTTTATGTAAGTTTTTCATTCGCGTGATGAAAAATATCCTTTATTCACTCGTGGAAGCATATAACATCTATATAATCATCTTCTTGTCGTGCGAACATCATTCAGTTATTGAACTATATGAACGATTACTGCACACCTCTACCTATAGTCATACAATAACCGTACCATTTTGTAATAATGTACAGCAAACAATATTATTACATTAATTCACAACTTCTCGTTATGCCAAGCTTTTAACTCCATTAACAACGCAAATAAATTAATGTTATTACTAGCTATTTTCTCACAATAAATGAATTGATATAAATACATGCATGGTATTAAGGACACTACCTATAACTGTAATTGAAAATGATAAGTTTCGCTTAATAACACTAAAATTCTTGATATTTGATTCTAGCTTCAAATTTCTCAACGAAGAATATGAAACAATGATAATGTTGATGACGTTGATAATGATGAAGACCACGAAGAAAACAATGACATATAACATAGTATATATATTGTGTGTGTGAAACTTTATCCAACCATGACAAGAATTGAGAATTCGCGGGTTGATCTAACACTACTTTCTCCTTTGACTCGATTATTGTTTGTTTATGAGTTATTGATTATACTTTTTGTACCGGTGCACCAGTAATTATCTTTTTATTTTGTCTTAAAATTGTAAATACCTAACCCAGTAAATAGTATCCCAGTATGATTAAATAGTATCCCAGTATGACAACAATGAACAACAATAACGTTTGGTTTAATGATGGTACATTACATGCCACTGCATGTACATGGTAGACTTGAACGTGCTGAATGAAGTACATTCCACTCAATGAAGTACATCCCTTGGATTCGAATCAAGGGCACACTGATCCAAACTTTAATGATAAATCCAAAATACAATAGTAACTTTTCAGAAATAATGCAATGAAAATAATAATAATAATAATAATAATAATAATAATAATAATAATAATAATAATAATATAGTTTGCTTTGATGTAAGGGGCCGCCCACCACGTTTTACAAAACTACGATAATCGTACTAATATTACGGAGTGAAAGGCAATTATACCTTAAAAGGTACTCATATAGTTGCGGGTCAAAATTCGTTCTAAATGCCCAAGCCAGTTTCAGGATTTTATTAATTAACTGGCCTGTATTACTGTCGGAAAACAAAAGAAAAATCAGTCAATTATAAACAAAGGAGACGCTGAAACATCCAGCTTTCCATGATTTTGTTCAGCCAAAACAGATAAGCAAAATAGATTAATGATGATCTTTGTTGATCTATATTCAGCCTTGTAGACTTTATTATTATCATTTTTTTCATGATTATATAACACGTATGCAGGCTATGCTTTACCCCATTGAACGAGTGTACCTCTTCATAAAGATTATCTCAGTTTGTAGGATCGCTTATTTCATTGAAAAAGAGTATCCCGCGAGCGTATGGATGAAACATCATTTACCAACTAGCTATTGTTTTATCTGGAAGAACGGGACATGGTCGTAACAATGAATAAAGCAAAATCCGAATCTAATCTGTTTGGGAATGAACAAGGATTAATGTGACGCTAGGCACGATTTGCACTGTGCAAGTACTTAGTTCTTTCATATAAAGTCGGACAGGCTTGTGAAATATGAAGTCTTTATTTACCTATTTTAAATAATAACAAATGCAATCATATTAGTTTATAACAATTTAATAAGTATTGGGACACCGATAATGTAAATTATTCGCACATACATATACGTCTTAGGACAGGGGAATACTTAATATTTCGTGTCCCAAGATTTAGAGCCATTAGAGTAGCCCCCGGATAAGCCAACCCCCTTTCTTCCAGGCTTTTATGTTTCCTAAATTATTCGGCTTCTACGCGATTATATATGTATATAATCCCACCGACCCACAAGAAGCCACTGGCAATCGTTCTCACATAACCACATTAGCCGAATCCGAGCGCATACTTCAATTATGTGGACTTTCAGTACCCTATAGCTATGTCAATGAATGTTAATTAAAGCAAGTTGTTTAGTCTAAACACGTAAGCTGATAGTATTTGTAACCCCTCTGTAAAAGTCTAGACGCTCATTATGGAGAGCTTATTGATAACAATACGGAGCGTGAAACTGAAGCCTATATATAGGCAGGTACGGTTTGAATGGGATGAAAACAGATAAAGTTTGAATGAGATGAAAATAGATAGATAAAGTTTGAATGGAATGAAAACATCCTGGCAACATACCCATCATGGAGGACAAGTAAGCATTATATACATTGACTCAACAAGCAAAATTGTATTTACTTAGTATAGAAGACAAAATATTTTGAACATTTTCGGATGATTTTCACTCTTACAAGCGAATACATGTACGTAACTCCTTAGCAAATGATTTTCACTCATGCCAAATACATGTACTTATACAGAAATACATGATTTTCATTCATACAAGAGAAAACACGTACTTTTAAAGTGTGTCGTGCAGCCGGGTTTGTTTTATGCCTCTAATGTCGTGGATATGTTAAAATGGGGGGGGGGGTACTCCCAATGTTTTATTTCAATTATTTTAGAAATCACACACAGGCTCGAATTTGTAGGAAGTGCAATTATTTATATATATATATATATATATATATATATATATATATATGTGTGTGTGTGTGTGTGTGTGTGTGTGTGTGTGTGTGTGTGTGTGTCTATTACAAGCGTGCACAAATATTCAAATATTCATATTACTAATCTCTCACAGTGCAACCATTTCAAAGCTACCATTCAATTCAGCAATGACAAAATCTATAATTACATGGACAAATGTGCTAGTCTACTAAAAAATAACCACATAGCGAATTATAATAATATTAACTCTTACGACGGCTAGAAAGCAATATGATTCTTTACAAATATGAACTCATTCTTCAAAATATACAAACATATTAACATCACAAAATAATTATTCCTACTACGATTCTTGTAATAATAATAATAATAATAATAATAATAATAATAAGTATATCAACGATCTACAATTAAATGCAGTCGCATTTAGCAAAGATCGAACAATTAGCTCACTGACCTTTAGAAGCTACACTTAGAATCCTGTTTTAAGGTTTTTCCCCGCCAATAACGCATGGCTGATCGGAGTTGCTATCTTCTGGCAATCTCTCTAACGAAATATAGCGAACTAAATCTTGCTGGCAGGTTTAAGGATAACATACTTAGCCCAAATCAGGGTCCCGTCTCTATCTTGATTCTGATTGGGTAGTGCTGTGGCCCTGTCCAATCGACTAAGCGACCAATTTAACCTGGCTGTCAGTCTGCGGATCAAGAAGATAAGGCACGTCCACTCCTTCGGGCAACTTCTTTGATCTGTACAAGCGCTTCCACACCAAGGTGATAATTGCGCTTCTGACGGCCTTGGTCGGGCTTCCCACCTTAGCCACGGCAAACTTACGTAAGGGATAGTGTTAGCCTGCGGTCATGTTTAACATTAAACAATAGCTTGTCCGAATTAATTTGATTATACATGTTTCTAATTCAATTTTGGGTCGGGCAAAATGCCACAACAATTACCAGAGCTATGGCAAAGATAGTTCTTGAGCATGATATTGATGAAAGCAGTTTTCCTTCAGCTGACACTTGTGTAGGTCAGGCTTTTGATGAGGTCACTTTTACTCCTTGTTTGGATCAATCAGAAGGTATTGATCATAGTGATCCTCTTTTAACAACTAATTTTCTTTATTCTAATCAGGGTGATAAACGACAGTCACATGTCGTCGAACAGGAAAAAGATCCTGAGATCTCCTGTTTGTTTCAAAGGGCCATAAGTGAGACTGAAGCCACTGAAGTTCCTGTCTGTTATTTCATTAAAAATGGAATTCTTATGAGAAAATGGAGACCTCCCGAAGTACCTGTTGGTGATGAGTGGTCGGTGAACTATCAAATAGTAGTTCTAAAACCTTACAGACAGGAAATATTTAATCTGGCCCATGAAACTCTTTTGGCTGGTCATTTAGGGATTAATAAAACTTATCACAAGATCGTGACTCACTTATATTGGCCAAAAATCAAAAGTGATATTGCCAAATACTGTAGATCTTGTCATACTTGTCAAATGGTAGGAGAACCCAATCAGAAGATACCTAAGGCTCATCTACTACCTATTCCTGCCTTTGACGAACCATTTAGTAGAATTATGGTAGATTGTGTAGGTCCCTTACCCAAGACCAAGTCAGGTAACCAATACCTGTTGACCATTATGTGTGCGTCAACAAGGTTTCCAGAGGCAATTCCGTTGTTGAGGAATATAAAATCTAAAACAATAGTAAAAGCTTTGATAAAGTTTTTTGTACTCAGTATGGCCTTCCCAAATCTGTTTAGTCTGATCAAGGTTCAGAATTCATGTCTGGAATTTTCCAACAAGTTATGTATTAATTGGGCATTCAGGAATTCAAATCTTCTGCCTATCACCCTGAGAGCCAAGGGGCATTAGAAAGATTCCATCAGACTTTGAAAAATATGATCCGATCATATTGTTTTGATTTGATTAAATATTTGGATGAAGGCATTCAGTTACTATTGTTTGCAGTTAGAGAATCATTTCAAGAATCTTTAGGCTTCAGTCCCTTTAAACTGGTTTTGGGACACTGTGCGTGGACCATTGAAGTTATTGAAAGAGAAACTTCTCTCTAATGAAGATACTGAGATCAATCTTCTTGATTATGTTTCCGATTTTCGATACAAGTTGTCAAAGGCTTGTGAGGTCACAAGAGCAAATCTGCACTCTGCTCAATCTAAAATGAAATCAAGATATCATAAAAAAATCGAAGGAAAGGAGTTTTCAGCCTGGTGATAGAGTCATGGCTCTCTTACCAATGCCACAAAATCCTCTTCAGGCCAAATATTATGGTCCTTACACAGTTGACAACAAAATTAATGACTTAAAGTACATCATAAATACTCCTGAGAGGCGCAAACAAAAACAACTCTGCAATATAAACATGCTAAAAGAGTATATTGAAAGAGATAGCCATGTTAAATATGTAATTAATATAGTTGTACCTGTCCCATACAGTGGAGTATCATCAGATTCTACTGATATTGAAATAACAAATCTTTGTAATTCAGAAATTATGAAAGATCTAGAACACAAACTTTCACATTTGCAAGTGCAAGAAAGAAATTAACTGAAACAGTTATTATTTGAATATGAGCACTTATTTCCAGATGTTCCTACAAGGACAAACAAAATTTTTCATGACGTTGAAATTGTAAATTCCAAACCTGTCAAGCAACATCCATACAGGACGAATCCACTAAAACAAGAATACTTAAAAAGGAAATTCAATATTTGCTGGAGAATGATTGTATCGAGCCCAGTAAAAGTGATTGGAGTTCACCATGCATACTTGTTAAAAAACCAGATAAAACTTTCCGTATGTGCACTGATTATAGGAAGGTGAACAGTGTGAACAGTGTGACAAAAACAGATTAATTCCCATTACCAACAATTGACGATTGTATTGATAAAATCGGGAATGCCAAGTATGTCACCAAATTTGACCTTCTAAAAGGATTTTGGCAGATTCCACTAACGGAAAGAGCAAAGGAAATCTCGGCATTTGTGACTCCAGATGGACTTTACCAATTTACAGTAATGCCCTTTGGGATGAAAGGGTCACCAAGTACATTTCAACGTCTCATGAATATGATCACCTCTGGTCTAGAAAATTGTGATGCCTTTATAGATGAACATCTAGCAACAATTCGAAAATTCTTTGACAGACTCACTGATGCATGTTTGACAGTTAATTTATCTAGGACATATTGTGGGACATGGACACGTTAAACCAATAGATGCTAAGGTTGAGGCTATTTCTAAATTCCCTGTGCCTGAAAATAGAAAGCAACTGATGCGATGTTTAGGTATTGCCGGATACTATCGGAAATTTTGTTCCAATTTTTCTATAATTGCAGAACTCCTGATAAATTTATTGAAGAAGAAGAACAAGTTCTTTTGGACTGAAAAATGTCAGGAGTTTTTTGACAAGTTAAAAGCCATTCTTGAAACATACTTGAAACAGAAATTGTTTTTGCAGCTCCAAATTTCAGTCAGTCTTTCAAATTATCTGTCGATGCAAGTGATGTTGGTGTTGGAGCAGTTTTAATTCAAGAAGACAAAAATGGTATTGAACATCTAGTGTGCTATTTTTCAAAGAAATTAAATAAGCACCAGAGAAATTATTCAACTATCGAAAATAAATGTTTGGCATTGATTTTGGCTTTACAACATTTTGAAGTTTATCTTAGTTCAGCTCCTTCTTCGATTATAGTTTTTACTGACCACAACCCCTTTACTTTCATCGGCAAGATGAAAAATAAAAATCAAAGATTACTGAGGTGGAGTTTGTTATTGCAGGAATATAATCGTGACATCCGGCACAACAATGGGAAGGATGATTTAACAGCAGACGCTCTTTCCCGTGTATAACTATATATTATATCATATATCAGCAGGGAGGGTGGACAGACCGAAACTATTTCAAGCAAACCGAAACCAATTCAGGCAGACAAAAAAAAAGAGAAATGGTTTCGGTTTGTCACGCTACAGACCCGGCAACGACGTCGCTGCGGAGATGAATTGTAATGGTAAAACTCTTTACGATTTCAACCGAATATTTTATCAAGTCCGACACAATATCTTGATCTCGGGTCATGCAAATTTATCATTACAAATCCAGGTTGGATTGACTGAGCGTGACTAAAGAAATTTCTAAAGAGATTATAATCCATATCAGAGTCACACCAAGTTTGCCAAATATTTCGTATCGTATGAATGTCAACTCCATTGAATACACAAAGAATATTACAATTTTCTCTGATCATTTTAGGTACTTGTGTATACTTCTGAGTAACACAAATCACATCAATATTTGTATGTCTACCTCTGGAAAATATCCTGGTAGGGTTTGCTTGTTTATCCAATACCACATCATCACATACGACTAAATTGTTAATACTTCCATCAAAATCATCAATGCTCGGTGCTTCCTCGATATCCGTTATAAACTCAATAATATCTTCATCGATTTCCGATTTTGCTTTCTCGTTAAAATCCTTTAACACCTCGTAACATCGCTGATCGTCTACACTAGGGACTACCAAATATAGTTTATCCAATTTCATCCATCTCATTATCAAATTAAGTAGCAGTTGCGTCTTGCCACTTCAAAATGGTCCGATTATAATCATGCGAATAGAATTTGGTAGCGCTGCATGATGCTTAACTGGTTCTCGTGTTTTTGTCGCCGAAAAATCAATTACATTCATGTTATTATAACCAAATTACGGATCTATATTGTGTGAAATGTAAGAAGCGTACTAGCACAAACGAATTGACGACGATTACATCTAAAAATAACGGATCAGCACTTGCTGATAAGTGTGTACAATGTGGTACAAAAAATTTTAGATTTGTTTCTATGAAATCTGCAGATGATTTTTTAAAAAAAAAAACGAGGAGGTGATATTGCAGCCAAATTAGTGAAACTCCCAGGAACACCATGGGGAAAATATCCAAGAGAAAAACACCTTCCAGGATATAGTTATTGTTGACCCGGGACCAGACTCGATATCAGACTCGTTGATCAAAACCAACCCCGACCAGGTGAAAACCCAATAAACGCCATGGTATAGCTTGTCATGCTCATGATGTTGCTTATAAATGCAGTAATCTGCAAAACAGACATATTGCAGATGTGTAATTGATCATGCGTTGAATTCTATCACTGATAAATCCTTTAAAGAAAAATTGGCTTCATGGTTGATAAAATCGGCGATGACAAGAAAATTCATGTTGGGTGCTGGTAATTAATAACATCATGGAATCTATTTAATATTCTCCAAGAGGATACTGGAGGGGTAAAGCAGCAATCAGGTAACTCGCTAGCGCCGCAAAGGTGAAAAATACCATTGCAGCGGATTGGTTATCCAAACAGGCGATATGGCAAATCTATCTACCACCACCTAAACAAATTAACTACTCGCATTTTGATGTCAGCGACCCTAATGAGGTTCATCATGCTGATATATTATTTCTGCCGCATGATGGTTTTTACAAGTATGCGCTAACCGTAGTTGATGTTGCGAGGCGATACAAACAAGCTGAACCGTTAAAGACAAAATCATCAACTGAAGTGGCTTCTGCGTTAGAAACGATTTTATCGACGAGGTCCTCTACATTGGCCAAATCTATTACAAGTTGATCCTGGCAAGGAATTTCAGCGTGCAGTGTTATCAACAAATGAAGCATCATAATGTCACCATCAGACGAGGACATACTGCAATACATCGCGATCAGGCAATTGTTGAACGATTTAATCGGACACGTGCTGAGCGATTATTTGGATAGCAACACGAGAAGGTGTTTATTCAGGATAAACGATCACTTGAATGGGTCAAGAGATTACCAGGCGTGATCACCGCGCTGAATAATGAGATTACATGAACAATCAACATGAAACCTAACAACGCGATAAAAAAACGTATATTCCCGTAAAACCACAAAATGATTTTTCAAAACAACCAATACTCGGCAATGTCAATGTTAGGTATTTATATGAACCAGGAGAGCTCGAAGGTTGCAAAAAAGAGCTACTGATCCTTTTTGGATTATAACTGCACATAAAATATCTAGTATAACACGATCCACGGGTAGACCGCCAGTCTATAGGTTGGATTTAACTGCTCCTCAGCGGGGATTTACTCGTGAACAACTACAAGTGATACCCGAGGATATACAATTACCGCCGCGTGGTCTTAACTAACACCTCTTCGTCTGTTGCACTCAAGACAAGTCAGCATCATATTATCTCTGGTATGACCAATACTGCTATTTTTTCTGTGTACGGTAAATTGGCAAGGATCTTTATCCGACCAACACCAACGCATTATACAATTGCAACTCGCGCAGTGATTATTCTGTTGTTGTTTCAGTGTGATTATAAACTCGGCATCAATGTCAAATTTTCTGTTATTTTTTGTCCAGTTGTTTATAACCAGAAAGTTTTTTTCTGATTATATCATCGCTGACAATATCATTTATTGTAGTGTCATTATAGTCTAAAACATCTCTTCGAAGTTGATTTATTCTTCGTACTCTGGACACCGCAAGATAAACTAAATTCGACCACTCGATGTGATTATCTATGATCCAAAGAAATGTATCGGATATAGTCAATCCCTGCGAAGAATGTATCATCGCTGCGTATCCTAGCTTCCATGGGGATCTATCAGCACGCAATGCATGTTCGACGACATTGATATCAACTAACACAATATCATTTAACACTAGAATCTGCTTTTCACTTTGTCCAGGAATATCAACTTCAATAATTTGTCTTCGTGTATCCTTGGGTCTATAACACAATGGCACTGGAAGTGTTGCAAATGTTTCTTTATGCGTGTCAAATAACTTCATCTGAAGTGTGTCTCTGACTATCTTTCTATTTGCCACTATCAAATCGTTTGGTCTCCACGCTTCCCAAAAATCATTTAATGGGGTTTCTGAAATTATTTGACGTGCTATTTCACATTGGATTCTATCCCGTTGTAATCTTATTAGTTTCTTAAACTCGCGTAATTCATTATCAAGTGCTCTATGATTGGTATTAATTTCTTCATAATAGTCTACAAAATTCTTCAGCCAATTATGTGGAGACAAACCGACAAATGGTGGTGGTTGACCATGATAGCCACACATTATCACGTTTGTATTCGCTAGCCATAACCAATCAATAAACTTTTGTAATACATCTAACGACATTGTGCATATCTCATCCCAAATAATGATTTCAGGAATATATTTTTCGCCCATTCGATCAGGACTCCATTCGTCACCTTTCCATCTAAAGAAACTGTGATAAGTGTAAGCTTTAATTTCTCGTTGTTTCATCTCTCTTGCACGTCTGTGTGTTGGTGTTAGAACAATCATGTTTGATTTCCCTCGAAATAATTCAATCGCACGAGTCGTCTTTCCTGACCCACCACAGCCGTTTAAATAACTGGCTGTATATCTACATATTGGATCGGAACACGACGGTGCGTTAGATAGTTCTGATATCTGATTATTTTTTATGTAATTGTTTTCAATTGTAACATCTGTTTATTTAGAATAATCACGCAGTATTTCCTTTTTAATTCTGCATGATCCCCATCTCTCGTCTGAATTAGTTAATTCGGCCACTGCTTCGCTATGTTTAACATCTATATAAAATAAATCAGTGGCGAATCTAACCGCGGTGTCAGGAAATCTATTTATCATTGAAAATAAATTAATAGAAGCATAAGCCAGCATAGACGCCCTCAAATGTGTATACTGAAGATTGTATCCATCGTTGTAAGTAACAATTGTACCGAATTTTGTTCCATTGGACAAGAAAGCGTCTTTAGGATATATATATATATATATATATATATACATTTAGATGTTACAGCTGCGATTATAAAATCGTATTCACCGCTATCTAAAATCAACCGTGAAGAATATCGTTTATTGTCGTATTTTTTCCACCTTGAGTGAATTTACCAAGATATCTTCAAATATTTGTTTGGTCCATTTCAAGATATATTCTTCGTCGAGATCAGGGAATTGTTTTTTGTTTTCGCTGATTATACTATCCAGACTATCGGGTTGTGGTAACCAGACTTCAGTCTGCGCTCGATATGATATAATTGCTTCACTGACAATCAGCGTAATCTGGATTTTAGAATCAATCATATACCTTAATAACAATATTGGCATCCAGTGTTTTTCAGAGATGTGTCTAGCAAACCACACATAACAACACGGATGAAGTCCTTTAGCTAACTCAAATGATACCACGTGCGAATCCGGTTAAATCAAACTCAGGCTGTGGTCCATTAATCGCAACACGGGTCATCTCATGTGTGGGATGTCCAAATCTTTTGAAGTACTCAGAGCACTCTCCGTACCCAAGAAAACTCCCTGGATAACACGCAATCATATCAACCGAAATAATACTTTCAGGGTCGTATTTTGTATTCTATAGTACACCATAGTTATATTCCACACAGCTTGATTTGATATCTGAGAGAAATTCTGCGTGTGTTGGTTTCCATAGATTTCTCATTCTTGTGAAATGAGCTGCAACTGACGGTATTGTAAAACAGTTAATAATTGTTCGTCGTAATGCGTTGAAAAACCACTAGCTAGTTTTTTCATCTCGTTGTGGAAGGCTTCAGTACGGTATAATTCGCCATTGGGTCTTACAAATTGATCGAATTTACCCTCTTCGTCTTCAAAACTGTGAAGTAACCACACGGACACAGGATCTCTTTTACTTAACTCGTAAATAAAATCAAATAGATTTCCCGTGTAATATTTTATGGTTCTATCCCGCGGAAATATTGTTACCGCGGGTGTCCAAGCATGTGCATTATGGTCAATAATTCTGATTGGACATCCTCTCGATTTATATTTCGAGTCGTATAATATCTCGCCTGTTACTGTCTCTACGGATATTGGGAATTTTAGTATTCGCTCTAACGCGGCCACATTTTAAATTGTTGCTCCGCTCTCTTTCACTGTTAATCCCCATTCATTTGGGGTTTTTTTGCGTCTTAGTTCCGTCAATTTGTTTCCAAGAAACGCATTTGTGAAGTGTTCTATTATTCGTTCTGCTACACAATTCAACGACGAATATTTCATCGGCTTTAGTTTTTCAATACTCGATTTATCATTTATCGGATAGATCCCATAAGCAACTGCTGTTACAGGATAGGACCTCTCGTAATAAGGTTTGTCAATTCCAGTCAGAATTCCTGGTTTGGAATCCTGACTCACAGTGACAGTTCTCTTATTTTTCAGGATGGGTTCAAATTTGTCGCGTATAATCCAATTCCACGTTTCTGAGCAGATAATGAATTTCACTCTAAAAAAATACTTTTTCTTGTCAAGATGTGAGATTATTACTGCTGATCTTTCGTCGTTCATGGTAGCATCAACACTACCATCAATTCGAAATGTCGACCAACAGTGAGATGTTCCATCGCGCTTGAATTCATTAAAATCATCACGGATTTTACCCAACATGCTTCTGTCATTTATTAGACTCTTTGGTACATCAGTGGAGACTCTATCGAGATTGAATTCAACATTTTTCCAAGGAGTAATTTTCGAGTATCTCTCGAACTCTTCGATGCTATAATTAAGACAAGATTTAAATAAAGAATTTATTATATAATTAATCATTGCAAATTGCTTATTATATGAATAAATCATGCAGAAATGAATTATGTGGATATTTTTACAAACTTGTACGTCGTGGAAGCTTAGGCCCTCAACCTTGTATCCGATGTGGGGTAGGTGTGTGGCAAATTGCAGTTGTGTCTTAATTCTGGTGGAAAGCGATACAGAGAGTTGAAGCGCTATTATGATAAACGAATTAAAGATTCCATCAATGACCCTGACTCTGTCCCTGACAGCGTCAATGACAAAATCATAAGAACACCTCAAGACTATATTGATAGATTCCCAAGTATATAATTAAATCAATTAATTAATTAGACAAATAGTATTTAGTATATAAATGAACCAAGAATTTCAACCACATCCCATGATTACCAATTATGAACCATCTCGTGACGGTATTGTCAGAAACCGCAGACTGAAGAAACCAGTAGGGTGGGACAATGGTATGAGGTATTTGATGTTTACTGTTGGAAAGAAGAAATATTATTGTCACCAATTTGCGTTCGAGGTATTTAATGTATTGATCAAGGATGGTTTTATTATTGATCATATTGATTCCAATCCTAAGAATAATTCTTTAGATAATCTGCAGGCAATTTCTCAGAGTGAAAACACCAAACGAGGAGGGACTAGAAAACATAAAAACAAAATGCAAAATATATAAAATCATTTAATACAGAAAATAACGAGGAAAGAGTATATCAATCAATAAATTAAGCCGGTAGGTATTTGTATGCCCTCAGTACGATATGTTTCAGAACAGGTATATCGGTCAGCGATTTCCAAAGGAACTTGACAAAGAATTCAATTTACATACGTCTGAATTCTCTTTTGTAACACCAAGGGGAATAACTAGTGTGGGCTTGTGTGTGTAGTTTTGAAACAACGATAACTCTCTTGTTGTAGTCACGTATCTCAATGGGATAATTTTTTTTGTGTGGTTTAATGTTTCATCGGGTAGAAAAGTTCCGCATAAGGCAATCTCTTGTTGTCATCATTATATAAATTTGACCGCAACCAGATGGTATATCTTTGACCCCCCAAACTGATAAGATGTAACAAAACGGCACTCTGCCTCAAAGTAAGAAACTGATATAATTCCCCACACACTACGGGAGTGTGAAACAACACAACCTTGATTGTCCTACATGTACCCAAATTCCTCCCTAACACGGAAAGAAAACCCACAACAACAACAATAACTGATTTGTCTAAAATAACAAAGTGGATACAACAATTGGAAAATATGCCACGGCATACAGAATAACTGTGATTGATACACATAAATCGTATTCAAAAGCACATACCTGTAGATACGGACACTAGTGTGTTGTATACACAGATGGAATCTCGTCCTGGGGCCCATCGTTCGAATCTCATGGCAGGCATTATTGTCGACGGTACCGATTTCGAGGTTTTTTCTATATAATTGAGGGCGCCAGCCCAAGGGTACTTCGTGTAACCTCTCGTCACGTCAAATACGTGAAGGTGTGATTTTGCACCCCCGGGAAATTAATTTTTGGGGGAGGTGTATAACAACAATGGCGCCCTCGAAATAAACAATAGCATGGATGCAAAAGCTCTATGTCACACTAGGGTATCCCCACAGGATAGTTCAGAATCGGCTAAAAGAAACGGTCATCATAATTATAGGGTCAAAGAGATAGAGAAATCTCATAAAAGAAAAAAAAGAAGAGAGAAAAAATCTCAAAGAGGAAAAAATCTCAAAGAGAAAAAACTCTCAAAGAAAAAGAACCCTATGAAAGACACAAAGGCCAAATAAGGGACCCAGTGAATGATAATCGCTCATCAAAGGTATTGTTTATTTTTGTTTTTTGAAAAATATATTAGAAATATAATATATATTATTATACATTTGAATTCTGAAAATATAAACGAGATTTGAACCAATCAAGGAATTCAATTCTCAGATAAATTAAATTGTGATCAGATTTTTTCTGATTTTCAAGGTATTAAAGATAATGCTGGAAGTAATAAATGCGTGCTGCCAAAATCGTACTCTTTTATCAAGCGAATTCAGCACGCTATTTACGACTGTCTTGCATTCTGTAACGACATCAATAAGTTCGTCCCGTTATTCACTGTTGTCGAAAAAAATAAGAAAAGAATTGCGGCAGCAATATGAAATCAAACGCACAATTAATTCGAAAATCAAAACAATAAAAGAGATTATCCGCTAAAGTGAAAATTCCACCTTGTTTGCCTCAACACAGTAAATACACCATACATACATGAGTAATACAAGGTATGAAACAGACAGGTATGTACACTTGCTCACCTAAAACAGAATTCTATGCGCTTACTCATATAGAACAAAATTCTATAGACGATTTTGTTTTGTACGGTAATATAATCAATGGTTTGTCACTGGTTATTTATCACTATGCGGAAGTAATATAGTAAAATGGGGTGGGTGAAGCAATCTACGGATTTTTCACTATGACTTTGTCACTACATTTAGATCGTACACTAATTTATAATGGTGGGTGAATCGCCGACAACTAAATCAACACGACAACGATTAGCTTCGATTAAGAAATTTATTCCAGTTCGTGATTCCGTTCGAAATATGCTCCAAACGAAACAGAGCCTTCAAAGTGATTTTACGACAGACACGGAACAGCTATTCAAACCCATTACTACAGCAACTAAAGACGTCGTATCGACCACTGAAAGAGCCATGTGGGGAGATATTCCTGAGGAAGGAAAAAGAAAAGAAGCACCTCTTCTCCCCGTACTAGAAAAAATAGCAAAGAGATCCAAGCAAGCAAAGAAATCTTTAAAAACACTTCCTGGTGATATAGTAACCGCTGTACAACTTCAACAACAACAGGGTGAAGAAGAAAAAGAGGGTGATACTGTTGAACAACAGCAGGGTAATACTGTTGTACAACAACAGGGTGATACTGTTGAAGAAAAAAAAAATATTTCGAAAGGAAGGAGGGAATACACACCTCAAGAGATATTTCCGAAAGAAGTGATAAATAAATTTAAAAATTACACGGATGATGAATTAGCTAAATTTGTTGTTGATTCATTTGCAAAGAAAACAAGGGACAAATATATAAACGATGGATTTGAAAAAAACCATAAAAGGCTTTGACACCGGGAAAAATAAAGTATATTTGGCAAAACAAGATAGAATTAGAATCACAAAAGATGATAATAATTATAATTCGTTTTTGAATAAAATAGAAAAAATAAGTAGTGGTCAACCACTATATGATCGAGACGAAGATGATGATGATGCACAGGGTGCAACTGGTTATAGAAGAAGTAGTGGGAAGGGATTTTCTCATTTCTCAGAATGGAACTCCAAGGGTATCAGGTAGTAATCTAGTTAGTTGTCCTAATAGTATTATCGGGGATATATCACGATTAGAAATTCTCGTAGGAGGGAAACGAGCCAGAAAAAAACTCACTGGAAGTAATTAATGAGGCAGCTGATATCTGCAGACAACATTTAAGGGTGGTATCATGGATATTGATGTATATCGAGAGTTTATTGATGAGCTAGCCGAAAATCCAAGGGATTTTTACGGTTACTATAGTGATTAATTTGATGACTTTATTGAAAATCGTTTACAATGAAAATCGTTTACGATTTTACGATTAGATAAATAGCATTTAAATAAGATGATCATACACTACAACCACAGAAAACAAACTATGGTCTATGTAGTAAACTCACGATTGCCTGTTTATAGAGCGTACTATGGAGATGGTCTCGGTAATACCATTGCAGGGTTATTTGCAAGAATGGCTCCAAAAATAGCACCAATCGCAAAGCAATTATCAATGAAAACTATTGATGTTATTCGTGATAAGGGTATTAGCGCTGCTGGTGATGTTGCCGGGAAAGCATTGTCCGCGGCTAAAAAAAAAACTAGTAGCGCTAGTTCGGCGGCGAAGGAAACCGATGACAAAGTCATTGGGGCCACTACCATCTACGGAAATTATGCCTGCAAGTATTAGTAAAATAATAAACAATGCGGCGGAGCATAATATTGCATCACGGATAAGTGATGGATATGATACTCAGGGAAATATTACTGCAAATATGATAGCTGGACGTGGCTTGAAATCGCGAGCGAGATCACGATTTAGATCAAGAAATATATAATAGTATGTTCAAATCGGATACTGACACAGCGTTTGATTTGGATGCCCCAGTGCTCAAGAATGATTCTCTACTTAATTATCAGTATTTTTCATATCATTCAGCACAACCGGATCTTCGATCAAGAATCGAACTTCAAGTCCATGATGCCAGCAAATACTTTCTACCCGCTGAAGCTTTTATCGAAATAGAAGGAGAACTTGTAACAAATGTTGCAGCTAATACACCATATCCAAATGATGAAAATATCTGAGTTGGTTTTGTCAATAATGGTATCATGGCGCTATTTGAGAGTGCTAGATACATGATTGATGGAAGAGAAATCTATTCTATGGAGCGTGAGGTTGATATTGCCACAACAATAGTGGGGTTAGCAAGATACTCTGATGATTATACAAGATCGGCAGGTCCGTCTATGATGTTCTCTAAAGATATTACTGATCACCCTGAACACATTCAGTATTCTAGGGTAAAGGCAACACTAGATACTGCAGTTGATCCAGCACCAGGCGGATATGTGAGACCAGCAGCTGACTTTGATGTCATAAATACTATTCCCGATTACAACTTTGGGTTTACAACACGCGTATCAATGTTGTAAGGACAGCGTAGACAATTTTCATGCGCGATTCCACTACATCATATATTTGGATTCTGCAGAAATATTAGAAAAGTTATCTATGAAGCGAAGCATATAGTAGCACTCGTAAGAAGGGGTAGTGATAATAATGCAATCTGGCATGGTGCTGGTGTTGATGATGGCAAGGAGAATATAACAAAACTAGCGCTGTGGATGCCAGTAATGGTTCCATCAATCACCGTGGAAGAAACATTACTATCATTTATGAGTACAGGCGGCAAACCATTGTTAAGTTGGCTAACAGTGACCACAGATACCATGGATTCAAATATTGATGGTACACTTACATGGCACCTAGCATCAAAACAAGGTGTTTCATCTCCGCGTCATATATTTATTGCATTACAGGATATGACGCGATTAAATTCACAAACACGCAGTCATATGATATTTGACAAATTGGTTGTAATGAAGTTTTGTTGAAGACAAACGGTCAACAACAACCATCCGAGGATATACAACTTGATTACGGAACCAACCAAATAGCACGCGTGTATCATCGTTTGTTGTCATATATGGGAAGCGATAATAATGTGGATACTGGTCTACAAATATCACAATTTCATTTTAGAAAACGATATCCCATCTCTTACTTTTCGCTGGAACATCTTGACTTAACAAATGTAATCCGTAGTTGACATATACTTCAGAGCTCGTGTAACCCGTCCGGTTGCAGGTGGTGTTGTCACTATCCCGAATTACAGAGCAGTTGCTGTCATTCTCAGCGACAAATCAATGCTACTTGAAGGTGTTGGTGGACGAATGAAAGTAATTCATGTACCAGTGGAAAATATGTAAAATTTTCAAAAACGTGTAATGTAGAAATTAGATCAATCTGTTATTAAATAAAATGTCATACAGTGTTGTTATTCTTACGTTAACTCCTGGTCAACTTAAAAAATTGCAATCGGAATCAGCTAAAAAAAAATTGAAACCACAATATCGCTGAAGCACAATCAGATGTCTGGCGGTCAGAATAAACTGTCATTGACAGCTTGTCAGATAAAACACTTCAATGATGCCATCAAAGACAAAAAAGGTGTTCAGATCACTCTCTCTCTCTCTCTCTCTCTCTCTCTCTCTCTCTCTCTCTCTCTCTCTCTCTGCGGCAGCAATTAAGAACATAACAAAATCAGGTCGTGTATTCCCACTTCTCGCTGCGATTCCAGCATTAATTGCAGCTGGCAAATCCGCCGCGTTAGGAGCTGCTGGAGCTCTTGTTGGAAAAGCAGTACACAGCATTGCTCAATCATATGAACCAAAAATGGGGCGGGGATACAAAAAAAGGGAAAGGTTCTAAGACTACCAGGAACTCCGTATTCATGGTACAGCGGAAACGTCCTGAGACTAGAAACAGTTTATTAACAACAATAGTTCCCATGTCAAATTTTGATTTACTCCATGCCGCTAAAAAAAATTAGCGATACAAAACTTTAGAGGTGTCTTTATGAAAGATCAATTACCACAAAAACCAAACAGCGTTGAACGGATAACAGCACCGGACCTGGAACTCGCTGGGTTGCATACACGATTGATCCACGTGCAATTGTTTATTTCGATTCATATGGGTTAGCACCGCCTAAAGAATTTACCCGTTATATAAACCACTTAAAAAACTCCTATCTGGTATTAAACGCTACCAACACAGAAAATGAATGACCCACCAATATGCGGCATAGAAGTATTGAATGTCCTCAACGCTATTTCGTCATCGGGAATATCACCCCATAAAACCGTACACGAATATACGAGTAATCGCTTTTTAGAGAGATCTTATATAAAATAACATGATTGATATTTGGGGGAGATCTTTATCAAGCCTGAAAAAATCACTGCGGAAATATCTGTAACCGGTGATGTAAAAAAAATAATCGAAGATGAAATATCCGAGATGTTAAATCTCGCAAGTGTTGATCCCAGTGAAATAGTTGTATTTCAAGATCGTCAGGGTAAATTGAAAACTAGTAATATTTCCCTTGCTGATATTTTGACAAAACGACGCGACGAAGTAGAAGATACTATAGCGTTGTTTTCTGTTTTCTGATCAGGGTAAACTCAAACCGGGTGTACTTGTTTCGACGCTCACAGATAAATTAACAACACTCGGTGATAATTATTCATCAACGATAGAATTATTTTTAAAAAAACTACCTGATGAATACAACGCTCACGTAAATGCGTTCACGTCGTTACAAAAAGCTATTAACGCTTTTCAGGTCCCCGTAAACGATTTATTTGGAGATCCACCGATTACCACACCACAACTCACGGAGAGAAAAGCAGCCATTGATAATTTGATAAAATTACGATCAGACTATGATACTCATGTATCTCAATTTACTACGATACGTAAAAACTTTAACAGGACCGATGACTCAATTGATACATTTTTTGATAAAAGGAGTTCGAAACCCGATGATGTTAAAATAGATCTCACTGGTATTATCACGAAACTCGATGAAATAACAGCGATTAATCAGCGATTAGGGGTTATTCGCGAAGAGAGATCATTTTCAGATGCAATCGTGGAAATAAGGAGGACAATCACAGGTAATAAAACGATCAACGATGCCATCAATGATGATCTACCGAGAATGATAGAAAAACTTGAAAAAATAAAAATTACTCACAAGCAAAAAAATATAAATAACGTGTACGCGATTCAATACGGATCATTTACGTGGACACTACAAAATATCATATTAAATATCACCGCGACCGTCAAAGGTATTTATCGATGAACACTAGTGATACCAACTCAGTTCATCTGTGGTCAACAATATGATATCAACGATCATCGACAAGGGAACAATTGAACAATTCACAATAACATCTACTGATAATAATTTGGCTAGGGTTTCAGTAACATGCTATGTGGAATTCGTAGAGGATTTAAGTAAACAACTAAATTGAATTATGTTGTAATAAATAAAATGTCATCACATCAATATCGCTATGATCAGGTCAGAGAATTTCAAACTAAAGTCAAAACACTCACTGAGGAGTACCAAACAAAAATAAAAAAAAATACCGACGAAGAATCACCGCAGTTGATGTTACTGTGTACTCGGTATCTGGTGTAATCACCGGAGCTGGTATTATACTCTCATCGGTGACAATGGTTGCCCCGATAGCTGTTCCAATTTGTATATCAGCGGCGACAACAATCGCCGGAATTATTTCAATAATAACAAAAAAATATCATCATGCAGCCAGCGTAAACTACAAGATTACGTAGTTAAATTCCATGTTGTGTCAACCGCGTACTCACAATTATCCTCGATGATATCGTCGTCACTCGATGACACATTAATATCCGATAGTGAGTTCTCAGCGATGGTACGTGTTTATGATTACGCGATGTAAAAATTAGAAAAACAATACGAATATAATAACAATGGCGACATCGCAAGAACTACTTCAACGAATAGCGCAAAAATACCACACCGGTGAAAACCAGCATGATCTCAATAACATCAACCAATCCTGAATTTAGTGTGAAATTCCCTACTGCGATTCCGGTGAAGGAGATAGCACTAGCAAAACTACGAGTATACCATAGTTGGCCGAATATTAGATCAGCACCTTTCGGTGGTCAACAACCGAATAATTCCCTGGTGTTTGCGAGTAAGAATAAACCCGATGGTACTCCAGACTGAAACGTTGTTTCGTTACCATCTGGGTCCTACCAAATTGAACAGATCAATAATGAATTACAACGCAGAATAAAATCCATTACTAGAAAAGAATCGAAAATCGCTATAACAGTTCATGAGCCGACGTTATCATCTGCCATTGAGATAAACTCGCCCGGGTATGCCGTAGATATCTATCAGAGTTCTATAAGAACCGTGTTAGGATGGCCTGAAAAACCATCTCGACAAGAAACCGTTAATTTACCACCTGAACCGAAAAAATCTGATTATACTTCAAAAAAGAAATCATATCATGATGTAATAATATCATACGATGCAAATTTTCAAGCTCTGGGATTTTTTCGTAGGCGGATTGAACCAGGTGGTGTATGGTATCAAGTAATTCCAAGTAGAATTATTGAACACTTTAAACAAATAAAAAATTGAATTCGAAAACTATAGACATATTCTAAGAGAACATTTTTCCAAAGAATCCACCCGAGATGAAATCATCAAATACATAGAAATATGTAATCAAATTATCGCTGATATGGAAGTATTTAATTTATGGATTATTCAAACAGTCTTAAATGATACAAATCCTAAATCAAGAATAGAATTTGCAAAAACATATAATATACGTGTAGAATATATTCCAGCATTTAAGTTTCCTGAGTATAATGTAGACCAATTAAAAAAATCAACCAATGATCTCCTCCATGAGTACTTTGCACAAATACTCGCCGCATGGAAAAAAATAACACAACAACAAACAACTATCCTCAAGCATAATACTGACCCAAACGGATACGGGCGGCATATCGCTCCTCAAAACGTCAATATATCCTCGGTGACTGCATTGAATTTAGTATGTGATGTTATCGAAGGAAGTTATCAAATAAATCTCGAAAGATCAAATCAAGCCCAACAAGGATATATTTTATATTCATTTGCACCAACAGCTCCTCCAGGGTTTCTAATAATTGAGAATCCAACTAATCCAGTCTATATGCGATGTCATAATGATTCGTTAACGAGAATTAATTTTAAACTCACCGACCAGTCAAATAATCTGATTGATTTACGAGGTGATGTTCTACAAATTAGTCTGTTTGTAAAATCCTGAAAAGGATTTTCGTCTTAAAACTTTCATCGTAAAGAGTTTTACCATAACAATTCATCTCCACAGCGACATCTGTGCCGGGTCTGTAGCGTGACAAACCGAAACCATTTCTCTTTTTTGTCGGCCTGAATTGGTTTCGGTTTGCTTGAAATAGTTTCGGTCTGTCCACCCTCCCTGCTGAAATCTTTTAGGACTTTGTTTGAAATAGTTTCGGTTTGCTTGAAATAGTTTCGGTCTGTCCACCCTCCCTGCTGCTCATATACACTTTGTAATTTATACGAGTTCTTTTAACCTCAGGTGTAAATTGGTTTGTAGTAAAAAGAAAGTTTTGTCATCTAAACCTTTCTTTTTATTTTATGGGGGAAGGTGTTACGTATATTTGATTTAAGTTATTTATTTCTGTTTTAATTGCTTGTTTGTCAGATTCAAATTTGACATTTTAAGTTTAAGATTCATTTATTGGGAGATATTTTCTTAAAAAGTGGGATGATCTGTACTTTACAAATAAACACCAGGTGTTGACTTCATTTCTGACCTGGCTTCAGAGTTGTAAACAAGCTTTTGAAATGATTGGTTGATTCCAAGGACATTATGGAGCTTTGTTATAAACATCTTTCTATTTTTAGTTGGGTCGTACGGTGTGTACAAGATTTTTTGAACCTAAATTTGTTCTAAAAGATTCTAGAAGATCATGTGGCCCCTTTCTTGTTTACGTAAAAACAGGTATATACATTATGTTTTGGAGCGAACTATTTAGTAGAACTTGGGCTGTTAGAATATTAAGTTGTATCATTTTGAGTTATTTTAAATTACCTTGTATTGGAAATTATTTCAATTCCATTGGATCAAGAGGATTTATTTTGTTATTTATCTGGAAAATAATAGTGATCAATAAATTTTTTATTAAGTTTTTACAAGCTTGTTATTTTCACTCTTTCTATGTTACTGTTTATTAGAGCCTAAGCACGTAACACATTATATATAATAAATTACAAGAAGTAGACAAAAAAGTCAATGTGATTGAGGATCATGATAATAGGGGGTTCCATTAAGGGACAATTATTGAAATTACCATTCCGTATAACTTGTCGTGTGTGTGAGACTGTGTTACGTTGGAAGATAAACGAACTAAAAATATGATAATTTGTATCATTATAATCAGAACCACTATTAAAAGATCTCGCTAAAGTCGTCTCTTTGGGTCATAAAAAAGTTAATCGCTTTGCATCACCATCTCAGGCTCACGTATCAGTAGTCCTACATGTAAGACATACAATATTTTGATTTTGTTTAGGTGCTATACTAACGTTTCAGATATTAGATGTGATTTTCACATTTGCAAAATTAATAATAATAGTGCTGTGGTCAAGTTCCATTCTAAATAAATATTCATTTCATGGCTATGTAAGAAACATATGGTACAATGTTATGTGATAAAAGTATTAACTTCCACAAAGTGCAATTAAAAGGAAAAATACCCAACACACACACATTACAATAGAAAAACTTCTGATTTTTCTGCCTTTTATCACATATGATATAATTATAGGTTTCAGATGACACTGTAAGTGAATCAGTATCACGGACGTCTTCACTTCATGACAGCACTGACAGCCCAGACCGTCAAATAAGAGATGTTAGAAAACGAAGAGGTATTAGAAGAAGGGAGTCTGTTAAACTTGGAACAGGAAGGGAGTCTATTCGAAGGGGTACAGGAAAAGAGTCAAGTAGAAGGGGTACAGGAAGGGAGTCAGGTAGTAGGGGTAGAGGAAGATTTACAAGGCAAAGGAGAGGAAGAGGAAATTAAGGGCCATCACTTAGCAGGACAAAAGTGGCTCTTACAGTTGAAGCTAGAGATCATCAGTTGAAGGTAAAGATGAGTTTTGTTACCCATTAAAGTTAGCTTTTGTATTCAGACTTATCAATTCATGATGTATTCTTTGTCAGTTTTTTTTTTCTTTATAATGTTGAATTCATTTCTTACAGGAACGAATAGCCAGTATGACAAAGGCAGAAAAAGATGACATTTTCGCTCGAATATGCCAAAAACACCCCAACATGGTCTTTGAATTAATAGACGGCTCATCAACGGAGCAACAAGGATATCATCCAAGACCAGGAGGTGAATCACCAAGTTGGTGCTTATGCAATAACTGTCTTGAAATGCCAGCCGATGAGGAAAAGCAGTGCTGCAAACAAATAGAGGCAAACTGCTTTTTAAGGCTTCCTGTAAGTAATTTTTGGGTAAATTGTATCTTTCTTGTTCAACTTTCCGTAAGGCTCGTGACTGTAATCAGCCCAAATTGCTCATCCAGAGTTAATATTTTTGTTACTTATTATTTAGTATTTGTGAAATAAGCAGCTTGTTGAAACACTTTTCCCACAGAACATTTAATGCTTTTAGTTCTTTGGAATACTTAATATTTACATATTTTAATGTTACAAACATCTTACCATTTTACTTTGGACTGTTCGTTTTTTTGTGTCGCTGGTCGATATACAACCTTTTAGTATTTTAAACATGTGTAAGTACAACCTACTGTATGGCACTAAATAGCCTAAGTGTGCTGGTGCGCCGTTTAAAAACAAACAAACAATCAAACATCTTTGGAATATTTTTACTGACAATTTTTTAAAATTTCTGCAGTACTCCGATTTGGTTATATTAGATGAAATCGTGCTCCTTGTTGCACAGAGGTATAGACAAGATGTCCTGGCAACAGAAGAAGATGACGATTACAACCGGGGGGAAGGCATACTGGTTATAGGCAGTTTATTTTATAGACTTATGGATACCTTGGTGCAGGCAACAAACGTGTTATTTAAAGCTGTTGTGTATGGCGTATTAGGGATAAATACCCAGATAGTTTTGGAAAGTACCGTGGTTTTATTCAGGGAAGATTTGGGTGATCATTCCCATGATATGTGAATAATATCATCTATGTTGATTTTAAGTTGTATAAAGTATTTATTTTGTATTATGCAGTTTTTATTTGCTTGAACAAGTTTTGTTAAACATTATTTATAGCTACCTACCCACTAAAAATGAGTACATGTATGGCTATGTTTTAAAAGCAACTGTGAGGAGACTATTTATTGGTATCATACTACTGGTATTATACAGAAATTTTATTAAAAACATAGGAAGTTGACTAGCAATGTCTTGGGATGAAAAGGATGTAAGGAACAAAAGTGCATGGGTGAACATGATTTTAATCGTGCATATACATATTAAGTCAAATGATAAATAACATTCATATTGAGTTCAGAAAACAAAACTTATTCAGTGTATCATGAATACAGATTAGTTTGTAAATATCAACAGAACTACAAACACTAGGATACTAGTCCATCCAGATACTGCTCATTAATTTCAGTTCAAACAAAATGACTCTGGAAACTTCAATAAAGTTTTTAAGACTAAAAACCATCAAATGTTCATTTTTTTTTCATTCACCACATAATATCAAACAATACCATTTATATGAAATCCCAGATAAATGTACACAACTGCATACACTGTTAAACTGTTATATATTATGAAATTTACTAACCTTATAGAAGTACAACTGTACATGTACAGACATAACTTTAATGGACCTATCAGCTGAAGTAATTCATTGTCAATGTATCCAGAAGTGACTTGTCCACCAATGTCCATGTTTACATCAATATAGTTATTTTACCACAATTTATGATAAGATCATTGTTCCATATAAATGACTTTTATATGATAAACTAGTGTACCATTACTATAAAAGATTGATTACAGACATCCCAGTCCAAACTATTAGCAAGTTCTACAGAAATTATATTGATGTTTTATTATCCTGTGTTTGGTTTATATGATATTGACTTGAGTGATTACGATTTACTCAATGCTAAACTTTAGTACATCGACAAATCAAAATACTACACAGAAACAAATATTGAAATTAAGCCAAACCCCCACTCCTATGTGTGTTTCCTACTATATATATATATATATATATATATATATATATATATATATATATATATATATATATATATATATATATAATTCAGGAATGCAGGGGTCATGCTACCAGGTGAAGACGACTTCATCCTGATTTTTCAGACGTAAAATGACTGCTTGTAATTTAAACCTTCCTTGATATAGCCATTAAGTTCTAGAAGTGTTGTAACACAATGCAAAATGTATTTATGCAGTGTTGATACCAACAAACAAACTCTTGCACATTCACAGGCATGATTTAACTGCCAACTGACCATTAACCATGTTTGCAGCAATATATCACTGATCAATTTCATGTAATTGGGCCTACGATACTCTGATGTAAATATAACAAATTCCGTTTTAAAATTGTAACATCAGTGTGTAATTTGGATTTTTAACATACCTTTAAAAAAAATGTTCAGTCATATCGCTATGATTTTTGCAGTGTGGCAGTTAATAGTGATGTTTAGCACTGAGACATTATGTAGCATGACATCCCACCCAGTTACCTTATCCTGACAGCAGGTCGACCAGTCCTAACACTAACTTAATTCCGCGCACCAAGTGAGGCAGCTGTTAGTACCATTTTTATGTCTATGGTATGACTCAGCCAGGGATTAAGGCCTCCACTACCTCTTGCATCCGAAGCGGATGCTCTTATCACTGTCACTGGAGCGGTCAACACCAGTAAGTAGATAATAATTTCTTGATAAATAATAATTAGTGAAGAGCATTTTCTAATGTATTTCTTTTCAAAAAGGGAGAATTTAACATCATTATTTTCTTTATAAAATCAGTTTGAAACCGTACATGAACCTGTAATGGCAGACATCGCCGCATCTGTGGTATACCATTTATTATATTGTATTCTTAAAAAATTGGGTATTTTATTATGCAATAATACCGAATTGCAATTACATGATTTTGATCTTCTTACTACTATAAGATTAAATGAATTACAATCTATAGTTTCTGCTGTGCTTTGATTTTAAATCATATGGCCAAAATACACTGCATTTACCTCAATCCAAATATACATATAATAAAGTATAAATACAATGGGTATGAAATGTTAGAAGAGGTCTTACACCTTTTTGTTAAAATGCATTTCTAAGAAAGTATCATTTTTATATCTTTAAAAGCTTTAAGAACATAATCAACAATGGTCTGAAAATAAATTGCTAATTGGAAGTCAAACAGATGCTGGACTTTGGCTCATGGTAGGCACTTCAAGAAATACTTAGTCAAAGTCTATATGGGTCTAAGGCTGGGATCATGTTTTAATAAAAAAAAAATCATTAGAATAGTCTCTCCATAACACCTTGATATCAATAGGTGTTACATGACTAAAACGCCTAAATCATTTAACTTGAAATGAGATTTCTGCTTTGTAACAATCTCTTCTGTAGGTGGTGACGGTATTGGAGCAAATACAGCAGATATCCTTCTAGGATCATTCTTTTCCAAAACAACTGGCTGATTCATGCCAACTCTATCATTTAACCTCATTTTCAATATTTTCATAATTATTTCTGGAATATGCAGGTACTGTTTATCAGCTTTCTTTGGGTTTGCAGACCATCTCCCACTTTTTTTGTTGAATGACCTTTGGTATCGGACAAGAACATGCAAACATTTCACTGACAATGTCATTTCATATTATTTAAATTCGCGAAAGGTCAAATATATACTGCATACAAATATATGTTACTAATCATTTTGCTACTTATGAAAATGTCATTATAGCAAACCTGCATCTTACCAAGATATAAAAATGTTAAGATTATTTACAGAATTTTATAATTACATTAGACTAATTCTAACCAAAATTGTTTTTTTGAAATTAAGTTATAAAAAGTTTCTTCTGTAAAAGATTAAATTGTACCACACATAAATGGCTATAAACTTTCTGGTAAAGCATTCACATTTTAACAAAAAATGAATTGTTATTATTAAAAAACAAGAATAAAGTTTATTATATGTATCTTGTTGTTCCATCTCTGTTAACAATCACATCTCTGTCAATATGATTGTTACGATAAGAGCTGCCAACGAATTCCTAGTTCTGAAAGCTGGTGGCTTATATGAATGCCTTTTCGGAGGCATACAATAAAATCAAATTCTGGAAATTCTCCAGTTCTGCTGTACTTCTGAAACAAAGTAAGATGACTAAATAAATCAATTGATTCAGATGCAGAAAACTATTTTAAATTTATAAATCCCCATAAATAAATCTGTTTTGATGAAAATACAAATTTACAGTAGTATTATCTAGACAGAAAAAAATAGACTCATTCCACCACTACAATATTTTTACCTTTTCACCTGAAATGGGGGTAGAGTAACACAGTTGGGGGCTTTTTTTGAAGATATTGAAATGTATCTGCTTCCAAGAGCTTTTTGCTTAGATATATGCCTCGGTGGGTGTGCTAGAAAGATCGTTTGGCATCTGCAGGAGGGTAAAAGATCTTTTCTGACCCATCATTTTCCTTTCCTGGTCACTTTTTACTACCAATCCCCAATTTATCCTACTTTTGCAAAGGTTCACCTGTCTGTGTATAGCTCAGACCAGTCTGAATTAGATTGCAAGCAAAAAAGTAAAAACTCCAGACACAAAATCTGATTCCAAGAATGGTCAAATTGTGGGTGTAAAACAAATCGGGCTTAATGCAAGTAGCCTCATCATGCCTTCAGGCAGGATTGAGGTTGAATGAGTCAAGATAAAAAAAAATGCAACACATAAATTTAGAAACTAATATATTTTAGTAATGATCGTTGCAGCTAAAATAACAGCAGTAAAACATCAAAACACTGTTTCACACTTACCGAAAGTTAAGGTAGTACGGAATCCGGTTCAAGAGCCTTTTATCCAGAACAATTCTGCGCAGTGCAACATGAGGTGGACTGTCCTATTTTAGCCGTTCTTTACTTCTTTCACTGGGAAGAGGTCCATGATTACATTCATTTGTTCCACTTGGACTATGTGGTAATAACCATTCATGTTCGTTTACAACATGGTGCAAAATACCCCTCCATACACCCTATAAATATGAGACAATATATACAATGTATTTTAAGCTTTAAATGTTGTACACAAAAAAAAGAATGGAAACATTTTACTGAAGCAGCAAGAGTGTTGTATATGTACTTAGATTAAAATCCTCCCTGGTATTAGACATTTGAGCACAGTGCCAAAAATGATTAACAACATCTCTGGTAAACTCCAACAGTTTTCGGTTACGTTTCTCTGGACCAGCGTACAAATCAAAGCACAACTTATTAGTTCTCATTCAAACATTTGATCTTTGATACATATGAAACTTCACTTTTATGTTAAATATTAGATTACTTTTTTGCAAGTTCTATATCTGCTGGTAATTACTACAGTTTTTCATATTTCATATTAAAATTGTCTTGTGACTTACTTTAAAGGCATACAACCTAAGTAAAAACGAATGAAATTATTTTGTTCTTTTTTCAGTTCGTGATTACTTATTTAGTTGAAAAATTACGATTCAGGTTGTTACTGAGGCCGAAATCAGGCTAGTATCGGTAACTTTGTGACAAAATACGCGATTTTTAATTATTGTATGCCAGAAAAAAGTTCGCTATTTGCCACGCGTATATTCATGTAACCTCTGTGTTGACCTCTCCCGAAGATTAAGAATTTTAGCCATGCGCAAACACGTGTTTACAAAAATAATGACGTGTCCGCAACCAGATCGAAAACCAAAACTTAGATTCTGAAAAGAGGGTGAAAAAAGCTCTTTGGGCAAATTATGGCAGCACACGCATATGTATTGGTGACCAGCATGAACGATTGAATAAAAAGAAGTCCACTTTGGGCCTGGAAAATAATCCAGAGGTCGCCGAATTCTTGCTGGATACTGGTGAGTCTCAATTTTTGCAATGAACAGTCAAGATTTTATACCGCTGTTTTATTTCTGTAGTGTTAACTCTTTATCAAAACTCTTAAAATAACATATATTATATAAACTTGCATTATTCCATTTAGCTTAAAATAAAATGTCACAGCCCTGCAACAATATCGCTGAAATCCGCATGTACATGACATACTGCAGCTGTTTTTGAGGCTTCCAAAGGTGTATTAATGATCATCTTCATTTTCACACGCAACCATAAGACTTTATTTAGAGGCAAGCAGTCACTACTGGTTTTTTTTTAAAAATATAAATTACAATTAAATAACTTTCTTTTGAAAGATAAAACAGTGAATAATGACCCATCGTGGCCGGTTCGCTTTAATTTAACATTAATTTATTCACTATTATTTGTAAAATATATATAATTTTTGTGTCTAATGAAACATTTATTTTCCCTTTCTATATTAGTTATGAATTTAATGCCAGTGCAAGGAAAACATCAGAAACAGAGGAATGTCAAAGAAGATATGGCCACAACTTCTACACCTGGGCCAACAATTCATAGGATACAAATTCCTGCTGTGTCTGATACAACCACATCAGAATCAGATATGGAATCTGTGTAAGTATTACTACATTTTATTAAATTTTATGTATATTTACTTGTTTACAAATATTTTGGTAGATGCACCTGGAAATGTATAATTCTATACTAGTTTAATACTTTGCAGTTGGTAAAGATTGTACATTTTGTTAAAATATGGTTTGTTTTCTTTAGAATTATATTTTTGTTGTAAATCGTTGGCACATGTCTTTTTTGTTATTGATATGTTCTTCATCATGTTGTTTGTATTTTAGTTAAAGAGCCTCAAGGGAGAATAGTTTTTGACTAAATGAGTCACCCCTTTAAATAAATTATTATTATTATTATTATTATTATTATTATTATTATTATTATTATTAGGGCATAACCGACTTTTGATCCGGAAATCGGATTCCACCGGATAGTATGAACGTCCGATTAATCGGAATCGGACAAGGCAGGAACTACCGATTCGGATAATAAAAATAATAAAGTTGAATTTCTATAGCACCGTGTCTAACACTGCGTGTCATTCGATAGTGCGTTAATAAAGTTAAATAAGAAGTCAGAAAAGTTCAGTATGGTCAACACAACCACGCTGTGAGACAATCTATTTGAACTGGCGGGTAAAAACTGGAAATGAATCCGGATATGGTAAAGTACTAAGTAACATGCTAGACACGGCAAAACCAGATACCAGAAATCCGGAAACGGAAGATGAAATTTTTTAGAAAAAAAATATACGGATTTAGCATTTCCGATTAATTGAATCGTATCCGAAATCGGAAAAATTTCATGCCCAAAATTCGGAATCGCAAGTCGGTAGAAAAATGCTAATCGGTTATGCCCTTATTATTATTATTATTATTATTATTATTATTATTATTATTATTATTTCTTGAAGCATTGTCATTCCCATTGTAATAACCAAGATAAATGATAATGCTTTCTTTTGATACAAAGCTAAAGATTTCCAAGTTCAACATTAGTATTTACACATTTCAAAATTTTATTTTAAGGGATTCAGTCTTGTCTGAAGTTGAAAAACTTAAGGAGAAAGAAAGTGTTATGTAGGAAAAGTCTAAAAGTTTTATCAACCCATTTGAGAAAGTATACTAACAAAAATATCTGTGATACATACAAAAAAGAAGAATATTCGTGTTAAGTATACTAAAAAAACAACCATATATATACATGTATAGTATTGTATTGGTATTTGTGGATGGTATTTGTGTATAAACCAGAAAGTTGCTCCCACAAAAGCTTTCTTTGCAGTGTATGAACATATAAGTTAAAAAAAGTGTAATTACAATATATCTTAAATATAGTATTGATCCATAATTGAAAAAATGAAGATATACTGGTTATCATAGCAAGAATATGAATACATTGTATTATAAATACAAACCACACTAAGGCCATAGTTATGGTTTGTCCGTTTAGTACACATGGAGAGGGCAAGGGGGGGGGTAACCAAATGCAGATGCTTGTGTATGGGGGTGGGTGGTCTGTTGATAATGTATGTACACATATACCTCGATAGTAATTTGTCTAATATGTAACCTACTTGACTGGGTTCAGTTGGTGTTTGAGTTTTAGTGGACAATCGACAAATGTTTTAAAGTTTTATTTCTTTCATGCAGCCAGACATTCAACATTGGTGGACTGTTATATTAAATACATAATATTATTAATCCTTGATCTTTTCTGTGTGGATTAAAAATAGGCTGTTCTACAGAATGGGGAGGGCAATTGCATGTAAGCAGATGGGGTGTGTGTAAAAAAAAGTATGCATGTGTACAGGGACGGAGGGGTCAAGCTTTACCTGATTTTTGTACACATGCCCATTGTTGGATCAGATTTTGTTTCCGGATTTTTTACGTTTTTGCTTGCAATCTAATTCACATCGGTCTGAGCTATACACAGACAGATAAACATTTGCAGAAGTAGGATAAATTGGGGATTGGAAGTAAAAAGTGGCCAGGAGGAAAATGATGGGTCAGACGAAGAAAAAACTCCAACTTTTACCCTTATGCAGATGCCGAATGATGTTTCTGGCACACATATGCATATATCTAAGCAAACAATTCTTGGAAGCAGATGTATTTTAATGTATTCAAAATAAGCCTACAAATGCGTTCCCTATCCCCATTTCAGGTGGCAAGGAAAACATTTTTTAGGGGGGTGGGGAATGAGTTGATTATTCTCTGCCTGTATAATGCTACTTTACATTGTCACTTTCATCAAAACAGATTTATTGGGATTTATAATTTTGAAATAGTTCTCTGCATCTGAATCAATTTATTTATTTAGTCATTTTACTTTGTTTCAGAAGTACAGCAGAACTGGAGAATTTCCAAATGTTTTGTATGCCTCCAAAGAACATTCATATAAGCCATCAGCTTTCAGAGCTTGGAATCTGTTGGCAACTCTTGATCATAACAATCATATTGACAGAGATATGATTGTAAACACAGATGGAACAATAAGGTAATAAACTTTATTCTTATTGGTTAACATAATAATTCATTTTTGTTAAAATATTAATGCTTTACCTGAAAGTTGATAAACCATCTGTTTGTGGTACAATTTAATCTTTTACAGAAGAAATTTTGTTAAATAAAGTTCATAAACCAATTTTGGTTAGAATTAGTCTAATGTAATTAGAACATTCTGTAAATAATCTAAACATTTTTATGATATATGGGTTAGATACAGGTTTTCTATATTGACATTTTCATCTGTAGCAAAATGATTTGTTACATGTAATTGTATGCAGTTTTTATTTGGACTTTTGAGAATTAAAAAAATATCAAATGACATTGTCCGTGAAATGTTTGCATTTTCTTGTCAGATACCAAAGGTCATTTAACAAAAAAGTGAGAGATGGTCTACAAACCCAAAGAAAGCTGATCAACAGTACCTGTATATTCCGGAAATAATTATAAAAATATTGAAAATGAGGTTAGATGATAGAGTTGGAATGAACCAGCCAGTTGGTTTGGACATAAATGATCCTAGGTGAATATCTGATGTATTTGCTTCAATACCACCACCACCTACAGAAGAGATTGTTGCAAAGCAGAAATCTCATTTTAAGTTCAAATGATTTAGGCCTTTTAGTCATGTAACACCTATTAATATCAAATTGTTATGGAGAGACTATCCTAGTGATTGTATGATAACAAATGATCCCTACCATGGACCCATATAGACTTTGACTAAGTCTTTCTCGAAGTGTCTACTATGAGCCAAAGTCTAGCATCTGTTTGATTTCCAAGATTCAGTTTATCTTCAGACCACTGTTGATTATGTTCTTAAAGCTTTTAAAAAAACATGCATTTGAACCACAAGATGTAAGACCTTTTCAAACTTTTCATACCCCTTGCATTTATACTTGTCTTATATGTATGTTTGGATTGAGGTAAATGCAGTGTATTTTGGCCATATGATGTATTAAAAAAGGCACCGCAGAAACTATTCATTCTAATTCATTTAATCTTATAGGAGTAACAACAATAAAATCATGTAATTGCGGGTCGTTATTATTGCATAATAAAGTACCTTTTAATAATTTTATGTTCTAAATGATTTGTGTAAAATTGCAGTCAGAAAGATTTCTAGCATACTTTGAAGAAGAAAAAAATGTACATTGGACCAAATGACTTCAATCCATACTCTTCATCTTGATTTCATTGCTCCCGCTAAACATTACTGTACCTATCAATAGACAACACACTGAAACATTAAAATTGAAATGTAACTGAACTGGATCCTTTTTTCCAACAAAACCCATCAAAGAACATGTGTTGTGCAATGTGAGTACATCTTAATTTAACTACACTCTTTTTAGATTTATTACATACATCCAATATTATGACTGCATATTTATGGTTTTATTATTTGCCTTAATACTGATAGCAACGCTACGCATTGCTTAAAAGAGTTTTTGCTTCACTACTATGTATGTATGTATGTATGTATGTATGTATGTATGTATGTATGTATGTATGTATGTATGTATGTATGTATGTATGTATGCATGTATGTATGTATGCATGTATGTATGTTTCTTCATGAAAATGAATTAAATCAGAAAACAGCATTGAGCTTAACAACATTGTTTCGAATTCCACAACATAGTATTGTCCCATATTTCTAATTTCATTATTAAATATTTAGGCTAAATCTTCTAACACCAAATATTTAGACTTTGTTTTAATTAAATTATAAATATTCCTGAATTTATTTGCCCAATTTTTTAAGAATACAATATAATGAAGTGGTTTATCACAGGTGCAGCGATGTCTGCCATTACCGGTTCACATACAGTTTCAAACTAATTTTATAAAGAAAAAAATGCTGTTAACTTCTGGGGTTTTTTTTTTAAAAAAAAAAGAAATCAATTAGAAATGATCTTTACCAATTATATTTGTTAACAACAAGTTACTATTTTATACTGGTGTTGACCGTTCCAGTGGCCTAGTGGAGCATCCACCTCAGATGCAAGAGGCTGTGGAGGCCTTGATCCCTGGCAAGGTCTTACCAAAGACATAACAATGTTATTAACAGCTGCCTCATTTGTGTTCAGCATTAAGAGGTTAGTGTATGGACTGGTCGTCCTACTGTCAGGATAATGTAACTGGGTGGGATGTCATGCTACATGTCTGCGGCATGATGCCTCAGTGTTAGACATCACTATAAACTGCCACACTGCAAACATCATAGCAATATGACTGAAAAATTGTTCAAGGTATGTTAAAAATCCAAATCACACACACAGAAACAGAATTTGGTATATTTTCATCACTGTACAGTAGGCCCAATTTCATGAACTCAGCAGTGATATATTGCTGCAAACAGGGTTAAAGGTCAGTTAGCAATTAAAACACCCCTGTGTATGTGTAAGAGTTTGTTTGTTTGCGTAGGCTAATTGGTATCAACACTGCATAAATACATTTTGCCTTGGATTACAACACTGCCAGAACTTAATGGGTACATCAAGGAATGTATAAAGTACAACCAGTCATTTTACGTCTAAAAAATCAAGAGGTCAAAGTCTCCTCGCCTGGTAACATGACCCCTGCATTCCTGAAATTGATATGTATATCTGAGCCAGTTTTGCATTGTACTTAGTACATTATATATACTATTCAGTATATATATATATATATATATATATATATATATATATATATATATATATATATGTGTGTGTGTGTGTGTGTGTGTGTGTGTGTGTGTAATTGTATGTGTGTGTGTGTGTGTGTGTGTGTGTGAGAGAGAGAGAGAGAGTACCTAGCTACCCTAATTTTAAAAGAAATGCAATAGGAAACATACATGGGGGTGGGCTTAATTTCAATATTTGTTTCACTGCAGTAGTTTGTTTAGGTGATGTACTAAAGTTTGGCATTGAGTAAATGGTAATCACTTGTGCCAAAAGCATAGAAACCAAGCACAGGATACTAAAACATCAATGTAATTTCTATAGAACTGTCTAGTATTTTGGAATAAGATGTCTGTAATCAATCTTTTATAGTAATGGTACACTAGTTTCTCATATAAAAGTCTCTGGGAGACAAAGAAAAAGGAAGAACGGAGGCAGAAGTTAGATGGACTGAATGGAATTGGACTACCAGTCCAGAGAAAGATCATACAGATGAGAAGGAACACAGGACAAGAGGAAAATCTATTACACTGTCAGATGATAAAATAGGCCATAACTTGGTCGAGTTAAAGACGAGTGATAGGGTTTTAATTTGAATTTCATTTGAGAGATGACTGTTATTTAATGAGATTAAATTGTTGTTTATTTGACTTTCACATTTTCTGTATTCATTAATTTAACTGTCGGCACCACTGACTGGGGGCTCTGAGCATTGCATCTGTCTATCACTACTTCAATTCCTCACAAAAACATGCCAGGGGGGGTCTTTTGTAATAATTTAAATAATACTGGGAGCACCCCACCCAACCTAAATAACATGGAAAACCTCTATATATACCATAATTATTCTTAGATGATATCCTTCAGTTTTTTATGCCTGACTGTACATGTACTCCTGAATTAAAGTTATACTTGTACATGCACATTTGCACATTTGTACTTATATAAGTTTAGTACATTTCATAATATATAATAGTTAGTTTTACAGTGTATGCAGTTGTGTACATGCATTTGGGTATTCATATAAAGGGTATAATTATTTCTATGGTAAATGAACACATTTTAAAAAACTGAAAATTTGGTGCTTTTAAATGGTGTCGAGTATATTTGATTTAGTTGTAATAAGATGGCTTATGATGCACTTATGTGATATAAGCATTCAAGGTTGCTTTAGATGAACTAGTATTTTAGTCTTAAAAACCTTATTGTGTTTCCAGAGCCATTTTGTATTACATGTAATTGTAATTAATGAGCAGTGTCTGGATAGAATAGTATCCTAGTGTTTGTAGTTCTGTTGATATTTGCAAGCCAATCTGTATTCATGAAACACTGCAACAAGTTTTGCTTTTTCAACTCAATATGAATATGCGTTATTTAACATTTAACTTAATGTGTTACTATATATGCACGATTAAAATCATGTTCACTAGTGTACTTTTGTTTTTTATATTCTTTGCATCCCAAGACAATGCTAGTCAACTTCAATTCATCCTATGTTTTTAATAAATAGTCTCCTCACAGTTGCTTTCAAAACATAGCTATACATATAATCATTCTTTAGTGGGTAGGTAGCTAAAAAATGTTTAACAAAAATTTGTTCATGCAAAATAAAACTTGCATACTACAAAATAAATGTTTTATACAACTTAAAATCAACATAAATTATAGTATTCACACATCATATATTTGGATAGATCATCCAAGTCTTCCTTGAGTAAAGCCATTGTACTGGCCAAAATTATTTATCCATTATACGCCATACACAACAGCTTGGAATAACATATCTGTTGCAAGTACTTTGGTATCCGTTAAGTCCATAAAATAAACTGCCTATTAGCAGAATGCTTTTTCCCTGGTTGTAATCAATATCTTCTTCTGCTGCCAGGACATCTTGCATATACCTCAGTGCAACAAGGAGCACGACTTCATCTAAAACAACCAGGTCGAAGTCCTGCAGAAATTTGTTAAAACATTGTCAGTAAAAAAAATTTCAAATAAAATAAATCTATTAAATATTATGCAGGAAAATATTAATTTTTGTGTTATGCAATGAAGCAAATGTGTAAATATACAAGCAAATGCTCAAATCACATCGACTGTGAATGTGAGGTGGTAATGCAAATGCACAAGAAAATCAACTTTATTCTGAGCTAAAGAAGCGACTTTAGCGAGACCTTTTAATAGCGGTTCTGATTACAATGATACAAATTATCATATTTTTAGTTGGTTTATCTTACAACGTAACAGAATCACACAAACACGAGAAGTAAACACTTTGAAGAATGGACCCTTAGGAACCCCTTATTGTCAGGATTTTCCATCATATTGACTTTTTTGCCTACTTCTTGTAATTTATCATATATAATGAGAAATCTATAAGCAATACATATATTATGGGTGACTATAAAGAACTAAGGGGAAGGACAGACGAAGAATAAGGCAATAATTACATCAAAATAGAATCACATGCTTACGTCGTCTTCCATACTTGTTGACGCGCATCACTTGACACTGCGACTTCGGAGAATATCGGTAAATTCCGTTTCTGCATAATTAATTAGCAATCCGTACAGAAATTCGTTATATTTTCATTGATTAAACTTACAGTTGTACATTTTTTTTAAACTAAATGACCTGTAATTACTCATTATTTCTACTATACTTTTCATAATATCATGCATTTGCAAGAACAAAAAAGTAAAAAATCTTAGGTTGTATGCCTTTAATTATTTTCTTGCCTACATTCTTTGCTCCATGCCATACATCATGTGAATGCTTGATTTCTGGAAAGTCTTTTTCTGAGGATTAAAAGAAATACATCAGTGGCATACACTTGTAAGTACCAAAAAATATCATTATAAACTGTCAAATTTAAATACATTTATCATTAGAAAAAAAAGTTTCTGATTTTATCTTCAATGCTTCAGAACTAACCAAACATCAAAAATCAATGATCACAAAATCAAATAAGTTAGTGTAAGGGCCATCCATTTAGTATGTAGGTGGGAGGTGGTAACCCAAATACATACATTAACGTATGGAGGGGGGCTACTGATAAAGTACATACGCATTGGAAATGATGAGTGGTGAAACTTCAATAATAATTTGTATAATATGTAACCAGTTCCACTCGGTTCAGTCGGCGTTTGAACTTTTGCAGACACTAGACAAACTTTTTAATGTTGCTCAGCTTATTTCTTAGATGCAGCCAGATATTCAAAGTCAGTGGACTATCTGTTTTATTAAACACATTATTATTAATCAGTTTTTACGTGGATTAAATTCGGTGTATGTGTCAAACATACATATGCAAGAGGGTGGGTGGGTAATAAAAATATGCATGTGTACAGGGGGGAAGGGTCAAGATTTCCTGGATTTTTGCGCATGTACTAAATGGATGGCCCCATACCATATTTACCAATACAATATATAACCTGTTATGAGTAATATGGTATATATATATATATATATATATATATATATATATATATATATATATATATATATATATATATATATATATATATATATATATATAACTTGTTGTGATTTGTTTGAATGTGGTTAGCTTCCACATGTAAACCTCACACCATTGATCACTGTTAGTGTACGAATGCAACACAAACAAACATTGATATGATTGGCAAAGGACATTAGAATTTCAGTTCATTATCAGTCAAATATCATACAAATAATGAAAGAGGAATACACATTATTTTCATGAAATGGCATTAGATTGAATTCCGATATTAGTTATTACTCAGGATGATGTATATTTCTAGTCAACATTCAGTGCATGTTTACATCACGTTTTTTATATTAAAAAAGTTATCATAATTTATATTTCTTTTTTATTAAGAAAAATCAGAGTAATTAAACAAAAGTCAACTTACTCATCAGAGCAGTTATCTGTAAATGTGAATCCGTGACGACTTCTACAATTTTTATTTTCTTTTCCTTTAGAAAATTCAGCCCTTTTACAAAGCATGCCTTTTCTAAGTTTGTGCTTTTTCTGTCTGTCACTCTTTTGTCCATTGTTATGATGCATACAATTTTCTTGCTGAAATTTTCCATGAATGTGTATGTGCAATACTGGGCTGAATAACCAGGGCTGTCCATTCTACCATCCCCTAAAAAGCAGTAGGTATTGGCTCGAAATTTCATATAAGCATTTGTAATCATTAATAATAATAGAGATCTTATAATAACAACTGCCACATTGTTTTTAATAACTTATTACATGATAAGAGCTGTGATATAGCATGAAATTAATGACTAAATGCTAAAATCCAGCTTTGTGCGCCTAATTTTCAAAATATGTTTAAAAGCTGACTGACAAATTTCAAGTTAACATGTTAAGATTTGATAAGATAAAAAATATTTTGTATAATGTATTAAGGTAAGCACATTGATCACCTGGATTTATCTTCGTTCATCTTCCAAGAATAATACTGGTTACAATTTATATCAAAACCAAGTGCTGAGCATGATGAAAAAACAACAGCAATTGCTATGTTTTCTTATTAATGTTAGTGGTGTTTTCATGATATTTGGAATTTAAAAGGACATGTATATTTTAGATATGCATTTAGGCTTCAGATTACTTTGAAGTTTATATATATTGCCATGTAACTAGAATTTGACTTACCAAGAATTACAACTTCCTTTCCCTGTAATGATTGCAAAACGTGTTCCTGATCGTCAAATCCAATATTGGTCAATGGATGGAATTAAATACGTCCTTTGAATTTTATGAAAGGTTGTAGAACTTAAAATAGGTAGATTCAGAAATTTTGAAAAAAATTACCATCTTCTGAAAGTTACTGCCAGACAATAGTATGCCAGACATTCTTGGCACAATGTCCATTTTCACAAACCTACAGATAAATATAAAATCTGATTTATTATTCATACCATAAAGAGTTCTGCTTTATATTTAGAATGACAATTTTGTTTAATAAATTGGGATTTCTACATATATGTTTGTTTATTCCGCCATTTACTTAATGTGAACCCACTGACATTTACAGCTTACACATATATATATATATATATATATATATATATATATATATATATATATATATATATATATATATATATATATATATATATATATATATATATATGACCACCAGTATAGTATGCATAAACAAGTCAAACAATTCAATAACATTACTTTATATCTAGACTGATATGGTGACAACATGTCTAGCAACATAACTTGAACAACATCTTAGTTTGCAAAACTCTGATACCTTAAAGGGGCATGTCTAACAGTTTTGCTGGTAATGGAGTAAATGTATCTTTGTTAATGCAAAAGAAATATTTATAAATCTTTTGATAATTGCAATATAAATAATGCTTAAGAATTCATGTTACAAAGGAATATAACTTATCTGCAATCTTACCCATTTTAAATATAATGCTTAAGAATTCATATTACACTGGAATGTAATTTAGTTGCAATCTTACTCATTTTAAATATAATGCTGACCCAACAACTTGTCTGCATACTGATATTTCTGTCCCACATCCCTTGGATCTGCAAGTAAGCGGCACATTTGTTTTTGCAAGACTTAGAAGTGCACTGTAATAAACTAAAAATAGACTGCCACCAATAAAGTTAAAGGTATCGTCAACAGTACGGATACGCCAAATATGAGGTCCTTCTATTTCTGGTTGATCACTACCATCATCCTCATCATTTGTGTCATCTTCTTCTTTAGCATCTTCTTCTTTAGCATCTTCAAAACAAATGTTACTGTCTGGTCTTAAAAGATAAAAAAAGATATAATTTTCATTACCTTAATGAAAGATTTAAACTTGGCTCATAGTCTTCATCTGACATATGGTCATCAGGTTCAAAGTTACTCTCAGAAACTTCCATTGTAAGACTAGAAGAAAGAAAAACAATAGCGTAAGATCATGCTACAAATATTAATTACCCTCTCTCTCATACCAAGCATTTTAATTTTGGTAGGTTGGCAGGACATTTTCATAACTTTTTCGCGTTTGTGGGAAAGTATATCAAATATGGCAAAGTAAAGTTGTTACTTTCAAAAGAAATAATATGATACAAAAGTCAGAAAAATATAATTTTATTCTGTCAGTTCTGAGCTCTGTTGAACAAGTAAGTGAAAACAAAATTCTTAAGAGACCATCCATCTAGCATGTACTCAAAAATCTGGCAATACTTGACCCTCCCTCCCAGTACACATGCATACTTTTTTTTATTACACACACCCCACCTGCGTACATGCGTTTGCTGCAACCATCCCCATTCTATAGAACAGCCTATATTTAGTCCACTCAGAAAAGATCAAGGATTAATAAAATTATGTGTTTAATAAAACAGATAGTCCACCAATGTTGAATGTCTGGCTGCATCAAAGAAACAAGCTGCCCAATTTTAAAAAGTTTGTTTTGTATCCACTACAATTCAAACACCAACTGAACCCAGTCAAGCAGGTTACATACTAGATAAGTTATTATCGAGGTATATGTGTACATACATTATCAATAGACCTCCCACCCCCATACATAAGCATATGCATTTGAGTAAACCCCACTTCCCTCCTCTATGTGTATGTACTAAACGGGCAAACCCTAACTATGTCCTTAGTGTGGTTTGTATTTATAATACAATATATTCATTTTCTTTCTATGACAGCCAGTATATCTTCATTATTTCAATTATGCATCTGTAATATATTTAAGATATATTGTAATTACACATTTTTAACTTGTATGTTCATACACATAAAAGAAAGATTTTGTAGGAGCATTTCTGGTTCGTACACAAATACCATCCACATGTATATATAAAATTCCATTACTTTTAGTTTAGTTCTATATGCATGTATCATAATGGTCGTGTTTTTAGTATGCTTACACAAATAATCCCCTTTTATGTATCACAATTATTGTTGTTATTATTCTTACTCAAATGGGTTGATAAAACGTATAGACTTTTCCATCATAACACTTTTCTTCTCCTTAAGTAGTTCAACTCCAGACAATGTTGAAGCACTAAAAATAACAATTTTAAATTTGTAAATACTAATGTTGAACTTGGAAATCTTTAGTTTTTTTCAATCATTCAACCTGAACAAAGAATTATCATTGATCATGGCTTTTATGATGGGAATGAGAAAAAATGCTTCAACAACAACAAAATAATATTAATCATAATTTATTTACTGAGGGTGACTCATTTAGTCCAGGACTATTCTCCTTCAATGCCCTCTAACTAAAATAAAAACTGCATTGGACACAAAATCAAGCAAATAATTTACAACAAGAATTAAATTCTAAATAAAACAAACAATATTTTATTTAAAAAGTACAATCTTTACCAACTGCTAAATATTTCACTAATACAGAATGACACATTTCCAGGTAATTAATACATTCCTTAGATATGCATCTACCAAAACATTTTTAAACAAGTAAATACACATAAAATTTAATAAAATGTAGTATTACTTAACACAGATGCTGATTCTGATGTGGTTATATCAGACACAGCAGGAATTTTTATCCTATGAATTGTTGTCCCAGCTGTAGAAGTTGTGGCCATGTTTTCTATGACATTCCTCACTGTTTCTGATCTTTTCGTGGCACAGCCGATCAATTCATAACTAATTTACCCAGAAAATATAAATGTTTCATTAGACACAATAATTATATATTCTTTAAAAATAATAGTATGCATAAAATAATGCATTACTTTCCTTTACAGTCATCGCCATTATATATATATATATATATATATATATATATATATATATATATATATATATATATATATATATACTACCGGTAGTAGTGACTGTTTGCCTCTAAATAAAGTTTTGGTTGCTGCGAAAATGATGATATTAATCTCCCTATGGTAGCCTCAAAAACAGCAGCAGTACATGTCATTGTTTACACGCGTGTCCAGCGATATTGTTCCAGGGTTGACATTGTATTAAAAGATAAATGAAATAATCACAGTTTATATAAAATATGTTAATTTAAGACATTTAATAAAGAATTTACTATGCAGAAATAAAATGGCGATGTCAAAACTTTGCTGTTCATTACAAAATTGAGACTCACCTATCCAGCAAGAATTTGGCGACTTCTGGATTAGTTTTCAGGCTCAAAGTGGACTTCATTTTATTCCATCGTTCATGCTGGTCACCAATATTAATGCGTGGCGTGTGCTGCCATAATTTGCCCAGAGAGCTTTTTTCTTTCAGAATCTGTAAGTTTGCGCTTTCTACCAGCTTTGGATCTAGTATTTTTGTAAACACGTGTTTGCGCATGGCTAAAATTCTTACTCTTCGGGAGAGGTCAACTAAGAGTTTACATGAATATAGGCGTGGCAAACAGCAGATTTTTGTCTGGCAGACAATAATGCATAATCGCGTTTTTTATCACCAAATTTCCGATACTAGCATGATTTCGGCCTCAGAAACAGCCTGAATCGTAATTATTCATCTAATTAAGTAATCATGAACTGAAAAAATAAATATATAAATGCATTCGTTTTTACTTAGGTTGAATGCCTTTAATGTAAGAACACTGGTAAGGTGGCATTTTAATTTATTTGGTTGTACTGTTCGGTGAGAGAATGTTTCATATTTCCATTACAAAATATACATATTCCTATGTACACGTATTAAACCGAATAACAACTAGCGTACATTGTCGAACGTCAAGTAAGTACGGGAACGCTGGTTATAAAATATTGTATTAAGCTGGTCGCCGTGGGCATAGTTAATACCATTTAAAGTATATAATACATGCACATTGAATTGATTTGGACTTTTAAATAGGAAGATCTCCGTCTGCTGCAACAAAAAAAAATCTAGAAATACATGTATTATACTAAAGGTAAATACATCTTTTTTGTCAACATCTTATAAATAATTTGTAAATTTTTAATTTACTAATCAGATGTATTTAGTTCTGTAGTTTTCGGCAATAAAACATCGCAAACATTGCTTATATATTTACAAGATATACACGCCACGTTCTTTCTGTGCAATTGAGCACTTGTGTTTGAAGTAATATCAATGGCAGAACATTAGTAGGGTGGAATTTTAAGTTAAAATGAAGATATGACACTGTTCAACCCTTATATATTAATGCACTCTTCGTAATCCGAAAGAAATAAACACATCAATCAGTCAGTCAGTCCGTGTGTAAGGAGCAATATTTTCTCATCTTCTGTTTAACAGCTGTACGATAGCTGGACATCAACACGGATTTGTCCACTACCTATACTACAGTGGTAGCTGACTCTCTCTCTCTCTCTCTCTCTCTCTCTCTCTCTCTCTCTCTCTCACCAAATCTCGATTCCGCAAAATAGTGTGTTACATGGTTACAACATAGGTATACTTCATGTAAACGAGGGAGTCTCAATAACGTCATTGCAGTCTGCATGTGGTGGTCACTCCAGTAAGCACCTTTTATTTGTTCTAATTTCATATCGGAAATTGGTCTGCGTGCCTCCTTTGACTCTAAAGAAACTTTCATTTCCTCTTCGTATTTGACTTCCTGGCATATATAATACTAACTTCATGTCTCTCCTCATCTTTAACTTCCTCCTTAGATTTATTATTATAATTATTATTATTATTATTATTATTATTATTATTTGTGTTATTATTATTATTATTATTATTATTATTATTATTATTATTATTATTATAGTGAGAAGAGGAATTTCATTCGGCAGAAGTATCTAGCTTTGCTACACCTTCTAGAATGGCACTTTTCAGTATGAGGTTAACGATGAGCCGAATAATTATTACATTCCTCGCCTTTTTGGGAATGTTGCTGCTACTTTTCAATGCGAGCAAAACATTCAAGGAAAGAAGATGGTCGAATACATTTCCTTTCGGAAACGATTTCAGTCAGTCCAACACAAGCAGCCTCCATTTGCCCCTTTCACGTTTCCAATCAACGGGGCAATTTCGTGAATACCAATATCCTTATTTCAAGGAAGAATTCAAAGTTGACAAAGGTTTCATCGCAAAATGGACACAAGATGGGCACATACATTAAATGTGTGATGGAAATTTAAAAACTTATGGGTGGAAATTTGCAAGGCTGCATAATGTCCTGATGGATGCCAGAGAATTTCATTCATCCCCTATACGAGGAGGGAGAAGTTTATACGATCATATCAAGAATAAGGATGTTAATATCATCACATACTGGAATTTAAAACAAGGATTTTGGAAACTTTATTGCAGGAAGAAAGAGACACTTTCATTAAACTCTGAAATATTAAAAAGTATGCCATTTGCAATAGCTCTGAGTATCAAAACGTTATCAAAATCAGAAATCCAAAATATATTTAATGACAACGAAACATTTTTCCAGTTATATAAAAATGCTGTCATACCGGTAGGTAAACGAAAATCTGTTACTAAAAAAGAAAATATTACGATAGTGCCTGGGTTCACTATAGCTATTTTCAGAGACGATTATTGGAATCTACACCAGTACACGATGCATTGCTTTCACATTTTCCTGATGATGATGTACTACAAAATGACACCAGAGCAGACGAGATTACTGGTAATGGATGGGCACCCGGCCATATACAATTATGAAATGACCTGGAAAAAACTTGTTGGCTCGGTTGTGAGAGCATCAGAATTCGATAATCAAGTCTTATTTAAGGACCTAGTCTGGAGTATTGCAGAACGATACAGTCCCCTGTATCAGTATAACGAGGAAAAAGAATTCTTTTTGGAGGAGTATCGACACTTTTATCTTCAACAACACGGACTAAACAGTACATCATATTTAGACTGTAGAAAAGTGAAAATAACGGTTATGCTTCGGCGAAATTACGTCTGTCGATTAGGGGACATTAGTGGACATGCAGAAAGAAAGATTTTTAACGAAGGAGAGGTTTTGTACGCACTAAGAAATAATTTTCCTGACGCTGTAGTAAAAGGTCGACTGTTTGACTCAATGCCAATGGAAGACCAGTTGGCTTGGATTCGAGACACGGATATTTTAGTTGGAATGCACGGGGCAGGGATGACACTCTCCATATACCTCCTCAAACATGCCGCCCTCTTTGAGATGTTTCCATATCAATTCAAAAATGGCAGGCCATGGTATTGTGTATATGAAGCCGTTGCTCGTTGGAGGCAGCTAAAATATCGATCTTGGACAAACAATGATCAGAAAATTGAGATTGATGGAGGATACATTAATGTTCCGATCGATATTCTCGTTAATAATGTTAAAATCCTCTACGACAATATTTGCAAATCATATTGAAGTTAATGAAGCAATACTATTATATATTTAAGTGTGAAGCATAGAAATTAATTCTTGAACTAATTTTCATATTGTTAAGTTCCTGTATATTCACACGGGAATTGGAAAATATATCCGTATATTGTTTCCCAATATTCATTATGGTGCTTGGTTTTATGTTCCAACATAAGAAAGAACATCCATATTGTTACGTACTTAGGCTCGAATAAGCAGCAACACAGAAAGAGTGAAAACTAACAAGTTTGTATAACTTTAACAATGATTTTATTAAGTACAATTATTTTCATAAAATAAATAAACTTACAGTTTTATAGAATCAAATCCAACATTAATCCAATATAGAATTCACAAAAATAATCCACTAATGGAATTATAAGAGTCCTGATAAATAAATGTTCTAATAGTTCCAGGTTCGAATCTTGACGATGTAATCCAAAATGGCTGACAATGTCACATGATGCAGTTCTTGTTTAATTATCATCCAAATGAATTATGAAACACGTCCTTTTCCAAATAAATAGAATAATTCTTCTTTTCCAACGAATTGACACAAAGTCCAGAACAAGATAATTAAACTCAAACAGAAAATACACAACTTAACTTTAAAATAAGCCCAAATTCTACTAAAGTTAGCCTCCAAAACACAGCTATATATATGTAATTCCCTCGTAAACAAGAGGAATCATGTGATTCTGGAAGGTCACAGAAAGAAGCTACCTTCTCCAAGTCACGTAATAATGGAATGATCTAGAAGAAAATCATTCACTTCCCACCCTCAAGAACTAAAAATAAAAGTTATCCTTGAAATTAACCAATAGATTTAAAGACCTGTTTACAATGTCTAAAGCAAGGTCAGGAATTAGATCCACTGTAAGCCAAGGTCAAAACTTGTTTACAATTAAAGGATAGTCAGCCTGTTTACAACTAAGAGTCTAGGTCAAACTGAATTTTCTAGAAAAAATCTCCCAATTAATAAATATTAAACCCTAAATGACAAATTTGGATTTAACAATAAAAAATAAAATAAATTAAATCCAATAGCCGTAACAATATATGCACAATAGCAAATAAATGGAAACTGCATTATGTTTCGGACATTACAATTAATTCACGCTGAAGACCTTTGCGTATCTAAAGGTTATTTGATCCTGACATCTTGACAACAGTGAAACACTATTGCAATGCATTGCCGAATTGGACTTGCTTTATTGTCAAATAGGGTCCAATATTGAACCAAATTTCAAAAATATATTTTACTATATATAATATATTACGTCATTCCAATGCTACCGCTGTCTCAAATCGTTGATAATTGAATCATAAGCCTATGAATAGGGTTGAAAGGTAGATGAATTTAGGAAAAATGGGTGATTGTGTTTCATTTTTGTGAGTTTATGTTTTTCAGCTTTGATTGAGGAACAGGTTTGGTATACGAGAGAAAGTACCTTTTGTCGTGAACAGAACGATATATTGTAAATCGTGACTTCGACACATATAAATGAATGCATAACATTAAACAAAAACATATAAACACCCACGCAATTCAGTTTATTTAAATTCGTCAGTCATTGAATTAGTCGGAGCAGTTTTCGAGATAAGTCTGATTCCACTGGTTTACAAATATTTTAGACGTTGTCTGCTTCAGAGATAAAATGTACTATTATGAATTATAATGTGCTAAATTTAAATACGACAAAACAACTAATTGGCTACTGTTTCCATTATAGTTCAGTTTTTACATTCTACATCAATGTCGATTGCGAAGATCGTGGAGCTTTAATCATAAGATGTAAAACTAGGTCTTTTCATGTGTTTGTGGTTTCCTTACATAATATTATTTTACCTGTCCTGTTTATGTCACACTTCAAAAAACAGCAAAAGGGTTATATAAATAAAATATATCATGAAGCAAAAAGGCAAAACCTATTTTGTATATATAAGTGCATAGTTTAGTTCTATTCAGTGTCTACTCGGAGCATCTTGGCATGTCACTTGTATTCATTAAATGGAGCATCTCTTGGCATTGTTCAGCAATAATCTGCAAGCGTTGACGAGCTCCATTTGCCCTGATAGCGTTTCTCCACTGTTGTGATGAAATCTCTCGCCGTGCACGTCGCTCGCTGATCCACAGTTCGGTGGAAGAAATCTAGATGAGAGTGCTAAAATTGTATTATCAGTGACATGTCGCAACCAAGGCCTTCGTATCCCTTGAGGAGGTTTTCCACCAAGTCCATATAGATGTCTTCCTTGTTGTTTCCCAGAATATTTATTGCACTAACTGGAATGCTTTCCATGCTATCTTTTCCTCGCCAAGCAGTGCGTGGGCTAATGCATCACCTCGAAGACGTTCGTGAATCTGAGGACCAACCAAGACAAATTCTTTCATCTTAGCTTCACTAAACCGTGGAAACTTTTTACGGAGCTACTTGAAACCTGCTTGCGTTTTGTCCATGGCCTTGACGAAGTTCTTCATCAGACTCAGTGTGATGTGCAAGGATGATAACAAAATCTTCACTGATTCAACAAGTGGTGGATGCTGAACACTTTTCATCCATAGCTCCAATGGCTGTCGGAGTAACCAGTCTCTCTTGATGTAGTGGGAATCTCTCGCACGATTATCCAATTCGCAAAGAAAACAGCCGTACTTTGTGTATCGAGCCTGCAGATCACGCAAAACATCAGAGCAAGGATATTCAACTCGCCACAAAGCTGCCACTGATGTTGGTTATATTTTATGCAACACAAAAGTTGTTTCATATTTTCATAGGTTTCCTTCATATAGACTGCGTGGCCAACTGGAATTAATGACAAAACGTTGCCATTATGCAGCAAAACAGATTTAACACTAGACTTCGATGAATCAATGAACAGTTTTCACTCATCTGAGTGATGTTGATCGCTACGATCACACCATCGTTCTTGTTAGAGGCTACAAGATCACCTTCCATGAAGCAGAATGGAACACGATCCTCTTGACGGTCACGGAACATGGAAAGCCTAACATTACCTGCCAGGAGAATCCATTGTTGTTGTCTGGAGCCCAACAACTGTCTTACCCTTGGATAGTTCCAAATCTTTTCAATGAACAATCTCATCTCATCTGGACCATGGGCGATGTTGAGGACTGACATCACACCCAGGTTACACGACCACCATCCATGAAGAGGAATGGAACAAGATCCTCTTGACGGTCATGGAATATGGAAACCATAATATCACTTGACAGGAGATTCTACGTCTTTAGTATGGAGCCCAAAAGCTTTGTCTTACCTTTGGATAGTTCCAAATCTCTGAGAATGTAATTCAGTGTCACCTTGTGTTATAATGTGTGGTTCGGAGGAGGTGAATGTGAACAAGTATGGGTCATGTGATATTGTTGGTTTAGAACTAATAGTTTCATCCTTTTCCACTTCCTCGTCTGACTCAATTGCGAATTATTTCTGGTACATCAGAAACCGACAGTCCTTATCTGTGGGGTTATTGGGCGTATAACTGATGGAATGTTTGGATAATGCACATTCCATGTTATCTTATTTAACGAATCTTACCCAGCTGGAGTCACCATTCAGAAGTAACACAAGCTGATATGATATATTGGCTCTCTCCAAATCATTGCCATTACAAAATGCATATATTTCTGTTCGACCACTGATAACACACTTGTTGCTCCAGTTTTGCAGTACATGTGTGGGGTACAACACTTGTCCTGATCTCCACTTTTGTAGCCACAATAAAGATGAAAGGTTTTCTTGACCATAGTCGTAATACTGCGCTTTTATGACGCAAATGTCACTTGACCACAGTCATAGCAGACGTTATCTGCATTGATCACACAAGTATGAGACATTTCTGTTTACTTTGGCTAAACAACAATCTATTCCTTTGGGAAATCAAACAATGACAAATTTGAGAGCGCGAGAGCGTATGATTTCTACAGCGGATATAGGGCAATCTGTTCATCAGAGTGATGTAAGCGTAGTTATGATGACATCGTTAATGACTTTTATAACTAATTAGATGCAATTTATATAATGTATGATGCAATACCAGCTTCAGTCTGCATCATTCATTATTTTGCCTAAAAAGCATTTACTGTTAAAACCCAGTCATAAATATATTCATAGATCCAATCAAAGATGTATTTTAGTCATTTCTGGTTTAGATTGAGCTCCTTCCCGTTTATAACTCATCCTCCCCCAGTCCCAAGTAAAGGGTCATATATACTGACCCAGTATCATGCCTTTAATACTTGAGACAATCAACAACTTTAAGCATACTTTGTTTTACTCAAAACCCCAAAATTAATAAAGTTTGACTACATTTGTGTCGGAATCATTTTGACTGTAGACAAGGATAATAAATCTTTGTGCGCTCCATATCTTCCAACATCCTCCTACACTGGAGACTACTATCAGAATGCATCCGTTATTATTCGGATTCTTCGTAAGAATGTTATGACATATGATGTACCTGAGATTTCCTTGTTCATTCCATTCATGCAAATTGTTGGTAGGGTGCTCTCTCCAAGCCATGATATAAAATCCCACTCTATTTTTATTTGTTATATATATTAGAAAACTACGCATATTGTTTTCTAGGCGAGCTGCCTTTGATAGTTTGCAGCTATTGAACACTACACTTGTAAAGCTTGTCACGATGGTACGCGCTATATTTTGGACCACGGCGCGAATGCGTGAGCTCATGACAGATTTAAAAATATGGCAGCGGTTATTGGAGCGCCTGGTGTTTTTGAAGTGTTGAATCTAATCTCATCAAAAAAGAGTAGAAGCAAAGGATGATGAATGTAATCAAAGGCAACAAGTAAACCTTGACGTCCACGTCTGAAAATTAATACTGGAAGCCGCGAATTAGCGAAGGAGACTTATTTGATATCACTGAGCAGCGAAACCAGATAGAACTTCTGCAAGGGCCTAGAGGGTTGTCTCCTTTACACATAGCTGCAGAGGTATTGTTCGCAAAACTATATATATCTTGAGCGCACAGGATGGGCTGTCTCATTGTGGTTACTAACTTTGCTAGTTTTCAGTATCTTCCAGCATCTTCATACACTGGAGACTACTATGAGAATGCATCCGGTTTTATTCGGATTCTTCGTAAGATTGTTATGACATATGATATGCCTGAGATCTCCTTGCTCATTACATTAATGCGAATTGTTGGAAGGATGCTGTCACCAAGCCACGATATGAACCCCCCTCTATATTTATACACTTTTATCAGCTGTGGAACATATCGGATCGCAATTCCCTGACTAAGCCTAAAACTATTGCCATTCCGTCAACCTTTTAACCACCTGCGACCGATTCGGTCACGTTCTTCAGACGTTATGCTGTATCTAACAATTGTTTCAAAATTACAGCTGAAAATCAGTCTAAACGTTTAGAACTGAGAAATATACTGTGGGAAACACCAAATATTTCGACCGTTTCTATTACAGATACGTTAGGTTCTTAAGTATATTTTTAGCGAAATTATCAAACATTATTTTACTACAAAAAATAGTGGTTGAGGTGGTACCATTTGTGACGAAAGGAATGACCTATTGTCAACTTAAATTAAGTGCAAGCATGGTAGGTATCAATTATGATTTGAGAATCACTTGTGTCTATCACGTAATCACCATCTGCCAAAACAATAATAATCGCCATTTGGGTGTATTCACACAGGCCCACACCTAGGAAATTCTGAGCCCCAGGCAGCTGACAGAGTTCGGGCTCCTTTCGTGTTTCAAATATGTGTGTATATGTGCCTATCTAGGTCGGGCTCCTGACAAGTGCCATGGTCCCCCCCCCCCCCCGCCAGGTGCGGGCCTGATTCACATCATATAAGAAAATGTCTCTAACACAATTCAGACATTTTCAATTAGTTGCAAATGTTAAGAATAGTGATGACGTGACTCCATTGTTTATTATAAGAGCTACAATAAAGCTTTGTGTCCTTCATCGAAATCGTACAGACAAAATGTGTATCCTCGTGTGAGCTCATGCCAGCATCTCTTGACAAAATGATATAAGATCTAGGTTCATAGACCATACTGACAAAGGGAACTGTGTTGTTGTAATAACACATCAACACGAGTCTCTACTATACGTCGTATCTAATTTAGAAATTCAGCTACGTAATATTTTCTTGAACAAGTGAATTGCAGTTCGTAGAGGGATCACATTTTCTTTCAAAATGTGCAAAAATATATATGTATTTACGTCTTTGTGCCGTTATAAGATGTTTGATATCTGGTGACCTGCATATTCTGAAGCCAGTCTATAGCGCATAGCAAGACTGCCTTTTTTATTTCAACGACAGTTTACAAGATACACAATATTTAATTTTGCGTCTATTATGCGATATCAAACGGTGTTTTTACGTCATGGAACTAGTAGTACGGTAATGGTATTTCAAGGAAACCTTTTATGTCTGCATTGAATTAAACAGAAAGAAAAACAACCATTCTTCTGTAGAAAAGGCGACCTACAGAGTCTTAGTACATTGGTTAGCATCTATTAGCAGCTGATTCCCATTTTACTATTTTAGTACCTAACCTCATTATCCTAGCAACTTGTTTAACAGAATGTGAGCCTTATATCGAGTAGATTTCATACACCATGCTGATCATCTTTAAAAATCTTGTTCTGGTATTGTTTCGTGGAAAACAAACTTTTAATGTCATTATTTACTAATTAAAATAGAGAAGAGCACGCCAAAATGATTTTACATTGTGTTCTAATTGTTCCCACCATGAAACGAAGTGATACTGGCATATTTCAAATGGTATTAAGTGTGCCACAAAAATGAAATCAAATGTCTATAAAAGTTGTACTATTAGATGCTGAAAAAGAGCTTGCCTGCAATTTCGCACTGGGATATTAATTCAGAAATATTATAATTTCATACACACATTGTAAGTTTTTATATATTCTTTATCTAGCAACAATGTGGAAAAACATATTGGCGTATGCTATTTAAATTTACACATTCAGTACAACATGTAAGTGTCACTATAGACAGTACGCTCTCACTACAGCAACATGTCATGACCATATGCAGGCTTTTGTTTTTGGAGCTGAGACGCAAGAGTTCCATTCACAATATTCATTCGTTTTACACCAGTAAAACCATTATGTCATCCTTAGCACGTCAAGACTGGATTATTGTAATTCTTTCTATATGGTTCGTATCCGCATCTACTACAGAAACAAGGTAAAAACATCGATTATCGGATCATCCTTAGTCTAAAAAGTAAAGAGGATACTTCCCGCCAGCTCTATAACCTTTACTGTTTACCCGTTTAACACGGAATCAAAAACAAATTATGTTCGCTATACTACATTGCGCTGAAATACTTTTGTCCAATATACCAAGTTGACCTCACTCATGTAAATAAAACATCTAGGAACTTACGCTTCTCTTCCGACAACCGTATTCTCATTGTTCGTCGTCGTCAAGGGCCCTGCCTCGTGGAACGAATAGTCTAAAGGTCTTACACACAAGGACAATGATTGCATTCAAAAGTGCTGTTAATACTCACCTATTTAAACTACAAGAACATACTTAAAAGCTTCATAATGTTTACTTCCTAAATTATTATTCTGTCTTGTAATCCTAAGGTGTTCTTTTTTGTAATTTTTTTCTTTGTGTAACTTTTTACGTGTTATTTAATATCTTAAAGTGCCTCTAAAAATTAGGCGTTTTACTGAGTCCACATTATTATTATTATTATTATTATTATTAATATTATTGATGTTGTTTATTATTATTATTAGTAGTAGTAGTAGTAGTAGTAGTATTGTTGTTGTTGTTTTTTATTATTATTATTATTATTATTTTTATTATTGTTTAGTAGTAGTAGTAGTAGTATTGTTGTTGTTGTTTTTTATTATTATTATTATTATTATTATTGATGTTTTTATTATTATTAGTAGTAGTAGTAGTAGTAGTAGTATTGTTGTTGTTGTTTTTTATTATTATTATTATTATTATTATTATTGTTGTTGTTTTTTATTATTATTATTATTATTATTATTATTATTATTATTATTATTATTATTATTGTTGTTGTTGTTTTTTAGTAGTAGTAGTAGTAGTAGTAGTAGTAGTAGTAGTATGCTACATCAATCTGCATATTACGACGAGCTATAAAACGCATTAAATATTATTTTAATTATTCACATCTTTCTGACATTCTGGGATATAGTTTAATTGCAACTGTGAAACCTTTATTTTAAATACTGAAATATGAGCTAACATGAAGTGCAAGTTGAGATAAGGAATGGTGTACTGGTTACATCATTGTATCCAGTTAAACCCAAGGTTCCCTTCCGAAAAGGACTGCGTTGTCAATGATATAATCATATAAGATTAAATGACTTACTCGTACGGTGTCAACAATTACGGAATGTGGTACATTTATGTTCTTATATGTTTGCTAATATACGATGTAGTTTACTCTTACTTTTCTTATGATAGATTTTGGTTGTATTTAGATGCAAATTGTGCTTTATCATCTTTATCATGTTTTTGCGTTGGGCACAGCTAAAGGATTGAGATGTCAATCACGAAATCAAATCTATATAAAAGTCATATTAGTATACAATGCAAAGAGCTTGCTCGCCCATTTTGATGGAGTTAAGAATCCATAAATATTCTGATTTCAGACACACATTATATGATTTTTGTTTATTGCAAACAACGTGAAAAGACATACATGTGTATGCAATACCATTTAGAACATTACGACTACCTATGCGTGTATTAATCTAACATCATCTGACATTCGTGAAAGAGTTTTGTTTTCTACAGCTGTGAAAACGGCTTTGTCTTAAATATGGACAGCCAAAAAGAGCTATGCTAAAGAATGGTGAACTGGACGCTTCCTTACATTCAGTTATACCCATCATGATTCCATAGCTGTCCATGACAAAAGCATACAAGATAGAATGCCGTGTACGTACGATAAAGATAGTGTGATGAACTAATGAATGTGGTACATGTGGGATTTAATAGTTCTTATGATACGCCAAGACTGTGAAATGTGTAATTTTAGAGTTTCATCATGGCTCACAATGAATATGAATTCTTTATTCCCGTCTATCGATATGTTTCTCCGTCATATTTGCTACAATGTAAGGATCTCGTTGCAGGCTGTAGGAACAAACAGCTATCTTTAGCTGTGGTAGTTTAATTTTTTCATATCATCATTACTATTTGGAACCACATTTATAACTAAACTAAATCACAGTGAATAACATTGTATATTTCAATGATTATGATTTTTTAAAACGTTTTTGCCCAGGCAGTTTTCGTCTGAACCTGTTTGGCAATGCATATTTCATTGTAAAACGAAGGACACTCCATAAGTACATTTCTTAATTATAATTCGGTTCCTTTTCTATTTCACTCCAACAAATTTTGCTTTAATGTTGTCCCTTATTTGTGTACGAGTGTGTGTGTGAGAGAGAGAGAGAGAGAGAGAGAGAGACAGAGACAGACGGAGAGAGAGAGAAACAGAGACTGAGAGATATTGGAAAGTAAAGGGGATTTCGATGAAGGTGTTACCATGCCCAAATAATTTAGAAAACAGGGATTTTTATTAATACATTTATTCCTTATTTGCGTATGACGTTATGAGTATACATGCACCATGGGCGGATCACAGTTTTGTTAATCAAAACTACATTGGTATCAAATTCCTTTATACTAACACTGAAAGAAAAACCGTATAGTTTTCAACACATCTTCAAAAATGTTTTAAAAAATCATAATTATTGAAATATAAAAGGTTATTCACTGTGATTTAGTTTACTTATAAATGTCCCTATGCTTCACACTTAAATATATAATAGTATTGCTTCATTAACTTCAATATGATTTGCAAATATTGTCGTAGAGGATTTTAACATTATTAACGAGAATATCGATCGGAACATTAATGTATCCTCCATCAATCTCAATTTTCTGATCATTGTTTGTCCAAGATCGATATTTTAGCTGCCTCCAACGAGCAACGGCTTCATATACACAATACCATGGCCTGCCATTTTTGAATTGATATGGAAACATCTCAAAGAGGGCGGCATGTTTGGGGAGGTATATAGAGTGTGTCATCCCTGCCCCGTGCATTCCAACTAAAATATCCGTGTCTCGAATCCAAGCCAACTGGTCTTCCATTGGCATTGAGTCGAACAGTCGACCTTTTACTACAGCGTCAGGAAAATTATTTCTTAGTGCGTACAAAACCTCTCCTTCGTTAAAAATCTTTCTTTCTGCATGTCCACTAATGTCTCCTAAACGACAGACGTAATCTCGCCGAAGAATAACCGTTATTTTCACTTTTCTACAGTCTAAATATGATGTACTGTTTAGTCCGTGTTGTTGAAGATAAAAGTGTCGATACTCCTCCAAAAAGAATTCTTTTTCCTCGTTATACTGATACAGGGGACTGTATCGTTCTGCAATACTCCAGACTAGGTCCTTAAATAAGACTTGATTATCGAATTCTGATGCTCTCACAACCGAGCCAACAAGTTTTTTCCAGGTCATTTCATAATTGTATATGGCCGGGTGCCCATCCATTACCAGTAATCTCGTCTGCTCTGGTGTCTTTTTGTAGTACATCATTATCAGGAAAATGTGAAAGCAATGCATCGTGTACTGGTGTAGATTCCAATAATCGTCTCTGAAAATAGCTATAGTGAACCCAGGCACTATCGTAATATTTTCTTTTTTAGTAACAGATTTTCGTTTACCTACCGGTATGACAGCATTTTTATATGACTGGAAAAATGTTTCGTTGTCATTAAATATATTTTGGATTTCTGATTTTGATAACGTTTTGATACTCAGAGCTATTGCAAATGGCATACTTTTTAATATTTCAGAGTTTAATGAAAGTGTCTCTTTCTTCCTGCAATAAAGTTTCCAAAATCCTCGTTTTAAATTCCAGTATGTGTTGATTTTAACATCCTTATTCTTGATATGATCGTATAAACTTCTCCCTCCTCGTATAGGGGATGAATGAAATTCTCTGGCATCCATCAGGACATTATGCAGCCTTGCAAATTTCCACCCATAAGTTTTTAAATTTCCATCACACATTTCATGTATGTGCCCATCTTGTGTCCATTTTGCGATGAAACCTTTGTCAACTTTGAATTCTTCCTTGAAATAAGGATATTGGTATTCACGAAATTGCCCCGTTGATTGGAAACGTGAAAGGGGCAAATGGAGGCTGCTTGTGTTGGACTGACTGAAATCGTTTCCGAAAGGAAATGTATTCGACCATCTTCTTTCCTTGAATGTTTTGCTCGCATTGAAAAATAGCAGCAACATTCCCAAAAAGGCGAGGAATGTAATAATTCTTCGGCGCATAGTTAACCTCATACTGAAAACGTCCATTCTAGAAGGTATAGCAAAGCTAGATACTTCTGCCAAATGAAATTCCTCTTCTCACTATAATAATAATAATAATAATAATAATAATAATAATAATAATAATAATAATAAATTTAAGGAGGAAGTTAAAGATGAGGAGAGACATGAAGTTAGTATTATATATGCCAGGAAGTCAAATACGAAGAGGAAATGAAAGTTTCTTTAGAGTCAAAGGAGGCACGCAGACCAATTTCCGATATGAAATTAGAACAAATAAAAGGTGCTTACAGTGACCACCACATGCAGACTGCAATGACGTTATTGAGACTCCCTCGTTTACATGAAGTATACCTATGTTGTAACCATGTAACACACTATTTTGCGGAATCGAGATTTGGTGAGAGAGAGAGAGAGAGAGAGAGAGGGGGGGGGGCAGCTACCCCTGTAGTATAGGTAGTTGTGACAAATCCGTGTTGATGTCCAGCTAACGTACAACTGTTAAACAGAGGATGAGAAAACATTGCTTCTTACGCACAGACTGATTGACTGATTGATGTGTTTATTTTTTTCGGATTACGAAGAGTGCATTAATATATAAGGGTTGAACAGTGTCATGTCTTCATTTTAACTTAAAATTCCACCGTACTAATGTTCTGCCATTGATATTACTTCAAACACAAGTGCTCAATTGCACAGAAAGAACGTGGCGTGTATATCTTGTAAATATATAAGCAATGTTTGCTATGTTTTATTGCCAAAAACTACAGAACTAAATACATCTGATTAGTAAATTAAAAATTTACAAATTATTTATAAGATGTTGACAAAAGAGATGTATTTACCTTTAGTATAATATTTCTAGAGGTTTTTTTGCAGCAGCAGCAGACGGAGATCTTCCTATTTAAAAGTCCAAATCAATTCAATGTGGGTGCATTATATACCTTAAATGGTATTAACTATGCCTTCGGCGACCAGCTATATACAATATTATATAACCACTTCCTTGACGATCGGCAATGTACGCTAGTTTCTACATAATCAATTTGATTACGTGATTTTAATGTATTTTGTTATTCGGTTTAATACGTGTACATAGTAATATGTATATTTTGTAATGGGAATAGGAAACATTCTCTCACCGAACAGTACAACAAATAACGTAAAATGCCACCATACCAGTGTTTTTACATTAATATTACTTCATACACTAGTGGACAGTTGAATAAGCAGTTTTTCAGATTTTAAACAGACAGAATGTGGTGTATGCAGTAGGAATATTTGTATATGTTGTACATATATATCGCAATGTTTGCAATGTTTTATTGCCAAAAACTACAGAACTAAATACATCTGAATAGTCGTTCAAAAGTTTCTTTCAAATTATTTATAAGATGTAGACATGCAAGATGTATTTACCTTTTGTATACTATTTCCAGAGTTTCTTGCGAAAACAGACGGTACTTCCTTGAAGATCAGTCACGTACAATATTTGCTATCAAATTGTTTTTCTACTTGATTTTAATGTATTTTGTTGTTCGGCTTAATACGTGTATTTAGGAATATGTAACTTTTGACTATGGGAATTTTGTTATATTCTCTCACGGAGAAGTGCAAGAAAATAACTTGATGTTTCACTAAAACGATTATATGTAGCGGATTTCGTGCACGTTTGTAACATTACCGAGTGTAGTTTCTTTTCTTTTTTGTTTGCCTCGATTCAACAAAATACAGGTTAATAGTTATACCTCAATGTAGATCGTATGTTCAAGATATCCAAATTTCGATATGTACACCTGAACTTTGTCCTTTGGCCTTGCTCTTATCAAACGTTATTTATGGGCTGTATATTCTATATGCTGGCAGAAAGATTCCGATATTTCCGGCAATGTCCACTACCATGGGTGTAAGCACAAGTTTTACATTATAGTGTCACTAAATTATGTTACTAATTATTTTCATGCAACGACAATGTCACTTGATTTTACATTTGTTCAGCTCTTATTCTCGGTAGACGAAATTTAAGTAGATTATACCGTCCTGGTGTTATAAAGTAACACAGTGAACTTGCTGTTCAACTATTTATATTAAAGCAGGGAGTTCAATGCTGTATGTATGTATAGGCTTTGTTGATAATAATTATGTGTTTATATTTTGTTATGATTGATCGGATTTATATATTTGGTTATAAGCTTATTAATTCAGTATTGACGGTTATTGTATAAAATAATTTTACAAGTTTGATTTATATTTTAGCTGACACGTGGTTGTTGTCGGCCGAGCCTGTATCTCAGTTGGCAAAATGACAAGATAGTTGGAAACAGAGAAATAAAGTTGACAACATAGTTCGCAGCAGTGCATCATGGTTGACATACAAGTAGCATTGTTAGCAACAGAGCAACATATCTAGCAACAGAGGAAAAACAACAGAGCAATATTGTTGGCAATATAACGGCGTCATCGGTATGGCGGTGGAGCAGTCGCAGGACAATTCACTTGTGAATTTGAAACCGCGTAGTTTGAATGGTGAATCATAAACTATAAATCTGGAATTCTGAAACACGCACATTTTATTAAAAGCATATATACATTATGATGAACTGCACGGGTTGAATCATAATATCAATTGGTTAATTTTGTATGTTTTTATGGTGTATCTAACTCCAACTATGTGTTCATGTCGTGTTCTGTATTTTATTTTATTTTTACCTAAGAAAATTACGAAATGCTTACTGCTATTGCAGAATGCGTTAAAAAAGGCATTCTGCAATTTCATGGTAACTGTAGACAACTAATCAAAATTAATATTTGACGTTTTTATATAAACTGATCAACTTCGTTCCGTTATAATTTAATATCGTTTGATGTCTACATTATACGCGGACTTTATTATCTTTCTTTACTTTCAAAACGCTTGTGCACACGACTAGAATTGAAAATATTAACTAGTCAGCTCTGCGAATGTGAAAGTAAATCGGTTATATTCGAATTACACCCATCGAATTTTCACCTCTCTCTCTCTCTCTCTCTCTCTCTCTCTCTCTCTCTCTCTCTCTCTCAGCCGCGGTAAGTAATTAGGAAGAGCATAATATGAATGCATTCTAGACAAAATCGCGTCAACAATGTTAAAGGTATTTGTCAACCATAAACAAAAAGGCATTTGCTTCTCATACAGTAGCAAGTTGTGTTATTCCTTATTGTACTGAACTGCCAAAATGTATATATTGTGAAAAATATTTTAAACAGAGCAACATGATCACTGTTGCAAATTATTTCTAATCCAATTGAAATTTGGATATACGTGTTCTGGAAAAAAATAAAATGTTTCAATTAAACTAGATAAATGCATTGTAGGTGTTAAAGAGGCCAATTTCATCCAAAGTTAAGCCAAAATATTTAAACATATACTTTATACTATCAGTAAGAATTAAATGTTTACTTGTAGTCCAATTTTACCCTTTTCGAATTGCATTATTCTGTCTTTTTTTTTCCTCTTATGACAGGTGAACGAGATTTGGGTATTATTTAATCTAATGATCTTTTTCCAGCTAATCCCGCAACAACGTTTAACGCTTAAAGATCGTGTTTAACGATAATTAATTATTAATTAATACGAGGTGTCTGTTTCTATTTCACATAATGATAATAAAGTAATAATTACACTATATTAAATATCACGAGTTGTGGTGAGTTCGTTGGCTATTTCTAATAAGTGGGCCGGTGCAGTAGGTAGATTTTTTCAGCAATACCACAAAGCACAAACAAAATTCTTTCTCATTCTTCTCATCTCAACGTTTATAAATGTTCGTTTGCGTATTAATTAACATTACATTAGTTACATTGTTTGACCATTGTGTATGATTGAGGGTACAGTTAAAGCCTTTGTCATTTTGTTTCAAGATAATTACATGAAATTTCACGGCCTGACATTGTTTACGAATTACTTAAAATTTAAAATTAGCCTCATCCTGGGCATGTTATTGGGCCTTAAGTCAAATGAGATTGGTATATATACAATTAATAGGATAAGGGGAAACAATAGTATTCATTCCTGTTTTTAAGTTTTGCATTTGGAATCAATTACTGTTTTATTCGGACACAATCCGAGATTAATCATTTATTCAAATTATGTATTGGAATTATTAAGAGCTCAATGACCTTTTGGACTAGAGCAATGTTTTGGAGTATTTTGAATTCATTCAAATGCATTCGGGATTTATATACATCAGCATATTCAATATTTGAATTATTTTGGAAAACAATAAATAATAAGTTTGAATCTGTGACAGGACATTTAGGAAATAATTTGGGATTTATTTCACAAAACGATAACTTTTTGTTGATTTTGATAAACTTGTTGATTTTGCTTATTTATGTGACATCATTTAAGAACTTAGTGTCGCAACAATATCGAGACCACTGGCAAAATTTTCTGTGAGACGTGTTACCTTTACCCCCAATGTTTGACGAGCATGTCATGAAATTCATTTTCTTACATTCATAATATATGTAAAATTGCATCAAGTTTATTTTTCGGAATTACAGGTAAATGAAGACACTTGAACAAAAACTGCAATGAAAATCTTCCTTGACTGTAAACTTGATCCACAGGTCATATGGCCGAGCAATTGTATCGTAAAATGAATTCTGGTTGCTTCTAACAACTTATGCCAAGTATGGTGAAGTAGAAAGGAAATAGGCGATATATATTTTCTTTATCACTCTGGGTCAACACCTCTTAGCATATCACTATACCGATCCTCCCCGACTAAAATCCAAATCCTGATTAACTTTATCTAAAATCCAAATCCTGATAATCTTTAACTAAATCCAAATCCTAATTAACTTTATCTAAATCATAATCCTGACGAACTTCAAGTAAAATATAAATCATGATTAACTTTATCTAAAATCCAAATCCTGATTAACTTTAACTAAATCCAAATCCTGATTAACTTTATCTAAAATAGAAATCATGATTAACTTTAACTAAATCCAAAACATGATAAATTTTAACTACAATCTAAATCATGATTCACTTTATCTAAAATAGAAATCATGATTAACTTTAACTAAAATCCAAATCCTGATTAACTTTAAGTAAAATCCAAATCATGATTAACTTTATCTAAATCCAAATCCTGATTAACTTTAAGTAAAATCCAAATCATAATTAACTTTATCTAAATCCAAATCTTGATTGCCTATAACTAAAATCAAAATCATGATTAACTTTAACTAAAATCCAAATCCTGATTAACTTTAACTAAAATCCAGATCCTGATTAACTTTAACTAAATTCAAATCATGATTAACTTTAAGTAAAATCCAAATCATGATTAACTTTATCTAAATCCAAATCCTGATTAATTTTAAGTAAAATCCAAATCATAATTAACTTTATCTAAATCCAAATCTTGATTACCTTTAACTAAAATCAAAATCATGATTAACTTTAACTAAAATCCAAATCCTGATTAACTTTAACTAAAATCCAGATCCTGATTAACTTTAACTAAATTCAAATCATGATTAACTTTAAGTAAAATCCAAATCATGATTAACTTTATCTAAATCCAAATCCTGATTAATTTTAAGTAAAATCCAAATCATAATTAACTTTATCTAAATCCAAATCTTGATTACCTTTAACTAAAATCAAAATCATGATTAACTTTAACTAAAATCCAAATCCTGATTAACTTTAACTAAAATCCAGATCCTGATTAACTTTAACTAAAATTCAAATCATGATTAACTTTAAGTAAAATCCAAATCATGATTAACTTTATCTAAATCCAAATCATGATTAACTTTATCAAAAATCCAGATCCTGATTAACTTTAACTAAAATCCAAATCCTGATTAACTTTAACTAAAATCCAGATCCTGATTAACTTTAACTAAAATCCAAATCATAATTAACTTTATCTAAATCCAAATCCTGATTAACTTTATCTAAAATCCAAATCCTGATTAATTTTAAGTAACATCCAAATCATGATTAACTTTATCTAAATCCAAATCCTGATTAACTTTAAGTAAAATCTAAAAATCATGATTAACTTTCACTAAAATCCAAATCCTGATTAACTTTAACTAAATCCAAATCCTCACTAACTTTAACTAAATCCAAATCCTGATTAACTTTACCTAAAATATAAATCATGATTAATTTTAACTAAATCCAAATCATGACTAACTTTATCTAAATCCAAATCCTGATTAACTTTATCAAAAATCCAGATCCTGATTAACTTTAACTAAAATCCAAATCCTGATTAACTTTAACTAAAATCCAAATCGTGATTAACTTTAAGTAAAATCCAAATCCTGATTAACTTTAACTAAATCCAAATGATGATTAACTTTATCTAAAATCAAAATCCTGATTAACTTTATCAAAAATCCAGATCCTGATTAACTTTATCTAAATCCAAATCTTGATTACCTTTAACTAAAATCAAAATCATGATTAACTTTAACTAAAATCCAAATCCTGATTAACTTTAACTAAATCCAAATGATGATTAACTTTATCTAAAATCAAAATCATGATTAACTTTAATCCAAATCAGAATCATGATTAAATTGAAATAAATCCAAATCATGATTAACTTTTAAAAACATACAAATCATAATTAACTTTAGCTAAATTTAAATTTATGATTATTAACTTTAACTGAAATCCAAAATCATGATTAACTTTATCTAAAATGAAAATAATGATTAAAGGAGACTAGAAATGAAATTTTTTATTTTATAAATGTAATTCTTTACAAATTCTAATTCGAATATAATGTTTATAAAAAAAAAATATCGTGTGCGGATATTGATTATATTGCTAAGAAGATACCATGATTTCGTAAATTGCCGAGTATTCCCGAGTTTTAATGAGACGACAGATCACGTGGTCTCGTGACGTCATACAAGCTAGTCCTCGTAAACAAACAGGAAAATGGCAAGCGAGACAGACAGGAGGAGACTAGATTTGGGTTGCACATTCAAACGTTGAATCTGCTTCCGAGATATGCTCATAACTATATATGTTGAAATATGTTTTAACAATGCTTTTAAGACATATCAGCAGAAAAGTACAGCAGTAAGAAGGTGCTCATATTTCATATTTAGGAATTTAAAAAACAAAACAATGTAATTTTAAAATAAATACTGATGAGATGTGTGCTGTGCAAAAATGTGAAAATGATTAAGTGATGGTGTCCAATGCAAACAAATTTTGTTGTTGTCACAATGTAATAAATTAATTTAGGAAAGACGAGGTTCAACCGTACTATATGTAAATAGCATATTCATTACCTACCCATAACACACACACACACACACACACACACACACACACGGACTGATATATTGTAAAATATACATCTGAGAGATAATACTAAATTATGGGCTAAGAGACTTGATCGGGAACAGACTTGTGTGTGAAACAATATCCATTACCACCCGGGCAGGTGTAAGAGGTCATTGAGAACGATTTTCATCGGAAGTAATTTTTCACACACGCACATAAAACAACACCCCACAAATAAATCTGCGAGAAGGAAATCATATGTAATTAATTTAAACATTAAGAAGCTTCCTTTCTATGATTCAATTACAGTGTATTTTACATGCAGGCTACAGTTAGCGTATTGACAAATCTGTAAGTATATATACATGCCTCGTTAAAATAGATTGCGTACTGTAATGGTCAGTGCTGAAAAAAATATTTTAAGCACAGGCCCCGGGCTGATGACTTAAAAAAACTTACTAGCCCTGACTGAAATTCCACAAACCCGAACAGTTCATATCTGTTAACTTTCAAGCCGGGAGAAGAAAGAAAGAAAGAAAAGAAGAAAAACCATATATAAATTTGTATCAAGTGTGCAATCCACAGATGCCATGTTCTATTTTATCACTTGTCAGTATTGTAGTGAAGAAATAATTAATATCACACGACAGTTTTTGTCTTCAGTAAATAGATTAAGATTAAACATTATTTACGTAAATTTCAGATTGTTTAACTACTACAGAATTATTTCTTGCAAAAACGACTGTCAGATAGTTTAAAACCCATGAATGATCATAATGAAGGCTGCGTAATTTTCTCTGCAAACAAAATCTCCATTTCCGCCAAAGAAACTTGGCCAGTTAACACCTGACATTCCTCTACCATATATGTAAAGTTTCATTACCATGATTAAATTAAAAGAAGGAATAAAATAAAATATACGACGCAGTATATGTGCCCCCAAAAAACTAATTCAAAATAAATATTTAATTCAGTAAACAGTGTTACATATCTTAACACTTAAACTAAAGGAAAAAAGGTGGGATATAAAATGTGGGAAAACAATGGCCACATACATGTACGGTAACGTTTGAATGCAGATATAAACTCTTAAAATGAAGTCTTTGGCTTCGAAGTTACAACAAAATTGGGCTTCGTTTATTTGCCAATGAATTTCTGGTGCTTACATACACACTCTGTAGCACATGGTTTCTTTGAATTATGTCAGAGGGCCAGTCCTTTTCACAAGATAAATGCAATGATAAGGAATAATTGTTAATTTGTTAAACTGCCATTATGTCAATAGTCGACTCCCCCCAATTTTTATTGTGAGCCAGTTAATGTGAAACTTTGATTTTTTTTATATCGGATCTCTTTTCTTTGAATCGCTGTTATTTAATCTGCCCAAGGGACAGTTTTATAGCAGTTACAGATTACCGTTTATACATTTTACGTGTAATAAGCATATACTAAAAGGTTGTGCTTTTTTAAATTAATTTTTTTATTTTATTTTAAAATTACTTAAAATTGTTTTTCTCGAAACACGGCCGTGTCAAGGGTTAAGAATCTTACTTTTTTTAAAACAAAGCTTCCATTTGATTAAAGGCAGATCTCAATTTCACATAGGACAGTGGTGACTTTATGTAGATTGTGATCTTGAAGAAAAAAAAACATTTACTCATTTCATCAGCACGATCAGGTGTCGGGCTGTCATATTTTTATTAGCACTTAACTCGACCTACTGCCTGTTTTCGTAACTCGTACGTTTGACATCTTTACCAGGATTACAAATATACAATGGTATGTCTGGACCAGTTTCAACTTTTAGTCTAGGCTTAGCATTCGCGTATCCTAGAGCTTCTATTTTTTCAGGATCCCTCTGGTAACATTCCTTTGAGAAATGTAATTAGCACGGAGTGCTGTATTGTGTTGCATTGAAATCGACTCGCTTGTAATAATGTATCCAAACTTTCTTTATGCCTTTATCATTTGGAAAAGAGAAAAAAATATGTTGTCTACAGCCTTTTCTTAATGTGCTATTTACACCCGTAAACAATACAAAATCGCCAGTCGGGATGCTGGAGTTGCTACTATGGCGTCACATCAGGAGAGTAACCGGAAATTTTGCATACGAGGTCACGGAAATTCAGCTCTTTGAACAGCTCTTTGAACATATGGCAATATTTAAATACTGGGATTGCGGTCGCATATAATACTTCAGAATAAGGTTTTCTTCGTTAGTGTTGTTATTATCATTCTATATTTCCATTGGTTTCTGGCCTCCTTTAACATTAACATTAAAATCTGAATCATGATTCTCAAATGACCCGGACACTGACTGAAAATAAGTGCGAGAGCTGGGATGCATGGATTCAAAATGGCAAAGCTATTGATTCTACAGTGCAAGTAGGATCACTGTAACTCAAAGGGTTCACTTCTTACCATACATATATTTTAACCAAAACCAACGTTGATACAACTGACATCACTGTAACTCAAAGGGTTCACTTCTTACCATACAGATATTTTAACCAAAACCAACGTTGATACAACTGACATTGCCAGACTGTTTAATACCCATGGCTTTACTTATGCTAATGTTAGCCCAGTTTACGGGGCATGAGGTAGTAGCCTACCTTAAAGGTCTGTAGCGTCGAGGTCATGCATGATACACTAAAGTGGATGGTATTTTAGAACGGTAGACAGATTTAGCTCTACAAAGATACCAAATAATCTGGACATTTTAGTTGCACTACAAAATACGGAGAGAAAACCTGTTTTTGGACCCATTTTTTTTCCACCCAAAATTCACCCAAAGTCGGAATCCAATTTTGTGTCCAGATTTTAGACTTAATGGCCTCAGATCTAAGGCAGACCGGTCTAAAGTGCACACAGACAGATGAACCTGTGCAAAAAGTAGGATAAGATGGACATTTTGAATAAAGAGTCTTTTCCTTGCGAACAAACAAAGAACTCCAACTTTTCACCTTCTGTTCATGCGCCAGCAAACTAACCAATAGAAATTATTTCTTTAGCACAACTAGGCATTGGGCTAATGGAACATTGCTTAGAAGTCTATGTATTAAGATGTATTTAGAAATAGTCCCCAAAATGTGTTTCCTAGTCGCATTTCATGCGAAAACAGCAAAAACCTCCATGTGTTAATGTGTTTATACACAATAGCTACGTACTTTTAAGAGGAACAAAATGTACTATTTCCCTCTCTAATCTCATGAATTTTCATACAAATTATTTCAATGTGTAACAATATTTTAAATATATGAAAAATGTATGAAAAAAATGGTTAAAAACTATGCTTGTTCTCACACCGAAAATGTATTTTTTTTAAAAATATTACTTTAACAATAGTCATCAAAATAATGTATTTTAATGGACATCAATAAATTAAAAAAGAATGGTAAAAAATGATAATGCTAAATTGATATAGCAGATATTGTATCTTCTAAAAGGAATGAGAGATGAAAAAAATAAAATACAATACATTTGTCATCATTTCTTCAGGGCTTTTGGAACAACTCATATTTCAATCTGTAAAACCATGGGCAGCGAGGAAAGCACTAAGTGCTAGTGTACATGTTCTGACATTCCAAACAATTAGTTTAAGGTCTGTCTGACATGTGATCGACATCCTTTTAGGAACCTGGCTGGTTTTGTTAATGAGCATGAAAAACGTTTCTGTCTCAATAAAATCTTAGCTGGAATGGAAAGCTTTGACCAGAACACCTTCAAAATAGTGAAATATTTCTTTTATCTAATGTTTCAATACAGGAGATGAACATCTATGGCTAAAACAGTCATTTTCATGAACACTAAAATCCAAAAAACAAATAGATGTAAATTATTAAATGAAAGATAGGTGAATAAACTTGCATGTATAGAATGTCTTTATATTTTAAGATCTTGAATTATTCATGTCTGATTAATCTTGCATTATCCAAGTCTCCTGGTTCTTGTGTTTTCCATGTCTACTGGATCTTGTGATACCAATGTCTACATTTTGAGTTCTTGTGTTATCCATAGTTCATTAATCTTGCATTATACAAGTCTCCTGGTTCTTGTGTTATCCAGGTCTCCTGGTTCTTGTGATACCAATGTCTCTTTATGATATCCATATCTCCAAGATTTTGTATCATCTGTTGCCTCATGGATCTTGTGTTAACCAGTGTCTCTTTGTTATCCGTGTCTCCTGAATATTGTGATATTTATATCTCTTGATCTTATGTTATCCACATTTCATTAGTTTATTTCATGCACACACACACACACAAACACATGCACAAACACACACACAAACATATATATATATATATATATATATATATATATATATATATATATATATATATATATATATATATATATATATACATACATATGTATTTACATGTTCATATATATATATATATATATATATATATATATATATATATATATATATATATATATATATACATACATGTATATACATATATGTATATACATATACATATGTATTATTATATATACATATATATATACATATACATGTGTATATAATATATATATATATACATATGTGTATATATATATATATATATATATATATATATATATATATATACATATGTGTATATATATATATATATATATATGAATAAATTTTAACTACAAAAATGTGTTGTTAATCAACAGTTATAATTTTGTTTGTCTTTCCAAACGTGTCTTTACATACCAATGACTCCTTTCAATCTCAGATCCAGAACTATATATATATATATATATATATATATATATATATATATATATATATATATATATATATATATATATTCATGTATGTGTGTGTGTGTGCATGAAATAAACTAATGAAATGTGGCACAGATAACATATATATATATATATATATATATATATATATATATATATATATATATATATATATATATATGATATGACCAGTTGATTATAATTTGAAGTCCAAACATACCAATTCTGATATTTAATTAAAAGGCAGTCCATTCATATCATAATTTTCTCATATTCCTCTGTCATACACTTAAAACATAATCTCAAAATAATCCAACCCAAGCCAGTTGATTCTAAGCCGGACTTCAGTGAACTGTTAGCTCCGCCCAGCTATGTACATCTTCCATTGGTGTGAAATTATTGGCCATTAGGGTCTAAACTATTGTCGAGTCAATCAGTGCCTCCAACAGTAAATTTTTTATGGACAGCGTACTCTTAGAAAGAAAGTTAGAAACTAAGCTAGAAATGAATCAAGGGTAATAAAGATAATTGGTTCAGACCATATCTATGCGAGACAAAAAGACGCACACGTTTAAATTTCCACACGTCAAAAATAGGTAGTTTTTAAATTCGATGTGCCAAAACCTGCCTGTATGTGTCTATTGAAAACCCTGGGACCTTAATGTGCTACATAGTAAAATACTGACCTATGACCTTGACTATGAAGACAGGACGTTAATGTGGTACATAGCTCTCTACTGACCTGTGACCTCAACTATGAAGGATTTTAAAATGGTACAAAGCAAACTACGGACCTGTAACCTTAACTATGAAGGATTTTAAGCTGGTACATAGCAAACTACTAACATGTGACCGAAATTATAAAGTATTTTAAATTGGTACATATCAAACTATTGACCTTTGACCTTAACCGTAAAGGATTTTTAATTGGTACAAGCAAAATACTGACCTATGACCGTAACTTTGAAGACAAGGCCTAATGTGGTACATAACAAACTGACATGCGAACTTAACTACAAAGCATTTTAAAATAGTACATTGTAAACTACTGAACTGTGACCTTAGATATAAAAGATTTTAAATTGATACATAGCAAACTACTGACCATTGGCTTAAATATGAAAGATTTTAAATTTGTATATATCAAACTACTGACCTGTGACATTAACCAAAAAGGATTTTAAGTTGGAACATAGCAAACTAATGACTTTTGACCTTTAACCATAAAGGATTTTAAATTGGTACATAGCAAACTACTGATCAGTGACCTTAACCATAAAGGATTTTAATTTATACATAGCAAACAACTGACCCTTGACCTTAACTATGAAGGCTTTAAGATGGTACATTACAAACTACTGACCCTTGACCTTATCTATGAAGAATTTTAAAATGGTATATTACAAACTACCGACTCCTGGCCTTAACCATAAAGGAATTTAAATTAATACATAGCAAAAAACTGACCTATGACCTTAACTATTAAGACATGGCTTAATGTGGTACATCACAAACTACTGAACTGTGACCTTAACTATGATGTTTTTTAGAATGGTACATAGCAAACAACTGACCTATGACCTTTACTATGAAGAAGGATTTTAAATTGATACATAGCAAACTACTGACCTGTGACCTCAACAATAAAAGATTATAAATTGGTATATAGCAAACTACTAACCTGTGACCTTAACCATAAAGGATTTTAAAACGTATATGGCAAACAACTGACCTGTGACCTTAACTATGAAGAAGGATTTTAAATTGGTACATAGCAAACTACTGACCTGTGACATTAGCCAAAAAGGATTCTAAATTAGTATATAGCAAACTACTGACCTGTGGCCTTAACCATAAAGGATTCTAAATTAGTATATAGCAAACTACTGACCTGTGACCTTAACTATCAAGGATTTTAAATTTGTACATAGCAAACCACTGACATGTGAACTTAACTATGAAGTATTTTAAATTGATACATAGCAATCTACTGACCTGTGACCTTCACTATGAAGGATTGTAAAATGGTACATAGCAAACTACTGACATGTGACCTTGACTATGAAAGATTGTAAATTGGTACATAGCAAACTACTGACATGTGAGCTTAATCATAAAGGATTTTAAATGGTACATAGCAAAAACTACTGTCCTGTGACCTATACTATGAAGAAGGACTTTAAATTGGTACATAGCAAACTACTGACCTGTGACCTTAATCATAAAGGATTTTAAATGGTACATAGCAAAAACTACTGTCCTGTGACCTATACTATGAAGAAGGACTTTAAATTGGTACATAGCAAACTACTGACCTGTGACCTTAATCATAAAGGATTTTAAATGGTACATAGCAAACTACTGACCTGTGACCTTAACTATCAAGGATTTTAAATTTGTACATAGCACTCTACTGACCTGTGACCTTTACTATGAAGGATTTTAAATTGGTACATAGCAAACTACTGACCTCTGACCTTAACTATGAAAGATTGTAAAGTGGTACATAGCAAACCACTGACATGTGACTTTAACCATCAAAACATGACCATAATCAAGTACATAGCAGTAGGTATATATTGACTTGTCTCATACACTAATCTCAAATAGATTGGAGATTATACACTAATCTCAAATGGCTTGGAGATTATACACTAATCTCAAATGGCTTGGAGATTATACACTAATCTTGAATAGCTTGGAGATCATACACTAATCTCAAATGACTTAAGAGATTATACAGTGGATAAGAATAGCTAGGACCAATGTACGGACAGAAAAAATTAATACTCTATATGTTGCTTACTGTACAAAAGGCAATGAAAATAAGTATTGATAGAATATAAGTGTACATATCTCATATCAGTTTCTGGCATAAATGTTATATCCATTTCAATATTAACCAAAAAGAAAAACCTGAAGTGTCATTTCTTTGCAACTTCATGTACATGTAAATTTAATTTGTTGATACTTATGAAAGTTGACATGCCACTCTTAATACTGTGTCAAAACAGCTTGCTCTGTCAAGCCAAGAAAAGAAAGGAAATTACTCTTTTTTTTAAAGTACATGTATATCAAATACTATAGAGGAATATAAAAATTTTAAAAAATATCTTAATTGCTAACAATTTGAATAAGTGTGTAGTGTACTATTGCTCGAAATGTTAATATTGAAAAGTAAATGTATAAAGCCTGCTATATTTTATCTAGATTACCATGAGGGACACATTCTACATTTACCAGTGTTTAATAGCCCACATTGAGATGTCAACACAGACACCATTTGAGGAGGTGATATCGCAGCCAAATTGGCAAAGCTCCCTGGAACCCCATGGGCAAAGTACCCCGGAGAAAAGCACCTTCCAGGATATAGCTACTGTGGACCGGGAACCAGACTTGATATCAGACTCAATAATCAAAATCAGCCCCGACCCGGTGAAGAACCAATAAACGCCATTGATAAGGCCTGTCACCTTCATGATGTTGCTTATAAAAGCAGCAATCTGCAACACAGACATCTCGCGGATGTGAAATTAATTCATGCGTTAAATGCTATTCCTGATAAATCCTTCAAAGAAAAATTGGCTTCATTTTTGATAAAATCGGCTATGAAAAGTAAATTGATGTTAGGTGCCGGTAATTAATAATATGGAATCAATTTATTATTCCCCAAGAGGATGCTGGAGGGGTAAATCAGCAGTCCATAAACTCGCTAGCGCTGCAAAAGTGAAAAAAACCACTGCGGCTAATTGGTTATCCAAACAGGCACTATGGCAAATTTATCTACCACCGCCTAAACAAATTCAATTCTCGCATTTTGATGTGACCGCTCCTAATGAAGTTCATCAGGCTGATATATTATTTCTGCCACATGATCGTGGTTACAAATACGCTTTAACCGTAGTTGATATTGCAAGTCGATACAAAGAAGCAGAACCGTTAAAAACAAAATCAGCCACTGAAGTCGCTTCTGCATTTGAAAGGATTTATCGACGAGGTCCTCTGCACTGGCCAAATCTATTGCAGGTTGATCCTGGCAAGGAATTTCAGGGTGCAGTGTTATCTACAATGAAACATCATAATGTCACCATACGACGAGGGCATACTGCGCTACATCGCGATCAGGCCATTGTAGAACGATTTAATCGGACGATTGCTGAGCGGTTATTTGGATATCAATACGCAAAAGAATTCATCCAAGAAAAAAGATCCCGTGAATGGGTTAAAAGATTACCATCTGTGATTACTGCACTGAATAACGAGATTACTAGAACAATCAACATGAAACCTATCAACGCGATTAAAAAGAAGTCAATACCTGAAAAACCACAAAAAGATTTCAAAGAACCAATTCTTGGTAGTAATGTCACTGTTAGGTACTTATACGAACCAGGAGAGCTTGAGGGTGGTAAAAAAAGGGCTACTGATCCTATTTGGAGTGTTACTGCACACAAGATATCTAGTATAACACGATCTACGGGTAGACCTCCAGTCTATAAACTGGATTCAACTGCCCCTAAACGAGGATTTACTCGACAACAACTACAGGTAATTCCCGAGGATACTCAATTGCCACCGCATGGTCTTAACTAGCACCGTTGCGTCTATTGCACTCAAGACAAGTCAACATCACATTGTTTCTGACATGACCGAGATTGTTATTTTTTCTGTCTACGGTGAATTGGCGAGGATCCTTATCCGAATACTGCCAACGCATTATACAATTGCAACTCGCGCAGTGATTATTCTGTTGTTTCTTCAGCGTAATTATTAATTCAGCATCAATATCAAATTCTCGTTGGTTTTTTTTTGTCCTGTTGTTTGTAACCGGAGAGTTTTTTATCAATAATTTTAACATCAATATCATCCATTGTTGTGTCATTATCATCGAAAACAATTCTTCGAAGCTGATTTATTCTTCGTACTCTGGATACTGCGAGATAGACTAAATTCGACCATTCGATGTGATTATCCACCATCCAAACAATTGTATCCGATATAGTCAATCCCTGTGAAGAGTGTATTGTTGCTGCGTATCCTAGCGTCCACGGGGATTTATTAGCACGCAATGCATTTTCGACGACGCTGATATCAACCAGCACAATATCATTTAATACGAGAATTTGTTTTTCACTCTGTCCTGGAATATCAACTTCAATGTTCTGTTTTCGTGTATCCGATGGCCTATAACAAAGGGGTACTGGAAGCGTTGCAAATTTTTCTTTATGCAATTCAAATAACTTCATCTGAAGTGTGTCCCTGACTATTTTTCTACTTGCAATTATCAAATCATTTGGTCTCCATGTTTCCCAGAAATCATTCATTGGAGTTTCTGAAATCACTTCACGCGCTATTTCGCATTGGATTCTATCCGGTTGTAATCTAATTAGCGCTTTGAATTCTCGTAATCGTTCATCAAGTGATCTATAATCAGTGGTAATTTCTTCATAATAGTCTACAAAACCCCTTAGCCATTCATGTGGAGATGCATCGACAAATGGTGGTGGTTGGCCGTGATCACTGCACATGACGACTTTTGTGTTTTTGTTTAACAACCACTCGAGAAATGTTTGTAATACATCTAATGACACTGTGCATATTTCATCCCAAATTATGATTTCAGGAATGAATTTATCACCCATACGCTCAGGAGTCCATTTGTCACCCTTCCATCGAAAGAAACTATGGTAAGTACAGGCATTTACCCCTCGCTGTATCATCTCTCTGGCGAGTCTGTGAGTCGGTGTTAGCACAATCATGGTTGACCGACGAAATAATTCAATTGCACGAGTTGTCTTTCCTGACCCACCACAACCGTTTAAATAAACTGTCTTATATCTACATTCTGGATCAGATTAGAAAATTCTGATTGAATTTCAATACGGTTATATGAAAGATATTTATCATCCATGGCAACGTCTGCCGATTCACAATACTCATGTAGCATCTCCTTTTTAAATCGCAAACGCCCCCACGCTTCCTCGGGATCTGTGAATTTAGCTACAGCTGATTTGTATTTATTGTGTATATACATCGAATCAGTGGCCACTCTAACCGCGGTATTAGGAAATCTATTTATCATCGAAAATAGATTAATAGAAGCATAGGCTAGCATAGATGATCTTAAATGTGTATACTGGGAATTATATCCATCACAGTAGGTAACAACCGTACCCATTTTCTCACCATTGGATAGAAAAGCATCCTTACGGGATACAAGTTTTCCCTGTTTCATTAAATCCGTTACAATAAAATCGTATTCAGCGACGTCTATGATCAACCGCGAAGAATATTTTGCGTTGTCGTATCTTCCACCCTGGGTAAATTTACCGATTATTCTTCGTCCGAGATCCTTTGCTTGTTCTTTTTTAATTTCAAATAACTTCTTAGACCAATTCATGATTTGTTCTTCATTGAAATCTGGAAACTGTTTTCGTATTTCATCAATTATACGATCTAAATCGGGTTGTGGTAGCCAAACTTCTTTCTGAGCTCGATAGCATATAATAGCCTCGGAAACAATCAACGATATTAGCATACCACAATCAATCATATATCTCAATAGCACTATTGGCATCCAGTGTTTTTCAGATAGGTGTCTACCGAGCCAAACATAACTACACGGATGTAATCCTGACGCTAATTCAAATGATATCACACGAGCGAATCCGGTTAAATCAAAATCAGGCAATGGTCCATTAATCGCAACACGAGTCATTTCATGCGTGGGGTGTCCAAATCGTTTGAAGTACTCAGCACATTCCCCATACCCGAGAAAACTTCCGGGATAACACGCGGCTATATCAATTGAAATCATACCATCACGTGAGTATTTCGTATTCCACAGTCCTCCATGACCAAATTCGACGCAACTCAATTTAACATCCTCGAGAAAATCACTTCGTGTTGGACGCCATGAGTTTTTTTCTCTTGCGAAGTGAGCTACCACTGATGGAATAGTAAAACTATCCGTGAGTAGTTTTTCATGGAAACTCTCCGGTGAAAAATCAGTAGCGATTTTTCTCATTCTGTTATCTAATTCTTCAACGCGATATAATTCACCATTTGGTCTTACAAATTGATCGAATCCTATTTCGGGATCTTCATCACTTCTAAGTAACCACACTGACACAGGATCATCTTTACACAACGCATGAATAGCATCGAATAATTTCTCTTCATAGAAAACATCCCCGGAAAATTCCGGGGGGATATATTTCACGGTTCGTTCTCGTGGAAATACTGTTACCGCAGGTGTCCACGCGTGTTTGTTATGATCAATAATCTGTATTGGAGCTCCTCGCGATTGATATTTCGGTTCGTATAAAACCTCTCCGGTTATTGTTGTTACTGATATTGGGAATTTTAATGATGCTTCTAATTTAGCTATATCAGAAATCTTTGCACCATGCTGTTTCACTGTCAGTTCCCATTCGGTTATTTTCCTACGTCGCAGATCAGTTAGTTTATTTCCTCGGGATGCATTTGTGAAGTGTTCCATTACCCGTGTTGCCACGCAATTCAGTGAACTAGAATATTTCATAGGAGCTAGTTTTGCGATATCGGGTTTATCATTTAACGGATATATCCCATAAACCATTGCTGTTACGGGATAAGATCTTTCGTAGTATGGTTTGTCAATGCCGGTTAGAATTCCTGGTTTGGAATCTCTACTCACAATGACAGCTTTTTTATTCTTGAGAATTGGTTCAAATTTATCCCTAATAATCCATTTGCCATCGACTTCAATAATGAATTTTATTCGGAAAAAATACCTTTTTTCCCCAACACGTGAAATTATCACTGCTGCTTTTTCATCAGTCATGGTAGCATCAACAACACCATCAATTCGAAATGTTGACCAACAATAAGATGCTCCATCACGCTTGAATTCATTAAAACAGTCTCTGATTTTACTAATCATGGCTTTATCAAGAATTGTATTCTTTGGTGTATTAGAAACTATATCGAGATTGAATTGAGCATCTTTCCAGGGTAATCTCTTGGACGTTTTTTTTGGGTTTATCGAGATTAAATTTAGGATTAATTTTTAATAATCTCTTAAACTCTTTCATGTTTCCGTCTATTAAACGTTTTTTTTGGTTTATCGAGATTAAATTTAGGATTAATTTTGTTACGTTTTTTTGGTTTATCGAGATTAAATTTAGGATTAATTTTTAATAATCTCTTAAACTCTTTCATGTTTCCGTCTCTTGGACGTTTTTTGGGTTTATCGAGATTAAATTTAGGATTAATTTTTAATAATCTCTTAAACTCTTTCATGTTTCCGTCTCTTGGACGTTTTTTGGGTTTATCGAGATTAAATTTAGGATTAATTTTTAATAATCTCTTAAACTCTTTCATGTTTCCGTCTCTTGGACGTTTGAGATTAATTTTTAATAATCTCTTGTTACGTTTTTTGGGTTTATCGAGATTAAATTTAGGATTAATCTTCAATAATCTCTTAAACTCTTTCATGTTTCCGTCTATTGGACGTTTTTTTGGTTTATCGAGATTAAATTTAGGATTAATTTTCAATAATCTTTTAAACTCCTTATCAGCATTGAATTCAGCATTTTTCGAAGGCGTTCTCCTTATTTCCCTCATGCTATAATTAAAACAAGCATTTAAATGAAGAATTTATATATAATGAATCACTGCAAGTGGCTTATGATTGGATCAGTAACCCCGTGTAACAAATCATGCAGAAATGAGTTTTGTGGGTATCATATGCAAAGCTTTCGACGTGGAAGCCTTGGCCCGGTACCCTGCATACGATGTGGGGTTGGGGTTAGGGGAAAATCTCAGTTGTGTTTGAATTGCGGTGGAAAGCGATACAGGGAGTTGAAGCGTTATTATGATAAAAGAATAAAAAATGGACAATCAATCAGAAATTATGACCCTGAAAAAGTCCCTGACACTGACAACGTCCCTGACAAAATCATAAGAACTCCTCAAGACTACATCGAAAGATTTATCATTAAACCAAACAATGAATTAGACAAACAATAGTATTATGTATACGAATGAACCAAGAATTCAGACACCATCCCTTGATTACAAATTATGAAGCATCCAGTGATGGTGTTGTAAGACACTGTAGACTGAAGAAATCAGTTGGTGCTGTGAATAATCAAGGGTACTTGATGTTTACTGTTGGGAAGAAAACTTATCTCAATCATCGTTTCGCATTTGAATGTTTTTATGGATTGATCGAGGATGATTCTGTCATTGATCACAAGGATTCTAATCCGAAAAACAATTCTTTATCAAATCTGCAGGCTGTTACTCAAAGTGAGAATACCAAACGAGGAAAGACTGGAAAATGCAAAACGGTTGGGAAGAGACCTGTGAAATCTTTGAATACGATAACTAACGAAGAAAAAATATTTCAATCAATAACCAGCGCCGGTAGGCATTTCGATATTTGTTCACCCTCAGTACGATTTGTTGCAGAGGGGATTTATCGATCGGCTATTTCAAAAAGGACGGGACAAAAAGTTCAATTTAGTTATGTCTAATGCGTCATATTTTTCATTTAGAAATATATCATTATTATAGAATAATGAATTCTGAAAACATGAATAGCATTTTATCCGAGATTTCAAAATTGAAAAGTTGGGATATTGAACTATCAGATGGGTTAAATCCTGATCAAATCATGTCTGATTTTCAGGATATAGAATACGGAGTTAGCACTAACAAGTATATGCTACCAAAGAAGTATGCGCTCATCAAGAGAATTCAGAATTCTATTCGGGACTCTCTCGCATTTTCCAGTGACGTAAGTGTGTTCGCTCCGTTGTATACCATCGTAGAACGAATACGAAAAGAATTGGGGTACGAATACGAATTGAAAAAGGAGGTTAATTCTAAAATTAGAAACCTACGGGTATTAATTCAAGAAAATGAACAATTTTGATTGACCGACCATTTATCATTATTTGATTGACCGACCATTTATCATTATTTGATTGTGACCGTCCCTCATAGAGATTTTCATTTTTTTTAGCATTTTTTGATTGACAATGTCAAAAACAGTGAAAATATTTCACACTGAATAAAAATTGATGGACGGTTCAGATTGATCAAAATAGAATGAAGGAAGTGTGGTATTAATTATTTTATATACAATTTCCACACTTCCCTCAAACCTGATAGGATGAAATAACACTTCCACGATGATGTTAGGTCGGGTTCGGGAAAATTGTTTCACAATTGAAAAATTGTTTTGCAATTGAAAAATTGTTTCTGATTTCAAATAATGGTCAATGAAGCATTAACAACCCGATTGGCTCGTGAACGACTGGATGCAATCAGGAGATTTGTACCAATTCGTGACTCTGTACGGAATAAACTACAACAACGACAACAAGCGCAGACTGACTTTTCTGTGTCAAGTGAACAACTGTTTACTCCGATAACAAGTGCGACCAAAGATGTGAAAAAGTTAACTGAAGCAGCGATATACGGAGATATTCCTGAGCGAGAACGAGTAAAGAAGGCGCCGCTGCTTGATACGCTTGAAAAGATAGCAGCAGAGACCGGACAAACACGCGCAGGGATACAACAGTTATCCAGTGATATAAAAACTCAGCGCGAGTATGAACGATTAGCTGATATTGATGATTCTGCGCCTGATCCACAACCTGTTGATGTCGTCACCCCAAGAGGTGTTCCCTTTATAGACAAACTTACCGAAGAAGCTATAACAAAAATCAAACGACCTGAATTAATAAAACTCAACGATTATTCGACATTTGGTGATTTTGCCGCCAAAAGCTTTCATTCTAGAAAGGACTTTTTAAAAGACGAGTATAAAAACAGTAGAATAAGCCGAGATGAATGGGTTAATTGGTTGTATAAAACGAATAAGGGGATTACTGGTAATTTGAAAAAGGATACAGTTGAGTATAGATCTTTTAAAGTAGGAGTTGATAGTTATGGTATACAAAAACAACAAGAACGAGAAAAACAAAGTCGAGGCCGACAAAGGCAATTACTTGATGATAGTGAGGGCGCAACTGATACAACTGAGGAAACAAGCGGAAAAGGATATTCGATTGGAAATCCAAAGGATTTCAACGCTGGAGTCTTTGACTCTACCATGACATGTCCTGGTAGTGTTCTCAGTGATATATCACGGTTAGAGGTTCTCATCGGAGGGAAACGAGCCGGAAATAACTCACCGGAAATAATTAATGAAGCAGCTGATATCTGTAGACGATTATTTCAGGGTGGTATCATGGATATCAGCACATATCGAGATTTCATTGGCGAGTTAGTGGAAAGTGGGTATCATAGTGACTGAATTGAAAAGTCAATTGATTAGATAAATAACAATTGAAAAATTGTTTCTGATTTCAAATAATGATCATACACTACAATCATGATAAACCAACCCCCGTCTACGTAGTTAATTCACGGTTTCCAGTTTATAGAGCATACTACGGAGATGGTTTAGGTAATACCATTGCAGGGTTATTTGCGAGAATGGCTCCAAAAGTGATGCCGTTGGCTAAACAATTAGGAATGAAAGCAATTGATGTTATTCGTGATAAGGGTATTGGTGCTGTTGGAGATCTTGCCGGAAAAGCGTTTTCAGCCGCAAAGAATAAAATAACATCATTAGTGAAATCACGGATGAAATCCAAAGGATTTTCAAAACCGTTACCGTCTACAGCGGAAATGCCTGCAAGTGTTAGTAGAATTATAAATAACGCAGTAGATGAAAAATTAGCGTCGATGGTGACTCCCTTGATAAATCAAGGGGACCAAAATAACATGATAGCAAACATGATAGCAGGAAGTGGCTTTAAAAAAACACGACGATGAAATTGAAAATCGCGATTTAGACTCTGATAAATAGAATAAAATGTTCAAAAGGTCACCTGATCCAGCATTTGATATGGATGCCCCAGTGCTCAAAAATGATTCTGTACGCGATTTTCAATTTTATTCTTATCACGCAGTACAACCAGATCTCCGATCGCGAATTGAACTTCAAGTTCATGATACCAGTAAATACTTCCTACCGTGTGAGGCATTTATTGAAATCGAAGGAGAACTTGTAACAAACGATTCTGCTCATAATGATCCACCATATGACAATAACCCAACTATCAAAGTTGGTTTTGTCAATAACGGTATCATGGCGTTATTTGAAAGCGCTAGATATCTCATTGATGGAAAAGAAATTGAATCAATAGACCGTGAAGTTGATGTTGCCACAACAATCATAGGGTTAGCGAGATACTCTGATGATTATACAAGATCAGCGGGTCCATCTATGATGTTTTCTAAGGATATCACTGATCACCCTGAACACGTCCAGTATTCTAGAGTCAAGGCAACACATGCTTCTTCAGTTAATCCAGCACCAGCCGGATATGTAAGACCAGCTGGTGATTTTGATGTCATAAATAATATCACTAACTATAACCTAGGGTTTGCAACACGCGTATTAACGTTGCATGGACAGCGTCGACAATTTTCATGTGCGATCCCACTGCATCATATATTTGGATTCTGTAGAAACGTCAGAAAAGTTATTTATGGAGCGAAGCATACAGTAGCGCTTGTGCGAAAGGGTACTGATAATGATGCAATCTGGCGTGATGCTGGTGTTCCCGAGGGTAAAGTCCATTTAACAAAACTATCATTGTGGATGCCAGTATTAACTCCATCAATCACAAATGAAGAAAAATTGTTATCGTTTATGGATCATGGAGGAAAATCATTGTTGAGTTGGTTATCAGTGACTACGGATATTAAACCTGATGATGTTGATGGTACATTCACATGGCATCTGGCATCAAAACAAGGTGTTTCAGCTCCACGTCATATATTTATTGCGTTACAGAATGCTGCGCGAGTTGGTAATCAAGAACGAAGTCATATGATATTTGATCAGTTAGGTGTTAATGAAGTCTCGCTGAGAATAAACGGCCAACAGGAACCATCCGAGGATATACAACTCGATTACACTCACAACCATATTGCACGTGTCTATCATAACCTATTGTCGTTTATGGCACGTGATCAAAATGTGGATACTGGTTTGCAAATATCACAATTGGATTTTAAAAGCCTCTATCCGATTTATTACTTTTCACTGGAACATCTCGATTTGATGAGACAATCTGTCGTTGATATACACTTTAGAGCCCGTGTAACCCGTCCTGGTGGTATTGCTAATTACAGAGCGGTTGCTGTCATTCTCAGTGATAAATCAATGCTACTTGAAGGTGTTGGTGGAAGAATGAGAGTGGTAGATGCACCAGTGGAAAACATGTAATTGAAATTGTAAACGATTTAGAATCAATCAATTATGTATAATGTCATATAGTAATATTAGTGTTGCGTTAACTCCTGGTCAAATCAAAAAAATGCAATCGGAATCAGCTAAAAAATGTGGAACCACAATCACGTTGAAACCCAACCAAATGACTGGTGGTGCAAATAAACTATCGCTGACAACTCGTCAGGTGAAACATTTCAATGATGCACTAGTAGCAAAAAAGGGTGTTCAGATTACTCTCTCTGCGGCTGCTATCAAAAATATGATTAAAACAGGCGGTATATTTCCGTTGTTAGCTGCGATTCCAGCATTGATTGCAGCAGCAGCCCCAGCGGTGGCTAAAGCGGCAGCGTTAGGAGCCGTTGGTACTGCAGCAGGAATGGCACTAAAGAAGGCAACTGGGAAAGGATATAAAAAAAAGGGAAAGGGTCTAAGACTACCAGGAACCCCGTATTCGTGGTACAGCGGAAAGGGTCTAAGACTAGGACCGGTTTATTAATTGGAGAGTCTATGACTCAGGAACCTATGGTTCCCATGTCCAATTTTGATTTACTCGATGCTGCTAAAAAACTCGCGATTAAAAACTTCAGAGATGTCTTTATGAAAGATCAATTACCACATCAACCAAACAGCGTTGAAACCGGAATCATTAATTTAGATAACAGCACCGGACCCGGAACTCACTGGGTTGCATACGCTATTGATCCACGTGGGATTGTCTATTTTGATTCATATGGATTAGCCCCACCAAAAGAGTTTATGCGTTATATAAAAACCCTTCCAATGAAGACTTGGTATTCTACGCTACCAACACAACAAATGAATGACCTTCCAATATGTGGCAGCGAAGTATTAAATGTCCTTAACGCTATTTCTAACTCCTTGAGTAACCCAAGCGGAAAACCACCACATGTTGTCGTGAATGAATACACTAGTAATCGCTGGAGAAAATCGAAGATTTTTCAACGAAGTCGTCAAAAACGATTTTAGAGAGAGAAAGAGTTTTACAATAACATGATTGATATTTGGGGGAGATCTTTGAAACCCAAACCCGATGACACTGCAACCGGTGATGTAAAAAAACTAATCAAAGATGAAATAGCTGAGACGTTAAATTTAGTAAGTGTTGACCCGAACGAAATAGCTGTATTTCAGGACAAACAGGGTAAATTGAAAAGCAGTGATGTGTCATTGAATGACATTTTGATACGGCAGCGCGACGCCGCTGAAAACTCTATTGCGCTATATTCCAACAGTGGACAACTTAAACCAGGCGCACTTGTGTCTACAATCACCGACGCGATTGACGCCCACAAACGTGATCTGGAGGATTATATACGAGGTTATAGTACTTTTCGCAAAAATGTCGTACATAAATTCTTTGGAACCCCGCTTGTGGTTGGCATGACTCTCGCTGAAATTAAAAATTATCTATCGCTATTCTTTTTTAACAAGGACGCGGGAAGGATGATGAATGAAAATGAAATCAAGGCAAATTATCTCGAGATTTCTAAACTAATAGAAGATCAAAAACCCACTAACGACGTCATTGTTAAGTTTTTTGGAACCCCGCTTGTGGCAGGCATGACTCTCGCTGAAATCAGTGAGTTTATCGGCAAGCACACTCACAATGCCTACATCGCTAATAATTTCTTTGGTATCCCGGCTACATCTACAATAACTCTCAAAGATATTAATATGTTTATGGTGAGACAAACAACACTTAATACCATCGTGGATAGATTTTTGGGGAGAACACCTGTTTCTGAAACCACATCGTTGACAGGTCCAACCCTCGCTGAAGTTAAAAAAGCTATTGACGAACAAAAATCCGCCAGTGAAATGGTTAATAATTTCTTTAGAGGACCTGAAGGTTACGATACCAGTACGACATATTTTGACCTCGCTAGTGATTATAAACTCCGAGTATATATGGATTTTGGCTTCTTTTTTACTTCATTTTTTAAACGCCGCAATAGAACGTTGATGAAATATACTGAAATCGATAAAACCTATTCCGACGTCATTGACGATATTCTTAAACTAAAGGGGAATTTTGAGCGGGTACAAAAACCAGTCAATGACATTGTTGATAAGTTCTTTGGAATTCCACACAACGCGGGTATGTCTCTCGTTGAAATTATCGCGGCTATCAATAAGGTAAAAACTCCACATAGTGTAAGCGTGAATAACATCGTGTACACGGTTGATAGTGGGACTTTTGATTGGATCCGGGGAAATGATAATTATCTTCGTGTTGGCAACAGACATACTGGTGCACCAGGTTGCTACCGACTTACAATAATACATCACCGTAAATTTGATTTGGAATTCAGCAACACAGGTATCAGAGGTGTCAACACATTGATGTATATACTAGAGAAAATACCAAAACCACCACCCTATATACCAATCCCGCTTACGATTACTATAAGCAATTCCGACGAGTCTGTGATTAGGGCGCCACTACCCTGGATAATAGAATTTGTATCCGGTGTCCCCTCATCCGATCCTAAAACCACTTCGTTGGTGGGATAATTGAAAACACTAGTTGGTTTAAAATAACAACAATGATTCCATCATCGTCGTAATATCGATTCGACACCGTGAAAGAGTTTTCCGCGAATTTGAAATTACTCTCCGCGAACTTGAAAACACAATTGAAAACACTAGTATTTTTAAAATAAAAATGATTTCATCAACGCAATGTCGCTATGATCAGGTCAGAGAATTTCAGACTAGACTCAAAACCCTCACTGAGGAGTATCAAATAAAAATAAAAAAATACCGACGAAGAATCACCGCAATTGATATTACTATGTACTCGGTGTCAAGCGTTCTCGCTGGCGCCGGAATAATACTTGCATCGGTTACAATGATTGCCCCGGTCGTAGTTCCAATTTGCATTTCTGCGGTGGCTACAATCGGGGGTATATCAACCGGGATAGCAAAAAAGATATCATCATGCAGCCAGAGTAAACTGCAGAATTACTTAATTCAATTTCATATTGCATCAACCGCATATTCGCAGTTATCCCTGATGATATCGTCGTCACTCGATAATACAATTATATCAGATAGTGAATTCTCAGCGATGGTCAGTATTTTTGATTCCGCGATATCGAAATTAGAGCGACAACATGAATATAATAACAATGACAACACCGATGGAATTGGAAAACACGAACCCAAAAACCAAAATGATCTCAATAATCTCAACCATACCAGATTGTGAGTTCTCAGTGATGGTCAGTATTTATGATTCCGCGGTGTCAAAATTAGAAATACAACATGAGTATAATAACAATGACGACACCGATGGAATTACTTCAACAAATAGTGGAGAACACGAACCCAGTACAAACAAGCATGATATCAATAACATCAACGGAACCCGAGTTTAGTGTGAATTTCCCTAGCCCAGTCCCCGTGAAGGAGATAGCGCTAGCAAAACTACGAGTGTATCACAGTTGGCCTAATATCAGATCAAAATCATTTGGTGGTCAACAACCCAATAATTCTTTAGTGTTTGCAAATAAGAATAAACCCGACGGAACCCCAGACTGGAACGTCGTTTCGATACCAACCGGATCATACCAAATCGAACAAATCAATAATGAATTCGCGCGTAGAATAAAATCGATTACTGGAACAGAATCGAAAATCGCTATAACAGTTCATGAGCCGACGCTATCATCCGCAATTGAGATAAGCACAGAAGGATACGTCGTAGATATCTATCAGAGTTCTATTAGAACCGTACTAGGATGGCCTGAAAAACCACCGGAAAAATCCACCACCGACTTAACCACGGACGTAGAATCATATCATGAAATCAATCCCAGATATCAAGATAATTTATCTGATATAAGAAAAGGAAAAATCGCCGATAGATTTATATTCACCAACAAAGACACATTGCAATGGGATTTTATCATTAAAAGAACAACCGACTCATCTGTTACTATTTCATTTACGCTAACTGACGTCCGTGGTTATTTTAATGAGATTAAACAATTATATGACACACAACTAGAACAACTACGGAAAACAAGATCGCAAAAACACGTTGAAATAATAAATCAACTTATATCGGACATGGAATATATCTATGAACTAATTATTCAAACAATAATTAATGACAACAGCGACAATAAACAACGATTCCTAACCGATTACAATACCACAGAAGACAATCTGCGTAATTTCAAGTTTCCGAAATACAACGCTGATGAATTAGCAAGAATTGTTAAAACCGATATCAAAGCGCTACAAAAATCAGATTCAACTGTCCTCCTCAAACATAATAATGATCCAGATGGTGGTGGTAGGCATATCGCTCCGTTCAACGTGAATATTTCAACGGTGATTGCGCTTAATTTAGTATGTGATGTAATTGAAGGAAGTTATCAGATTAATCTAGAGCAATCAAATCAAGCTCAGCAGGGATATATTCTTTATTCATTTGCACCAACAGCTCCTCCAGGATTCCTAATTATTGAAAACCCAATTAATCCTGTCTACATGCGATGCCATAATAATTCGTTAACGAGAATTAATTTCCGACTCACAGACCAGTCAAATAATTTAATTGATCTACAAGATGAGGTGTTAGCGATTAGTTTGTTTGTGAAATCATAAAGACTCGATCAAATATTCGGTTGAAATCATTTCTTATTTTTTGTTAACTTGTAGCAGCAGAGAGGGTGAGGACCACATCGTTGCGACCAAAATTGATTAAAAAATCGTAAAATCTCCGTTTTTGCAAAAATGGAGACTTTTTTTTTGGTTAAAATGAGATTCGTAGGAAGCCTTATATTTTGTTCGAAAACGTGGTCTGTAAGCCTTATTTTGCTCGAAAACGTTATCTGGAAGCCTTATTTTTGCTCGAAAACGTGGTCTGTTCACCCTCTCTGCTGCTACATGATATAAGTAGTCACATTACTCCTCCCCTTCTTTTGATTTTGCAATTTGTGTATTTTTTTCATAACTGCATATTAGAATATTATATAATCTTTGTTTTCGTGAAATATCTTAGTTCTGGGCTTTTACAAATGAAATTAAGTCAGTTTCTTTTGTTGTAGCCATGTTTTTGAATCCATGTTAACAATTCTTCAGTTCATCTGGATTTTAAAGGATTAATTTTTTATTCCTGCAAATATTTGATATGCTCATGTATGATTCTTGGACAAAGAAAGTTTTCAACTTATTTAGATTTCCAACACCAGAGTGCTACATCTTGTGATTCTTCAACTATAAGTAAACACAAAAAAGACTTCAGCATACGTCGTTGTCTTCCATCTTGGATTTTCCAACTGGACTCGAACTTGAACAAATTAAAACATTTCATTACTAGGACTTTTATAATTCTTGGATTATTCTTAGATTATTTTTGGATTTGATTCTTTAAACATTAAGTTCTTTTTCCATTTTTGCAATCTTTTTCCAGGGAAATAAATTCCTTGTTAGATTTTTCAAAGCTTGTCTTTTTCCACACTATTTTTGTTTAGGTTAATTAAAGCCTAAACTTGTAACCATATATATATATATATATATATATATATATATATATATATATATATATATATATATATATATATATATATATGTTTTGGTATATATATTTAATGAAAACTGGATTTCACAACTGATAATATTGTGCATTTCTGAAATATAGTTTTCATGCTCCATGTCATCATCTCTAAGCTAGCAATGACTGTAAAATAGAGAAAAAAAATGGTTACACACAATATTAATTTAATTGGGCATGCCATTTTTCAGCACACGATAGGCTATACATGGCGGCCAGTAATAATAGTGGAGGAAGAACTTGGAAAAAAAACCAGAAAGAACCACCAGCTCACAAGAAGCTACTGGCAAGCTTTCTCACATACCCACATTGGCCGAATCTGAGACTCGAACCCACTTATAGGTGAGATGGCAGTGATCCGTAACGGAGAGCACTTCAGACCACTCGGTCGCTTGAGGTCCCAATTTGACACAATATTATAAAACAAAACTGTAACACTATATAAATACATTAGTATGACAACATTTATTATGAAGAAAAAAAAGTTCAGTTAAAAGCAAATTCAAACATTAAAATGTGTAATTTGGCACATTACATGAAGATAACATACCTTATGCACCTGCACACAAACTGCACATACCCAGATCTGTCAATGCATCCTGTGCCAGAAAACCTGGCTCAGTGCAGTTTTTTAGGAGTAATAAGTAGACCAAACAAAATTGGACCAATCTGCCAGTGCATTATACAATGCAGATCAAGGTCTACATTAACTGTAGTTAGAATCTACTTAAAAGCAAGTACATAAGACAAGTCGCACAGTATGAAACCATAATACTTTTCATTGTAAAGAAAAATTTAGCAAAATAACACTTTTGTTTAGAGACAAAAGTACAAAAACATGTCAAAGTTGTAGTAAATTATAAAATATTTGATAATACTTACTCTAAGCATGATGCAAGCTACTATTTATAACCTGTAACACGAGAAAAAAACATACGACTATAAATATTTCTGGGCAAAAACTGGTGTGGTTTGTGACTGAATGAATGAGCTGAGAGGTACAAAATTAATGCAGTCAAAAAATAAAGACGTTAAATTTGTAAGCTGCTTTCAGCCCCTAAAGTAAGAGTACAAAGAAATGGTCGCCATCCATCTGCTTTATGAACACTTTTATATGCATATAATTAGTAAATTTCAACCAAATTTGATGTGAAGCTTGATCTTCACAACAGCATGGGAAATATAAATAATGATCATATCCACCTCTTATTTCAAACAGGAGTTATTGTCCCTTTATTATCTTATCAAAGGCATCACTAATACATAGCCTTGTGAACATTTTAACTTTCATATTTATTATTGGATTTCTATGCACAAATAAGTCTGATCAGAGCACATTCTGAACATATTGCTAAGAGTTATGGCCCTTGATCATCTTGGCACTGGCATTAATAATGCAGAACCCTGTGAACATTCTAGCTTTTACATTACCGGTATAAGATTGTAACCAATTTGTTCTGAAAACTACCTATTAACAATAGTTTGGATGAGATTAATCATAGCCAGATTCTACACAACGGAGTTATGGCCCTTGAATGACTTGACACTGCTAGTGGTAATATACAACCTAGTCAACACTGTAGCTTCCACAATTGTAATAATATTTCCATCAAATCTTCTGTGAAACTTTAAAAGCTTCTATTTAGCTATGGCCCTTGATGTTCTTAATGCACACTTTGGGCACCTCAGGTCTCACTGGATAGTTTCGTATTTTGACACCTCCCTAATATTTACGGTAGAAGGCATGAGCCTAATTATCACCATCCTAGAATTTTTCAGTTCACACATAAGCTAAATCTGTAATGTGGATTAGAATTACTTTGAGTTAGGCTTGGAAATGGGTTGACTTGTTGGTGACTGTCTGTCACAGTTAGACTAGCATTGGAGATCCAATGCGTAACTTGGGCTTCAAATGAGCAGCCGACTTGGCTTACGTATTTACATGTGTCTGCTATATCTAAAATATCTAAAAATCTAGATGGTTGAGGGGTGATGAAAAGTATGCTAATTTGTTACAGTACTAGTGAACTTTATTCATGCATAAGGCACACAATGATTCTTTTAAGCTGTCTTGTCACAGGAAAATATTAAAAACAGGTCTTTCCTGTAAAAAACTAATGCAAAAAAGAGGGGTTGGTGGCAGAGTTTGTTCAGTATAAAAGCTGCTAGTTGCATAAGGAATTAACTTTAATACCTCAGTCAGAATCTTACAAGCATCCTTTCAACAAAAATCACTAGCTATTTTGTATTTGTATCTGTAATGTAAAAATTATGATTTTTCTGCAATAAGTCATCGTCGGATGAAAATTTGCCAAAAAAGCTGTCCAGTGAGACCTCAAGAGTCAGTAAGTTTCATTTTGTTTTAGTCAAATTTGCTTCAACATTATTCTCCTCAAGCACTCATATGGGTTAAATTTTCAGTATATTTGACTTGTATTTGTAAGAGTTACTTCCCTTATAACTCTAGACCATGTAGTCCAATGGTATGTGAACAATTCAGCATTCACACTTTTAGTCGAATTTCATTTTTTTTCTGTGAAATTCGGCCTTAGATAATTACCAGATTTCTAATACATTTTAAACCCAGAAGTGACTAATAATAGGTAACTCATTATTTCAACCAAAGACAGTGAAGATTTACCACAACAGATGAGTTTGGTAAGGCAATGATTGGATTTTATTTCTGACAAGACCCTTACTCATCTTGGAATAAGCATCCCTCTGCCAGCCAGATCTTTGATATCGTTTTTCATTCAAATTTTCAAGCTGTATTTCACTGAGTTTACATTGAAACCCATCTAACAATACTATTTTTATGCTGGTTTAATATCATGAATATGTTACTCACATATAAAAAATACTACATTAATATTTCTGATTCATAGCAGTTATTTGACAAACATAAGAAACAATTCAGAAAAACCAATCATATTTTATATCAATAATAATCAGATACATGTATGATTTTCATCCACTGATGTATGACATCTTAAATTATATGCTGCATAATAAAGACAATAAGATATTTTCAATGGAATACAACATGCCTTTGGTACTGGATAAATTCATGTTTACTTTTACTGGCCGTGGATGTAATAATTTTTTTTACAACTGAATGACATCTACATACAATTATAAACAGCTCATTTAGGAATAAATAAATATTCTGTGAAAATAAAGGAGCTGTGTGCTCACTTTTCAATTCTCGAACAAAGCAAATTCAGTGGAGAGTTTAATACTTATAATGCTTAAATGCACATAAAAGCAAGCATTTAAATGATCAATAATAATAATAATAATAATAATAATAATAATAATAATAATAATAATAATGAGGACTTTGTATAGTGCCTAATCTTTAGAAGCTCTAAGGGCTTTACAACATATATAATAATATGACTACACTACAGAAAAACAAATGACAAAAACAATGAAATTGGAAAACATAAAAACATGCTGAAAACATATAAGATACAAAACATTATTAGGTCTCTAAGTTTATCCCTGCAGTCAAAATATTTGAGGAAGACTTCCATTAAGGAAAAAGGCAAAATTAGGGTTCTAATCTCAGATCTGGTAACATTACATAAATTGATGTAACGAGGGAAAAAAACTTCAGAGGAAAACTTTTACTTATATCAAAATGTTGGGGCCACCAGTGGACACAGAGGCTATCATGTGATCCTATTTAATACAGCAAAATCATCCCTGGCATATTGTTTAAATATAGTCAAGCATTATCTCTACAAATGAACAATTTATTTGTATTATATATTGTTACACAGCTACTGGTGCTGGTAGATTTTCCATTTCTCCACTTTCACCACTTAATATTACAACACTATATGGAGAACACTGGTGAAAACCCATTACAATACAAACCCATCCATAAAAACCTTTCTCGAAGTCTTGAATTTCACGGCACCAGCTTTTTAGGCACCAAGATATCTGAATTATCGATGCATAGATACTAACTCCAAATGCAGAAATTCCTACAGTAAATGGAAACGTAAGAATCAGCAGTGGACACAATCCTATTTTGTGCCATACTGTTCTCTCTTCACTTAAGTAAACTATTAAATTATACCAAGTTAACGTTCCAAGATAGAATGACACAAAAAGTGATGAGAGCCATGAGAATGGAACAAATATTATTGATAGAAAAATTACATGCAACCCTTTGTCCAGTCCACAGGAACATTTGGAATTATTCGTAAGGTCCTCCTGGTTGAGTTTCTTTAGTTCCTGATCTGTGAGTCGGAGGTGTACCTCGACCAATTGACCTGGGTTCAGCCCACTTTTAATTGTCCCCTTGAAGGTCACTAACTGAGTGTATGATGCACTCTTGGCCCCATCTGCTTCAACTGAATGTGAACTCTGTACCAGCTGGTCACTGAAGTGGGCACGCCGAGTCAGAGAACTATCGGCCCCTGCAATCTGATCTTGCAAGTCTTGTGACGATGATTGGGAAGCACTCTGTTTTTCTCTTGTGACCTCTGAAGACATTCTCTTACTGCTTATAATGACAACAATGGCATCCTAATGTCTTGTTCCATATGTGTGAAACTGAAAATTGAAAGCACAAGTTATTAAAAAATATAACCAGGCATTCAAAACACTCCTCCACTTTGGTGCACTCAAATTCAAATTCTGATAGCTTAAAATAAATAAACTAACTGAAATACAAGACATTTTAAAGTAAAAATGCATTTAGATACATATGTCTGTAAAACATGTATACTATATTTTGTCACAACTAACAACAGTAAAGTTTAGTTTGGAGTGGGCATTATATATATATATATATATATATATATATATATATATATATATATATATTATCTTTCCTAATAGATAAATTAAATACCTGCTTCAAATGTTCAGAAAGCACTGCTATTTTTGCAGACAAGAATCTCAATGCACAGATTTATCAACTATATAGTGTTATGACCTGTTATGAGAGAAAACCTGTGTTGAGAGACAGTTATTTTTTGGCAGAAGTGGTGGTCTTTCAAGACCGGTTCTACTGTACAACTCTGTATATGCAACTATATATACATATTGTACAAGTTATTTTTGTTTCCGACAGGCCAGCGAAAATCTGGAAATGCAATTAGTTAATTAATTCCATAATTAGGAATGTTTCTAAGGTACTCTAATGTAATTACTTTACTTACATTACAAAATTGTTAAAACTGATGTAATATCATAGCAAGTCAGAATTTCCTCTGCCTTGTATTTTGCATTCTTGGAACAACATTGGATGTAAACAATGGTCATTTTGAATTGTCCTCAAGTTATTACACCATTATAACTACACTAACATCACAATCACTAGAGGACATACCATCGCTAACAGCTGCATATGCACTCACTTAAGGCTAATAAAACCTAATGATTTCTTTGATTGTTTTTCAAAATAAAGCAGCAGAAAAAGAAAGAAAAAAACATTAGTAATGTTATGTCATTCATTCTGAAACATTAACAAGTGCAGGTTTCAGCATCTATCATTTTTTAAAATCTGTTCTTTGCACATCCAGCCTGTTCCTTTTGCCATAAAGTTACCAATTCAGGAAGTATCAGCACCAGGTCTCTTTCAGAGTGTCAAAGTTATTTGACTTGCATCAGAAAAAACAAGCATGTTCTAAATGCCATCTTAGATGAAGAACATTCACCTCAGTCTCTGGTTGGTCATTCTCCCCGATTTCGTTGTAATTATGTGACAAAGAGCTTTCAGTATGATTTTGAGTGTGTGTGTGTGTGTGTGTGTGTGTGTGTGATTTGAAATTTTAATGTAGCTTTAACAATTTTTCAGTCATATCTCCCCAATGTCTGCAGTGTGACCATTCATAGTGATGTCAAACACTGGGACATCATGCCACAGATGTGTAGCATCATGCTCCACCAAATCACATTATCCTGACACCAGGCCGAAGTCTTAGCATTAACCTCTTTATCCTGACACCAGGCCGAAGTCTTAGTATTAACCTCTTAATGGTAGTACCATTTTTATGTTTTTGGTAAGACTTAGCCAGAGTTCATACCAGCAACCTCTTGTATCCGAGGTGGACACCCCAAACACTAGGCCACTGGAGCAAGTCATGTAGGATTTTAAAAATGGATGCCATGGGCAATATTTTATGAAAATGAAGTCAAGGGTTACATACTTGGACCCATTCTATTCATTCTATACACTCAGCCGCTCTCAAGTGTCATAGATAATCATCCAGTGTCTCACCAACTGTACGCTGATGACACCCAAAAATACAAATCTAGCGACCCAACTGAAGTTGATGCTACCATCCAAGGAGTAGATAGGTGCATTTCTGATGTGAAATCATGGATGACATGTAATAAACTGCAGATAAATGATGATAAAACTGAGGCCATTCTGATCACAACACAAAGACTTTCTCATTCACACCTTTACCTCAAACAATAAAAATCTACAATGCCAACATTAAATTCACACAGTCAGTATGAAACCTAGGCGTTACTCTTGACAGTACTCTCACATTGCAATAACATGTCATGAACATATGCAAGGCTGCAAATCTTAAGATGAGATGCATCAGCTCCATGCACAAATATCTTTCAGCTGATGCCACTAAAACACTTGTGTTCATTAGTACTTTCAAGACTGGACTAATGTAACTCAATTCTGTGTGGTTCATCTTAATATCTACTCCAGAACCTTCAGGGCAACGAGTGGTCGAGTGGTCTAATGCATTCTAAGATACAGATCACTGCCATCTTACATCTGTCTGCATGGGTTTGAGTCTCAGATTCAGCCAATGTGGGTATGTGAGAAAGCTTGCCAGAAGCTTCTCGTGGGTTGGTGGTTCTTTCCAAGGATTTTCCAGGGTTCTTCCTCAACCATTAATACTGGCCGCCATGTATAGCCTATCATGTGCTGAAAAATGGCATTAAACCCTATAACAACAACAACTCCAAAAGTTCAAAACACAGCTGCTCGGATCATCCTTATGAGTACCATGATCAGAGTACACCTCCCAGCTGCTATGTACCCTACACTGGCTATCCATTCGATCCAGAATCAAACACAAAATTTGTTCTCTGTGCTACGTTTCACTGACAGACTCCAGTCCAACATACGTATCAGGTCTCACCCATGTGTATACACCAGTAAGATATTTACGCTCCTCTTCAGACAATCGTATACTCATTATTCCCACTATGAAGACGAAGTTATATGGACAACATTCTTTAACATACCATGGCCCAGCAATGTGGAATGAATTGCCCATTGAAATTAAGACACAAAGACACAGTGATCCCTTTCAAGAGCGCTCTTAAAACTTATATTTTTCAACTCCAAGAACAAACTTAAAGACCTAATAATGTTTCCTACCTTAAATATTTTCAGCATTTTCTTATCTTTTCCAATTTCATGTTTTCTTTGGTGTTTTTTTTTATTGTAGTCATATCATTGTAGATGTTGTAAACTGCTTAGAGCTTCTAAAGATTACAAAGTCCTCATTATTATTAATACATGTATTATGGTAGACTTTACATTGTAGCAAGTATATTCTGGTGGAGAAAAATCTGGGAAGACCCATGAAAAGCTACTAGCAAGTTTCCTCACAACCCGCTTTGACTAAGCTGCGACCCTAACCTATGTGGACATAGGTGTAATGCGAGTGATCTGCAATGGCCAGTACAATCAACCATTTGATCGGCCAGGGCCTCTTCAAGCAGGCACACATGAGGTTGATAATCTGTTTCTTCTCAACTTTTTAACTTGCAAACAAGAGCTTCTGTTCACTTTGGAAAGCTATAGAAGATTAAAATTTCTTGCTCCCATCATTGCATAAAAGTATTCAATATGTACCTTAACCCAACTGCATTGTTATACTGATGCCAGTCATCTTTTTCTTCCAATCTCTTTCCAGACTGGCATGCTGAGTTTGTGCTAAGTTGATCACAGTGCGCAATTCAAATAGACCTTTAGCATTTGTCACTATCATACGCTATGAGCATGTAACTTCACAGTCGACAAAAAAGAAATCTCTGCAGATGAAAACTAGCTTCATTCATCAGGAATGAAACAAAACGAATTGTGATCATTAGTAATTTCCCTTGCTATGCTTAATTCCTGATCATTAGTAATTTCCCCTGCTATGGTTAATTCCTGATCATTAGTAATTTCATTGTAATTTCCCTTGCTATGGTTAATTCCTGATCATTAGTAATTTCATTGTAATTTCCCTTGCTTTTGTTAATTCATGATCATTAATAATTTCCCATACTCAGAACATAAATATCGTAAGAGCTCGAAATTTGTATCACAATGAATTTATCAGTGACTATTAGTTCAAGGTCAGATGAGTCAACCAATAATATGTTATAGGTTACAACTTTTTCAAATCAAACAAGGCAGCAACGATCTGATAATTGATAAAGAAGCAGGATACTTTGCATCAATCCTTTAAAAAAATCACCATTGACAGCTGCATTAAAAAGAGATTTGGCCTAAATTTGGGGGAAAGTCTCAACATTTGAGTTCTAAAGTACTGAAACACCATCCCATTGTTTCTACAAGACTGCCTACTAATTGTAAAAGCAACAGGCTGCAACGATATGAAAAATGAACAAAACATTGATACATGTATTTTGTTCACTCATTCATAATGTCTAACTTGATTGTTGCCAGTGGTCCCCAAAGACTGTCAGCTTCTTGACGTTTCAAATCAAGCAGCAGTTTTTTTGTAACAGTCTGCCATATACGCAAATGATGCCATGGATAATTTCAACAACTCTGTAAATCTGAACTCATTTCCACAAGAGTGTCTTCTTTTTGTTTGTTCAATTTGTTTTAGAAATATTAAAGCTAAACAATGCAAATATTGGATGCAGACACAGTTTTTACTGAAATGGGCTATTACAGAAAAGAAGAAAAGGACAGTGGGCAGTCTGTATGCTTGTTTACATCAGCAGCTTCCATTTGCTTGGAATTTCCAAAATGTCAACAGTGTTAATGACCTCTCACTGACAGGTTAAAAATTATAAATCAAGTAATTAAATATCTGAATTTCATGCATTTTAGAACTCTGTACTGGGATAGAAACAAATGGGTGGGTGGGTGATTACTATACATAAGAATGAAATATTTTATTCAGTGGTTTGGTACTAAATTCGTTTTTAGAAAAGGTGATTCAAGACTGTCTGAACATTTCAAAATACAAACATATGATGACAGACAGGTTCCTTTCTTCGTAGCCTGTTGGACTACCATCTAGAAGTTTAAATTTGTCCAGATAACACAACAGCTTGAATGAAATCACGTTCCTTGTCAGGACACCTCAAGTAAAGAGTACTATCAAAATAATAATGTGTGCATACACCTAGACAATGACATTGCAAGGAATGAAAATGGCATGATGAATTTACTAGTGTTTAGATCTTTTACTCCTGTGATTCACTGAATCTTCAGCTATACGTAAACAACTAGAGTAAATTAAGCTGGTGAAACATAATAATCACTCAAGTTTTGTCGTTTTCAAGTTTAAACATGGCTTTGACTAACTATCAATGCGTAGCATGCACCTATTTTTATGGAGGCAAGTTTGTTTTGTTTGGAATGTTTATAGTGTAATACTTCTGTACTCTTGCTGGTAATTTCCGTTACCTCGAAAATATGTCTCAATAAAGATAGCTTCGCTACTTCAAATTAAAACAATGCATCTATGTGTTTGGTTGTACTTGATTAAAACATAGTTTCACATTTCCTTTGTAGCTATGTCAGGGTGGTTTTCAAAAAAACAAACATTTAGTCGACGTCTTTGTTCGAAAAATAGCACATCTTCTTGAGCTCCAACTCTTTCACGATAATCTGCCATTGGGTTGTTGATGACCCCTGGGTCATCTTAACCATAGTCCTTCGTCATGGCGCATTAGTACATTGACTGTAGTGTAAGCCATAATCTAATTAGCTTTGAAATATATCACTTGACAGTAAAAGTAATCAGATTTCTCACACTGGACTAGAACTGATAAAAACCAACAGCTGGTTTATGTTATACATTTACTAGGGTTTATGTTCCATAGGAAATATACTGTTATGGCAGACTTCCGTGCTGCACTGATGTCTTGTATTTAAAAAATGTGGGCAGTGGCAGATGCTCTTTCTGTTCGGGGAATGGACGAACCCGCCCATACACGAGTTTCCTGCTGCCTTGCAGGTTGGCTTTGGTTAGCCAAAGGCTAAGGGAGTAAACCCTAAAAGAAAATCAGGAGTGGAGACCCTAAGGCGGTTGGACGATGTACTACATCCCCTTCTGGAAACTCCTTGGTCTAGAGAGAGATGGGCTCCGCCAGACGACTTTTGCCCAAGACACACTGATAATGCTGGACAAATCTGAAGTTATCATACCGGATCGGTCGTCACCCAGGTCAACAAGGACTGCGCCTGCCGTTTTCCACCAGGACGGAGGTGACAAGTGTGCTACTGGTACTTTGCATAAAATCAGAGCGAGAGACAACGTTACCATCGCCATCGAAAATTTGCTCCACTCTTTGTGATGGATGTTGATGTTAAAGTGATGACAGACACTTTCAACACAGTCATGACAACAGTTGGCAAGGACATCATTGGCTTCCATCGCCCAAAGAAAAAACCCTGGGTTACAGAAGAGATTCTGAATCTGTGTGATGCCCGAAGAGACCTAAAAAAAAACAACACCAGACACACAACAGGGGCAGTGGAATATCGAGAAATAAACAAGAATGTCAAAAAAAAATTGACGAAAGCAAAAGAAAATTGGATTGGACAACAGTGCACAGAAATAGAGAGTAGTCTGATAAAGAATAACAGCAAAAAGGCATTTGTGAAAGACCTCACCAGAAAGAAGCATCCAAGAGTCAGTACCATTCAAGATGAAAATGGAAAATGCCTCACAGAAGCAAGTGACATTGCAGAAAGATGGACTGAGTATTGTACAGAACTCTACAGCCATCCGTCCTCAGGTGACCCAGAGGTGCCTGAAGTTCCAAACTCTACAAATAATGATGATTTCCCCATTCTCAAAGAAGAGGTGGAGTCAGCAATAAGAGCACTGAAGAATGGAAAGGCAGCTTGAGTAGACAACATCCCAGCTGAACTTATCAAGAATGGTGGGGAATCAGTGATAGAACTACTAACAAAAAATCTGCAACAAGATCTGGCAGACAGGCTAATGGCCAACACAGTGGACCCAGTCACTAATTATAACACTCCCCAAAAAAGGCAATCTCCAGCTGTGCCAAAATTACAGAACTATCAGTTTGATCAGCCATGCTAGTAAGGTGATGCTGAAGATCATCTTGAACAGACTGAAACCACAAGCAGAAGAAATAATCGCCGAAGAACAGGCAGGGTTCCGTAGTGGAAGAGGCACAACAGAACAAATGTTCAATCTTAGGGTTCTGTGTGAAAAGTACTCACATCATCAACAGGACATCTATCATGTGTTCATAGATTTCAAAAACGCTTTTGATAGAGTGTGGCATGAGGCATTGTGGGCCACAATGAAGAAGTACAACATGGGTCAAAAGTTGACTAACACCATCAAGCAGCTGTACGCCAAGGCTACCAGTGCAGTAATTGTTCAAGGTTCTGTGGGGGACTGGTTCAAGACTACAACTGGAGTACGGCAAGGCTGTCTCCTGTCACCCACGCTTTTCAACATCTACTTAGAGCGCACCATGAGCGAAGCCCTGGAAAACCACTGTGGGACAGTCAGCATTGGAGGGCGTAACATCACCAACCTCCGCTTTGCAGACGACATTGATGGGCTGGCAGGCAGTGAAGATGAGCTTGCCACCTTAGTGAAGAACCTGGATAATACATCTTCCAGATTTGACATGGAAATAAGTGCCGAGAAGACAAAGCTGATGACAAACAGTGGCAAACAAATCTCAACCAAGATTAAAGTCAAAAGACAGGAACTAGAAACAGTGGGCAAATTCAGATATCTTGGTTCCATAATCACGGAAGAGGGATCAAGAGCAGAAATTTTGTCACGAGCAGCACAAACAACGGCAGCTATGTTAAAGCTAAGACCCATCTGGAGAGACAAGAACATCTGTCTGAAAACTAAAATCAGACTATTGAAAGCACTAGTCATCTCAATCTTTCTGTATTCATGTGAGGCCTGAACCCTGACAGCAGAATTACAACGAAGAATTCAGGCACTTGAAATGAAATGCTACAGAACCATCCTTGGCATCTCTTACATGGACCACATCACAAATGAAGAAGTGCGCAACACCATCAGGCACAAAGTAGCCATGTCACTAGAGCCAACAGTCTATCCACAACAGTACTGCAGGGTAGTGTCCAAGGTGGTAGAAGGAGAGGTACACAGAGAAAAAAGTGGAGTGACAGCATCACAGAATAGACCAGGAAAAGTTTTGCAGAGACACGGACATTGGCTCATGATCGAGTCAAGTGGAGGGAACTGGTCAGATGTTCAGCAGCACAGTGCCTCAACGACCACACTAGGTCAAGACTCAAGAGACTGATGATGATGATGATGATGATGATGATGATGATGATGATGATGATTTAATAAATAATATATTACGCTTTCTACAGCTGCTCTTCAATAACAAATAACATTACACTGACTAGATTCTGAGTAGACGTAATTACATTTTACCAATAAAATACACGACCAGATTATATGCATGACGGCTCAGATGTACAACATTGCCTGGGACATCTCATATATAGCATCGAAACAACGGTAATCTAATGCATTAGAATAAGTATGGTGTTTTACCACAGGGTGTTACCTCCACCTCCCATATTAAATATTTTATTCACAACGATGTAAAAAGATAACTTTTACAATACTTGCACTGTCACAATTCTCAACTCAATCAAATAGATGTTTGTTTGATTAGGATTGTTAACGTAGCTTTAACAATATTTGTCATATCACTACGATGCAGTGAGGTAGTATATTGTGATGTCTAGCACTGGGGCATCATGCTGCAGACAAGTAGCTTGTCTGACCCATTCACATATACTGACACCAGGCCGACCAGTCCTAACACTAACCTCTTAATGCTGAGCACCAAGCGAGGGAGCTGTTAGTACCATTTTTGTAAGTCTTTGGTATGACTCGGCCGGGGATCGAACCCACGACCTCCCGCTTCCGCGGCGGACGCTCTAACCACTAGGCCATGGGAGCGGTTTCAAATAGATGTAATAAACAGCGTATTGATTTCTATAAATACATGGTTTTTTTACGAGTTCAGTTCTCTTTGATACAGGTGAATTCACAGAGTCTCCGAAAATGGCTCATAATTAAAAATTAGAAACCCCAAATGAAATTTAAAAAAAAAAATACAAATTAAAAGGACAGATTGTATGGAACAGAGAATAAAGCAAAAGTCATACGTGTTTTTTCTGCTTCAGTCATTGACTTTTATGTCAAGCAACCACATTCGGTCAAGGAAATAAACATAATTTTTGCTCAATATGTTATAAATTCAATAAAGTTTATTATATTAATATTTTCATGGAGTAATTTGAGACTAAATATAGTTCAGACTTTGATATCTTGAGTTCATTTGGTTTGTTGTTTTGGGTTTATCGCCATTTTTCAGAACAGGATACGCTATACATGGCAGCAGTATATGTGGTGGAGAAAAAAATCGGAAATCGACCCACGATAAGCTACCAGCAAACATTCTCATATACCCACACTGGGTCGAATCCACGCAGACAGGGATGAGATAGATATTTGCGATCAGTAGAGTTGAGCGTCTTCGATCACTAAGCCACCTCGAGTTCAATCTCCTTTAGTAATATGGCACATTCGAGTTTTTGATACCATAATAATAATTTTGAATATAATAAATATTGTTGCACTAATTATGTCATGAAATGAGTCACATGACTGAACCTCAGAAACCTCGACAAAACAGATTTCGACCTTAGAAACATAACAAAGAGGGGAGGGGGAAACTAAAGGAAACCCAAAATTAAAAATTATTTTAAAAAAAACATCAATTATTTAAAAAATGAATGGATCAACCCTAACCCCACGAAAAATGTCTGTTGTTGATTTTGTTGTTGTCTGTTGTTGTTTGTTTATTTTGTTTGTTTTCGGGGGGGGGGGCGAGGATATTTTCTCTTTTTTTCTCTCTTTCTTCTCCCCATGGCCATCGAGAAAGCACTTGCATCATGCAAATTAAAGACATCCGACCATTTTATTATATCATTCATTTAATACTTTATCAGATTTTTAATAAATATTATACTTACCATGGAGAGGGGCCCGAGTGGTCTAAAGGTCTCACTGGATAGTTTCGCATTTTGACACCCTCATATTTAAGGTAGAAGGCATGAGCCTAATTATCATCATCCTAGCATTTTTCAGTTTACACATAAGCTACATCTGTAATGTGGTTTAGATTTACTTTCAGTTAGGCTTGGAAACTGGTTGACTTGTTGGTGACTGCCTATCACAGTTAGACAAGCACTGGAGATCAAATGCGTAACTTGGGCTTCAAATGAGCCGCGAACATGACTTTAGTATTTACATGTGTATGCTACAGAGGTCAATATCTAAAAATCTAGATGGTTGAAGGGTAATGAAAAGTATGCTAATTTGTTACAGTACTAGTGAACTTTATTCATGTATAAGGCACCTACTGATTCTTGTAGCTGTCTTGTCACAGGAAAATATTAAAAATAGGTCTTTCCTATAAAAAATGAATGTTAAAAAGCATGGTTGGGGTAGTTTTTATTCAGTAAAAAAAGCCACTAGTTGCATAAGGAATTAACTTTAATTCCTCAGTCAGAATCTTACAAACATCATTTCAACAAAAATCATTAGTTAATTGTGTGTGTGTGTGTGTGTGTGTGTGTGTGTGTGTGTCTTTCATGTACAAATTGTCGGACAAAAACCTGCCAAAAAAACTGTCCAGTGAGACCTAAAGCGCTTTCCGTTACGGATCACTGCCATCTCACCTCTGTCTGCGTGGGTTCATCCTCCACCAATAATACTGGCCGCCATGTATAGCCTATCGTGTGCTGAAAAATGGCGTTAAACCTGCAACAACTACAACAACAACTTACCATGGAGATAATCTTACAACAATAGCTTACCATGGAGATAATCTTGTAGCAATACTGAAACAAATTTAAACCTATAAAATATACATATTTTAAAATTGAATTTCAAGTTGAACCCTGGAGTAATGTTTATAAAATATTCACTGTAACACTAATTTAATTATGAGTTTTCCAATGAACTTGTAGCGCAGCTGGAAACTACTAAGCTATGACTAACACGAGCATCATTAAAAAGTTATGTAATTAATAAAATATATATTGTAAGTGTCATTATTAGTTTTAATATTAAAGTGAAACGAACAGGCCAACAAATAAAATTGCAACTAGAATATAAGAAATCAGTACATAATTTGTAATTTGCAACAAAGAAAAATATAATTAAGTATTATTTGCGTATTTAATACATAGACCTTTATGGCTCAATTAAGAGGGATCAAAGTTATAGAGGCAGATATTAGAAGGAATAATAATAATAATAATAATAATAATAATAATAATAATAATAATAATAATAATTTTACAGAGATAAAGCAATACGTACAACAGTATACCGCAATTATATTAGGGTATATAATTTAATGTTCTAAATTAGATGCATTCGACTCTCTTTGTAAAATTTCAGTCTGTCAGAAGCCTGATAAATATTTTTCCTGTGATTTTATTGCTAAATGACACCATAATATAAATCCATTGTATTATTTTTAAGAAGAAAATTCTAGATATAAAATAAAAAATCTCAGCTCAATAAAAAAAATAGAAGCCCCGCCCACCGCACCTCAACCCCCGAAAATTAAATAGTCAGTACATTATACACTATTTATATTATAGGTAGAGAAACTCGGTGTTGGATGTCATCACCTGAACAAGATATTTGTCACACATGGCCAGAAAAAAAAAAGAAAAAAAAACGCTTACTCAAGTAACAAGAAATATTTACTGGACATGAGAAATTACATAAATCCATACAGAAAGTAACTGCTCTCTTGAATGCCTTATAACGATTGCAGTCTTACCTAGGTATGCTGGTAATTACACATTAGCACATGCTAGTAAATAACTAAAAATGAAGAAAAAAAATTAATTCCGAATTTTTTTAAAGGATTTGGCCGAATATATTTCATAATACCCCATTCGGCGACCACACGACACGTGGCAAACGTGCAATTAAAGAATCAAAAATATGATTTTTTTTTTAATATTCAAAATACTTTTGTGACAAACACAACTGTTTCCTCAAGAAAAATGATTTTGGCCTATATTTTTATGAGAAAAAAAAGAAAAACTACTGTTAATAATATTGACAAGATTACTCCGGAATTTCCCGATGTTACGTTCTGACGGAAACTAACAAAATATCTGTACAGTATGTTTTTTTTTAAAAAAAATACCGCGGTAAACCGATATACCCGTTATACCGCGAACCTCTGATAAACATAGAACATCACATTTTATATATATATGTAGAGTTTACACAATATATTACATCATTATCCCCTGCAAAGTTTTTGTAACGATAACCCTAGACCCTATAGACTGAAGAACGGATAGATTACTTCCCTTTGATCAAATAACTTAAACGTTTAACGTTAAAGCGATTCTACCAAAATACTGAAACGAAGGTTAAACTATCACACGGGTAATTTTATTCATAACAAATATAATTGATTTCTTTTCTTTTTCAACTATCAGCTACTCCATTACAACAACATAACTGGTTTTACCAATGTCTTGGAAAGCACTATATTTGGTATTTATTGAAGTGCTGTAAAGAATCAAAACCGACCAATGGATTTTTGGCGCCCTAGACGAACTATGAACTCTGGCATTTCCTGCCTAAAATAAATTAATTTGTGTCAAATTTGTCACCCTAGAATGGTCTTGGAAACCGTCTGGTTCGCATATATGGTCGGGTCAGCGCTGTAATCAATGAAATATCATTCCATGTTGAGAATTATTCGTTTCAAACCAAGCCGTCTGATTATTATTAATTCAGTCTGGGATAAATATATGTTATAATGCCACGTTAGTTTTCCGTATTTGGCGATAGTGTAATGGGTTTCCCTTGTGATGAGATTCGCTGTTAATTACTGTATACGAAATTTCAATTCGAATCGAAACAGTTAAATAATTATATCGTTTCAAACAGAACTAACTATATCAGAGACGATGGCAATCTCCCATTTTTAACAAACTGTTAAAATAAGCAGTGGGGTAATCCAGAAGGATTTATAAACCACCCTTAAATACATGTTATCAAATAACTATGTCGAGAGGTACTGTGTCGCCCTGTCATAAAAGACGCTTATTTTGAGATGCTTTTTTTTTAACACGATCTTAGCTGGATAATTATCTTTCCAAGTTGATCTCTCAATTTCATATCTTCATGCTTCGTTAAGCAATCTGTTATGCAAACAATTTAATTCACAACAAACGGTTTTCTTAACTACACACACACATACACACATTATTTGTCTGATGTAAAAAAAAACTAATAATCACTTTGAAACAGCGTACGGTTCTGTTATTTTTTCTATGATGGATATACAAATAGCTGTTTTTTCTACATATTGGAGATATGGTATTTGCTTTTGAAAGTATCAACGTGCGTGAAATGTTTGGAGTTTATCTATATAAAAGCAGGACCATTATTTACCCCGCCCCTCTCAAAATTAAATGGCCGTCCCTTCACTACATCCGTCGTGGGTGACCTAGAGCTAACGTTTTATGAACAATAAGTATTTTATCACCATGATTATTGGTTTTATGGACAATAAGTATTTTATCACCATGATTATTAGTTTTATGAACAATAAGTATTTTATCACCATGATTATTAGTTTTATGGACAATAAGTATTTTATCACCATGATTATTGGTTTTATGGACAATTAGTATTTTATCACCATGATTATTAGTTTTACGGACGATAAGTATTTTATCACCATGATTATTAGTTTTACGGACAATAAGTATTTTATCACCATGATTATTAGTTTTACGGACAATAAGTATTTTATCACCATGATTATTAGTTTTATGGACAATAAGTATTTTATCACCATGATTATTAGTTTTATGGACAATAAGTATTTTATCACCATGATTATTAGTTAGTTTTATGGACAATAAGTATTTTATCACCATGATTATTGGTTTTATGAACAATAAGTATTTTTATCACCATGATTATTAGTTTTATGGACAATAAGTATTTTATCACCATGATTATTAGTTTTATGGACAATAAGTATTTTATCACCATGATTATTGGTTTTATGAACAATAAGTATTTTTATCACCATGATTATTAGTTTTATGGACAATAAGTATTTTATCACCATGATTATTATTTTTATGGACAATAAGTATTTTATCACCATGATTATTAGTTTTATGGACAATAAGTATTTTATCACCATGATTATTAGTTTTGGATACTTTAAATTGCCTATACAACACGTTTGTTCCATTATTTATTGACTGGATCGTAAAAGATGGCACTCACGTCAGTTGATAACATTATATGAGATTCCTGATAAAAATGTTTACTCAATAAATGAAGAAGCCGCAGCACAACAAATCAAGGGTACTGTATTGAGCGGCACTTGACAGACATAAGAAGAAACTTTATTAAAGAAAAAAATAATTCAATATGCAATGTATTTTCGCACGGAATACTAATTAATGAAAACAACCATTTGTCTAAATTTATAAAAGCCGTCACTAACTCTTTTAAAGCATAATTGTCTTTCAAAGGAAGACCTATATTAGACTCTTTGGCGTTATGTACAATGGTACATAGAAAAGTCCAAAGATTTTGTATTAATAATGTTCACTGATTATAATAGGCCATGTATTTATCTTTTCATTGTTACATTCGTGTTCATGCATTAGTAAGACTATTCACAATATCACATTGTAATTTCTTCGCAGAAATGTCCTCTATATCCCCATCCACCCCACGCATCATCCCAACCCCCCGTTACTTCTTATTGTATCAACGCGTTATTACTCATGACAAGGATCCTTGTTATTGTATCAACGCGTTATTGCTCATAACAAGGATACTTGTTATTGTATCAACGCTTTATTACTCATGACCAGGATACTTGTTATTGTATCAACGCGTTATTACTCATGACAACGATACTTGTTATTGTATCAACACGTTATTACTCATAACAAGGATACTTGTTATTGTATCAACATGTAATTACTCATGACAAGGATACTTGTTATTGTATCAACGCGTTATTACTCATGACAACGATCCTTGTTATTGTATCAACGCGTTATTACTCATGACAACGATATTTGTTATTGTATCAACGCGTTATTACTCATGACGATCCTTGTTATTGTATCAACGCGTTATTACTCATTACAACTATCCTTGCTATTGTATCAACGCGTTATTACACATGACAACGATATTTGCTATTGTATCAACGCGTAATTACTCATGACAACGATCCTTGTTATTGTATCAACGCGTTATTACTCATGACAATTATCCTTGTTATTGTATCAACGCGTTATTACTCATGCCAACGATCTTGTTATTGTATCAACGCGTTATTACTCATGACAACGATAATTGTTATTGTATTAACGCATAATTACACATGATATACATGTTTTGGCATTGACTCGTAATTAATCATAACAACCATACCAGTTATTGGATCTACCCGTATTTACTCATGAGAGCCATAAATGTTATGGAATCTAAATATAATTACTCATAATGACCGTTACAGTTGTTAGATTTACTCATACTATCTTATGAAAACCATAAGCGTTGTTAGATCAACACATAATTACTCATAACAACCATATACAATTTAGTTCTTGAAAGATCATATTTTTCAATAGGTATTATATTTAAGTAGATTCCATATTTTTATTTATAGTTTGAGATTAAAGGACTTTTAAATTAATGACCCTTCTGACATACAGTATACAATTATATATACAACATACATGCTTCCTATAATAGAGGCCTGTATTGAGAAATTTACAATTTAAATATGTTAGTGAAGATTGGACAGAATAACGTTTGAAATCTTACTTTACAGATTTTTTAAAATAGAACCTGCGTTGAAAACATTCTGTCTATCTATCTATCTATCTATCTATCTATCTATCTATCTATCTATCTATCTATCTATCTATCTATCTATCTATCTATCTAAAACCCACCCACCCACCCATCCACCCATCCACCGATCCATCGATCCATCCATCCATCCATCCATCCATCCATCTATCTATCTATCTATCTATCTATCTATCTATCTATCTATCTATCTATCTATCTATCTATCTATCTATCTATCCATCGATCCATCCATCCATCCATCTATCTATCTATCTATCTATCTATCTATCTATCTATCTATCTATCTATCTATCTATCTATCTATCTATCTATCTAACTATCTATCTATCTATCTATCTATCTATCTATCTATCTATCTATCTATCTATCTATCTATCTATCTATCTATCTATCTATCTATCTGTTAGTCTGTCTGCATTTCGGTCTGTCTATCTCGTTGTGTCTGGAAATACACAAGTTCTTTATTTTATTTTATTTCTCTTAAGTTTGAATATTCGAGGGACTAGCATCTCTCCCGTACATGAAGAAATAGATAGATAGTTAGAAAGATAGATGTATACAAAATCTATCTGTCTATTAATCTATTTGGATTCAAAGCAAACTGTTTTTTCTTTCATTTCCAATAAATGTCAAACTTTTCAGTATTTATTTGACTCAAAGTTTGTGTTCTTTCATTCAAGTTGAAAAATGGTGACAGCTCAAACAAACAAAAACTGCCTCAGCATGTGTATAAGCATTCATCGCGCAGTTTTTTATTTATGCTGAAATTTCCTTTGAGATAAGACATACTTTGTTAAGGGTATAATAACGATTGAGAAAATTTTGTAGAAGTTATTGACCCTTTCTCATCTATGTCATAAAAGTTGACCCTAAATATATCATTCTGATATGCAAGCGTATTTATAGTTGATTACCTATACACAGGTGTACATTTCTTTTTTCCGGGAAAATTTGAATGAAACTTTGCAATTTATTTATCTGTTCATGAAAAAATAAAACACCTGTGGTGACTTGCATAAATTATAATCCACGAATTGCTAATATGGCATATAATCAATCTACCGTTGAAGGTTTCCTGTAGATACCTTAGAAAAGCTATCAAAAGTAGATGTGAAATTATCTTTTCTCGACTGGTACCCGAAACGGCTAGGGTTGGAATACTGGTATCGGTTTGCCCGGGTTGGCTTCAGTATTGTGTTCTTGGGCATGGTATCTGGCTCCAGTTCCTTCAACACTAAATAACACACTTGTGTTCCTGGGCCGCAAAATACTGAGCCAAACCAAATCAGGAAAAAGAGGAAAATTGATCTCCAAAAGCAGAAAATTTTCAAACTATTAACAGTTACAGTATTTGGTGCCTCAGAAAATAACTGCACATCAATTAAATACCAAACGCAAATTACATTTTCTGTGTCCATTACAGTTTTCTTTGTTCTTCATGTGAAGTAAGGACGTCATTGTGCTTCACACATCATTAAGTTATATTAATGGTTATGTTTGACGTGTTTTCTTGTTTGGCATCATATTTTCTCTTAATTGCCGATAAAACACTTGATAAGCAAATTAAGTGCTGGGTGTAAACGCATTTTTTTATATGTTACTTTGATGAGTTTTGAGACTTTCAAATAAACGTTTTATTTTTTTTTTAAAAAAGCAGTACAAAGCAAACATCGTACCATTTTAATAATTTCCAGTTTGACTTAACAGTGACATCACAGTAAATATATCACTGCTCAATAAGGAATTCAACACTAATTAATTTGACTTAACATTGACATCACCTTAAATATATCACTGCTCAGTCTACTGTAGCAAGGCAACACTAATTACTGACAACAACCTTCGGCGTCAGCCTAAAAGGGCGATTGACAGTTGTCGCCCCACTCTAACGTCATATATACGCAGACCAATGTTTAGGCTCTTCTGTGGTACAAAAGTCAATTGCATAGTGGTACAAAAGTCAATTGCATATTTAGCATGTTTGTCAGAGTTTTCATGGACAACACAATTAAATGTTCTTTTAATTTACAAGCGGAATTTAGAGCAGAATATTTTTAAGTTGTTATCGAATGAACTCACCTATATCAATCACCCTCCCCAAAGTTTCAGACGTGATATAAACAGTTATGCCAAATGGTTCATACATCAATAAATAAGACCTGTTTGAAAAGTAATTACTACAACTTGTGCTGGGTTGTTCAAAAGACACGGTATAGGCTGGAAATATTATTTAAATGCTGATTTATTTAGTCATGATTTTTTTGATCATTCTTAATTTATTATGGCAACCACAAAATTGGGGCCATGAAAGAAAGCTTCGTTTTCGTAGCAAATGTTTTTTAATTACCTATTAACTCGATCGTCAACATTTTATGATCAAAGGACGTTTGTTTAATGATCCACCAACGTTAACTTTAAACATGTTTGATTGCGACATATTTGCTGTGCTGCTAATCTTAGATATGGTCTCGAACGATTACACATTTTCTACACATTAGGTGAAGCAGACAGTGGTCTTATATTTTCTTTCGACTGGAGTCGGGTCTACAATTCTCTATCTACTAATTGTTCAAATGGCCAAGTAGAAACACACGCGCGTGCGCACGTCCCTGATGCATATTTCTGTATCGTAAATTCCTATGAAAGGAGTCAAAATAGATCTTAAATGCGTCAGCTAGTGTACACATAGAAAAATGCAGCCACGTTTCCCTGTTACACCTGGCGAAAACGTAGAGGAGTGATTCTCACTGACAGTCAAAGGGTCAAATTTAAAAACGATTGGATAACGGAAACAAAGAGTGTTGGATACACTTTCACTTTGACTGTCCTGGTAAACCATACATGTCAAAACTCCTAGATTCCATTCATGTTTTCAATCTTAAACAGTCAGTTAACCAACCTACCCATAAACTTGGTCACATTTTAGACTGGTTTCTTTATAGACCTGATGATAATATTCTGCAATCAACACTTGTATCCCACGAACTTGCATCGGATCACCTCTGCATTGTATGCCATCTCGACGTATCAGTCCTAACCCTCCACCTCTATTTGCTACTAAGAGAAACCTTCGTATGATAAATAGAACCAAATTCATGCATGACATCCAAGAAAACCTAACAACTTTCTTACATCCAACAGCGGAACAACTTGATAACTGCCTGCGTTCATTGCTTGAAAAACATGACCCAGCCACCAAATGCAGAGTATCAATAAAAAAAAAAGTGTTCTCCATGGTATAGCAGTGTTAGGGACCAACTTCGCACTGCTAAAAGATATCGCCGAAAAGCAGAGAGGCTTTGGCTTTCCACCAGACTCACTATTCATAAACAAATCTACGAAGCCGCTAAGAAGAACGTCTCAAACATAGTCCATTTGGCCAAATCATCCCACTACAGTACTAAGATCACGGAGAGTTCCAGCTGCAAAGAGCTCTTCGAGATAACTAACAAACTAATGTCAAGGAACAAATGTACACCACTTCCAACAACCTTCTCTCCGCTAGACATACCAGACCAATTTGCGAATTTCATCGATGACAAAGTACAAACCATTAGAGATTCGCTTGACAGCACAATTTCAACTGATTCTTCACCATACATAATTTCAGCGACAACCGTTAGGAGCATTTGAACCTGTTTCTATTGACCAAAGTCTTGTGAACTTGATCCAATTCCAACATCACTGCTGCTTGAGTGCTTAGAACCAATATTGCCTTCTCTAACTGATTAAATATTATTAATCTCTCTATCATCAAGGGAATTCCTATCATTTTACAAAACTGCCATCATAAAGCCACTGCTGAAGAAACCAATACTGGACCATAAATAACGATTTAAATAACTACCGCCCAGTTTCTAATCTCCCATTCATATAAATAATCTTAGAAAATTTTGTTCTAACTCAGCTTGTATCTCATTTGAATTCCAACAGTCTTTTTATCAATGTACAGTCTGCATATCGCCCTTGCCACAGTACGGGAACTACTCTTATGAATGTTTTTAGTGACATTCTCTCTGCTTTGGATAGTGGAAAGATTACAGTCCTCACTCTCCTGGATTTATCTGCATCATTTGGCAAAATAATCCATTTTGCATTCAGAATATAGCCTTACAGTGGTTCAAGTCCTACTTAGTGAAGAGGACATAAATTATATCTGCAAATGGAATACACTCCAGCCCAGTTGACGTATGTTGTGATGTTCCACAGGGATCTGTTCTTGGATCTGTTCTCTTCATTCTGTATACTCAGCCGCTCTCAAGTGTCATAGATCATCACCCAGTGTCGCACCAATTGTATTCTGATGACACCCTAATATACAAGTCTAGCCACTCAACTGAAGTTGATGTTACCATCTGTGGCGTTTTGCCCGACCCAAAATTAAATTAGAAACATGTGTAATCAAAGTAATTCGGACAAGCCACTGTTTATTGTTAAACATGACCGCAGGCTAACACTATTCCTTACGTAAGTTTGCCTGGCTAGGATGGGAAGCCCGACCAAGGCCGTCAGAAGTGCAATTATCACCTTGGGTGGAACGCGCTTATGTAGATCAAAGAAGTTGCCCGAAGGAGTGGACGTGCATATCTTCTTGATACGCAGACTAACAGCCAGGTTGAATTAGTCGACTGGACAGGGCCCCAGCGCTACCCAATCAGAATCGAGATAGGGGCGGGACCCTGATTTGGGCTAAGTATGATATCCTTAGACCTGCCAGCAAGCTTTAGTGCACTATAGTTTTTTAGAGAGATTGCCAGAAGATAGCGACTCCGGTCAGCCACACGTTATTGGCGGGAAAAACCTTAGAATAGGATTCTAAGTGTAGCTTCTAAAAGGAAGCTTCGAGGGACCTACCGGTGATAGTAGTCCCAGTGTCTCCGTTAGAGACGGAAGAAAGAGAAGGAAAGAGGGAAATCTGGAGAGGAAGCTTCCAGGGACAGACCAGGGAAAGTTGTCCCAATACTCTCTGATAGAGAGACAGAAGAAAGGAGAAGGAAGGAGAGAAATCGGGAGAGGTGAAGGCCAAGAGGAGTAGGAGGATCGAATAAGAGATGAGTAGAACCAAAAGGCCAGGGGGAAAACCGAACTCACACTGAAAATCACGAGATGAAGTAGGCTATCACTTGGAGTGGTTGAGTTATCATTTAAAATTATAGACTTTATTAAATTGTTATTGTTTTGAATTTCATCTTCGTATTCTATGTAGTCTAACCGTCGGCAGTGCTGACTGGGGGCTCAGAGCTGTACATCTATTTCGTCTTTAATTTAACTTTATAAGTTCACGAGCCAGGTGGAACTTCCATAATATTTTAATTAATACATTGGAAGTACCCCACCCCAACCTTTGCAAACGCCACACCATCCATGGAGTAGAGAAGTGCATTTCTGATGTGAAATCATGGACATGTAAGAAGCTGCAGATGAATGATGGAAAAAAAACGAGGCTAACCTGATCACAACACAAAGACTTTCTCATTCACATCCTTTACCTCAGACAATAAATATCAGCAAAACCAACATTAAATTATCACAGTCAGTACGGAACCTAGGCGTTACTCTAGACAGTACTTTCACATTGCAATAACATGTCATGAACATATGCAGGGCTGCATATCTTGAATTGAGACGCATCAGTTCCATTCGTAAATATCTTTCAGCTGATGCCACGAAAACACTTGTGTGTTCATTAGTACTTTCAAGACTGGACTATTTTAACTCAATTCTGTCTGGTTCGTCACAATATTTACTCCAAAAACTTCAAAAAGTTAAAAACACGGCTGCACGGATCATCTTTAGAGTACCTCGATCAGAGCACACCTCACCACTGCTCTGTACCCTACATTGGCTATCAATTCGATACAGAATCAAACACAAAATTTGTTCTCTGTGCTTTGTTTCAATGACAGACTCCAGTCCAACACACCTATCCAGCCTCACCCATGTGTACACACCAGCTAGATCCTTACGCTCTTCTTTCTGATAATTGTATACTCAATTGTTCCCAAGGTGAAAGCAAAGTCATATGAACAACGTTCGTTTGCACACCAGGGCCCGGCGACGTGAAACGAATTGCCCATTGAAATTAGACACAAAGACACAGTGGTCCCTTTTAAGAGTGCTCTTAAGACTAATCATGTTTTGTATCTTATATGTTTTCAGCATGTTTTTATGTTTTCCAATTTCATTGTTTTGTCATTTGTTTTCTTTAGTGTAGTCATATCATTATTGATGATGTAAAGCGCTTAGAGCTTCGAAAGATTATACGCTATACAAAGTCATTATTATTATTATTATTATTATTATTATTATTATTATTATTATTATTATTATTATTATTATTATACGGGACGAATAAAAAAGAGCTCCATATTATTAATAACAGCACTGGCATGAACTTCAATATTACACACTTCAACAACTTTAACATTATACACTACAACGACTTCAGCATTATAAACTGCAACGATTACAGTATTAGACATACTTTCAGTATCTAAGCTACAACAACTTTAGCATTATATGCTGCAACGAATTCAATATTATATAATGCAACGACTTCAGTATTACACACGGCAACGACTTCAATATTACACACGGCAACTACTTCAATATTACACACGGCAACGACTTCAATAATACACACTGCAACTACTTCAGTATTACACACGGTAACTACTTCAGTATTACACACGGAAACTAATTCAGTATTACACACGGAAACTAATTCAGTATTACACACGGCAATGACTTCAGTATTACACATGGCAATGATTTCAGTATTATACACTGCAATCCTTTCAATATTACACGCTGCAACAACCTCAGCATTTAAACGGCAACAACTTCAGTATTTAAAGTGAAACAGCTTGAACATTACAAGCTGAAACGATTTCAATATTATATAATGCAACGACTTCAGTATTACACATTGCAATGACTTCAGTATTACACATTGCAACGACTTCAGTATTATACGCGGCAACGACTTCAGTATTACACATTGCAACGACTTTAGCATTACACACGGCAACGACTTAGTATTACACACGGCAACGACTTCAGTATTACACAGGTGAACGACTTCAGTATTATATGCTGCAACGACTTTATTATTATATAATGCAACGACTTCAGTATTACACACGGCAACGACTATTACTTTAATATTACACACGGCAACGACTTAGTATTACTGAAGTCACTACCTTCAGTATTACACACGAATATCACAATTACCCCCAAATAAACAGAATGTATTTTTGTCATTTTTCTTCGCCTCTCTTTATTCAAAATCTGTACAGAACGTGCCAGTTCTCAATTCGATAAGTTGTCTATTGTGTGATTATTGCATTTTGTTATTTTTATTTTATTTAGTTTAACGTGTATTTTAATAAGACATAAATTAGTTTTATAATAAAGAATTAACGAAAAGCGTGACCTCGCCCTAAACATTTCGAAGATTTTAGAAATGTTTACTCAGTAAATGAACAGGTTGCGGTTCAATACAAGGGGTGCTATTTTGAGACGCACTATTTAAATTGTATATCAGTGCAAATTATCCTTCGTTATTCAGTGTATTGAATAACATTTAAATACAAAACGGTGACATCAATATTGCGTTTCAATCCAAAAAGGTGTTAATAGTTTGTTTCGTTTTCTTTTGGAGACTTTTTTTGGGTTTTGGTTTGGGGTAGGGGTTGCTTTTGGGGTAGGTTAGGGTGATTTTCCTTGCCTCTTCAAAAAACATACAATATTGAAAAGAGTTAAAAGACTTTTTTGTCCTATTTAGCCAGCTTGTTGGACATTTGGTTCCTTAAAATTTCGTAATTATCAGATTATATTATCTGCACTGACTATAAATCTTTTCAGAATTAAAGAACGAGCCTGATGATACAACTGTTTATAAATATAGCCTTTTGAATAATTAATTTTTTTGCTATAAACGACAAGTTAAAGTGTTGTTATGAAATTAAAATCTAAATACAAATGCACAGCTATGTAACTACGTACACTTCTTAATTTTATATATGCACTTATTTTAACTACAAGGACACAAGTGAGGTCTGAAGATGGAATTTCTTAACTGATGCAAAATATAGCTATCAAATTGATAGTACATACTTCTTATTCTAATTACCATTTTAGTTATTGACTTACATGACGCTTACTGCAAAAGTGTTTGAATAAACCAGTCTCAACCTATTTGACGGTGACTATGATTTACTAGGACTGTCCTGGCTCATACTTATATCAGATATACAGTGTTAACATATATATCTATATCTATATCTATATCTATATCTATATCTATATATATATATATATATATATATATATATATATATATATATGTGTGTGTGTGTGTGTGTGTGTAAATAAAAAAAAGGTGAAATATTTTAATTTAGTTTCCTATTTGTTCATATTTAGTACAAAGAAATGCAGCGAAAGAGAAGTTGCATAAGTTATGTAGATACTTTTTTTTTAAACATCGTAATTTGAAAACTGAATTGTAAGGTAAATTAAATGTGGGTTCTAGTTCTCATTCAACTCTTATCCAGTATTTTCTCCAGTGGATAGACAGGATCAGACTTCTGTTTCCGGTGGGGATAGACATTTTTGTGTACTAGAATATTCTCTAAATCTGTTATCAATGAATGTTTTCAAGATCAATCAAAGAAAATCAAGAGCTTAAATGCTAGTATGTCAATGGCGGTAAATTATTAGTCCTTCAGTCAAGAACAATTTAATTTATCATCCAAATCAAATTCATAAACGGATAACAATTTAGTTGATCACCTTCTCTTATTGCTTAATTCCGGAAATGACGTAATAGTAAAATTATTATCAGGCTATTTTCGTCTACATGTTGTCCAAGACGTCTTATTATGGAATTTATCTAGGAAAAGTCCTTCAGGTCAAGTATGTGCATTTACTCATCTCAAATGAAATATAAATTCTTTTCAAGTGTGATACTAATTTTGTTTAACGGGATTGTATTTAGTTCTCGTGGCCTGTAAAATAGTGACTTAAAAAACTAATATGGATGTACTAGGATCCACATAAGGCGAATAATTGCAATGTAAAGGTATGTATACTCAAATTCAAAGACATGACTCCCATTACTGAAGTAGTCTGTGTTAAACCTACATGACCTACATGAATGTAATAATAATCTGAGCATTTGATTCCATATAAACAAGATCAAAATAGCGTAGCAATAATTCATTCACTTCATGACGTCCTAAGCCTGATACGCCATCTATCCGTGGGTCGAATATTATCCTGTTGGAGTATTTTTCTTTAAGTAATTATTTTTAAATGTAAGTTAGAACAATAAATTGAAACAAGATAAACGAGTCTTCTCAAAGCGACTGAAGTGAATGAAATAATGAAGACAATCAAAGCTCATATTGTTATTAACTTATGTATAGGACGCGTATGCCTCCATTACTGAAATAATGTCATACAACAGATATTTTTAATCATTTTCGTCCTATTTTGTTCAGATATAAAATGTGCAAAACACCGAAATCGTCTTGGTTAGCCCAGCATTAAGTGCATTTCTACGTCTTACGTTTGAATAATTTTAATTCTTTTGATAAGACTTATACAAAGCTGACTAATTTATGTAAAAGTGCACGTTTTATCCTTTGACAAGGTGAAGATTTTTTTAAGTGTTTACCCAATAAATGAACAATATGCAATGTGATTGAAGCAGAGGAGCTATTTTGAGAGTCAATTATTAGATATAAAAGTTACATGACAGCACATTATCCATCACTATTCAATGTATTACTTCACTGGGATACCAGTCAGTGACAACAATATGGAGCCTCAATCCTGGAAGGTGTTAATTGATGTCTCTCCATAATAATTAATGCCATATATGCAATACACGAATCTCTGGACCTTTCGGCGCTACTAAATGAAATGTGGCGCTGGAGAGATTCAACTAATTTTATATTTAGGTGCTTTATTTACCTTTCACAGAAAATTTAATTATTATTTTCCTCCAATTTCTTAAATGACTGACAACTGCAGGGCAATTAATTTTTATACTATTCTTGTTTAACGTTGTCCATAATTTTCCCCATAATACAAGGAGGTGCCTAATTTAAACATTTTCTTTTATCAGTGAAATGCGATGAAAAGACAAAGTTGGTGCTTTCATGTTTTCAAGAATAGATTTAAAAACGTATTTATTTAACCAAGAATATGTCTTAGATCAGGTGATGAATACTAATTGTTACGGCAAAATTGACAGTTAAATATGCGGTTTCTTTTCCATTTAAATTTGATTTAATTAGAAAACGTATTGTTGCCAATAGTTTATGATGACCAAAGTATTCTTATATCAACATCATTCCTACAGTTACAATAAGTTAATTTAAATTTGACATAATTACTGCATCAACACAGAGACAGTCTATTGAGATAACACACGGTCATTTTACTGTCTTAACAGTTTGTCACTCATTTCATTAAACTGATTTAGAGAAATGGAAAACTTGATCTAAGTTATTTTAATTATTAAAAGAAAATTATGCGAGATTGACTTCTAAGCGTACATATAACTGAAATTGCAATTATTGTGAAAATGATGAATGTCAAAGTGGAATTGCAATTAATTTGGAATATTGAATATAAAATTAAATTGCAGTAGGTGTTTAACTAATGAATATCAAACTGAAATTACAATATGTGTTGAAATATTTAATATCAAAATGTAATTGCAATTAGTGTGAAATAATATATATCAAAGATGAATTGCATTTATATTAAAATTATGAATATCAATATGAAATTGCAATTAATGTTAAAATAGTCAATATCAAAGTGAAATTGCAATTAATGTTTAAATAATGAATACAAGTGATTTGAGGAAAGTTGTCATTTGTTTCAATTCACATATTAAGTTTATTAGCTAGATGTTAACATAATCCATTGAAAAATTTCCGAGTAATTTCCATGCTGTCCCCCCCCCCCCCATGTGTCTTGGCAGATGATGACCTCATTAATATGTGCGTCACACTTATGAAAGCCAAATGTTAAAATACTCATTAATGCTGGAATGTTGATTTAGAACTTTTCATTACTAAGTGAATGACGAAATAATGATAAGCACCATCTAGCGTTGCAAATGCGAAATTTTTTTTGTCTTTCCGTGATTGGAGTTTTACTTGGTCAAGTTTGGTGACATAATTTGCACTTTCATTTTTGACGAAACAATCATTAATTCCGTTTTGCAATTTCCTGCATGAATGGATTATCTTGTCAGGAAACTGTTTCATAAGTGTAAAATCTCCGATTTCAATGTCGTGATACGTCCTACTTGTTAAAACATCAGAAAATAGTTGTTCATATTCATATAATAGTCATTTAAAAGCAAACGTAAATGTTTTCAGCTCGTGATTATCGAGTAAAATATTATAACCCAGTGAAAGAAATGAGTAATTCTTGCGCAAGAAACCCGAAAGGAGGAGGGTACAAAATGATAGGGATGTGGACGAACACCATGTTACTTAAAATGTAATAATTCTATATTTTAAAGAACATTACGTTCTGTTTCAAAAGAATTCTGTTTCTGTCTATCTATCTATCTATCTATCTATCTATCTATCTATCTATCTATCTATCTATCTATCTGTCTGTCTGTCTGTCTGTCTGTCTGTCTGTCTGTCTGTCTGTCTAATCTATCTATCTGTCAGCTTCATTCAGATGTCATAGTGTATTATAACAAATGTACACGTAAATGACAGATCAAAGAACTGTGCAAACACTTTAAAATAGGAATGATTAGAGCTTCGTAAGCATCACATAAATGACAGATCAAAGTACAAATCCTTTAAAACAGGAATGATTAGAGCTTCGTATGCATCACATAAATGACAGATCAAAGTACAAACACTTTAAAACAGGAATGATTAGAGCTTCGTATGCATCACATAAATGACAGATCAAAGTACAAACACTTTAAAACAGGAATGATTAGAGCTTCGTATGCATCACATAAATGACAGATCAAAGTACAAACACTTTAAAATAGGAATGATTAGAGCTTCGTATGCATCACATAAATGACAGATCAAAGTACAAATCCTTTAAAATAGGAATGATTAGAGCTTCGTATGCATCACATAAATGACAGATCAAAGTACAAATCCTTTAAAATAGGAATGATTAGAGCTTCGTATGCATCACATAAATGACAGATCAAAGTACAAACACTTTAAAACAGGAATGATTAGAGCTTCGTATGCATCACATAAATGACAGATCAAAGTACAAATCCTTTAAAATAGGAATGATTAGAGCTTCATATGCATCACATAAATGACAGATCAAAGTACAAATCCTTTAAAACAGGAATGATTAGAGCTTCGTATGCATCACATAAATGACAGATCAAAGTACAAACACTTTAAAACAGGAATGATTAGAGCTTCGTATGCATCACATAAATGACAGATCAAAGTACAAATCCTTTAAAACAGGAATGATTAGAGCTTCGTATGCATCACATAAATGACAGATCAAAGTACAAACACTTTAAAACAGGAATGATTAGAGCTTCGTATGCATCACATAAATGACAGATCAAAGTACAAATCCTTTAAAACAGGAATGATTAGAGCTTCGTATGCATCACATAAATGACAGATCAAAGTACAAATCCTTTAAAATAGGAATGATTAGAGCTTCGTATGCATCACATAAATGACAGATCAAAGTACAAACACTTTAAAACAGGAATGATTAGAGCTTCATATGCATCACATAAATGACAGATCAAAGTACAAATCCTTTAAAACAGGAATGATTAGAGCTTCGTATGCATCACATAAATGACAGATCAAAGTACAAATCCTTTAAAATAGGAATGATTAGAGCTTCATATGCATCACATAAATGACAGATCAAAGTACAAATCCTTTAAAACAGGAATGATTAGAGCTTCGTATGCATCACATAAATGACAGATCAAAGTACAAATCCTTTAAAATAGGAATGATTAGAGCTTCGTATGCATCACATAAATGACAGATCAAAGTACAAACACTTTAAAACAGGAATGATTAGAGCTTCGTATGCATCACATAAATGACAGATCAAAGTACAAATCCTTTAAAATAGGAATGATTAGAGCTTCGTATGCATCACATAAATGACAGATCAAAGTACAAACACTTTAAAATAGGAATGATTAGAGCTTCGTATGCATCACATAAATGACAGATCAAAGTACAAATCCTTTAAAATAGGAATGATTAGAGCTTCGTATGCATCACATAAATGACATATCAAAGTACAAACACTTTAAAACAGGAATGATTAGAGCTTCGTATGCATCACATAAATGACATATCAAAGTACAAACACTTTAAAATAGGAATGATTAGAGCTTCGTATGCATCACATAAATGACAGATCAAAGTACAAACACTTTAAAACAGGAATGATTAGAGCTTCGTATGCATCACATAAATGACAGATCAAAGTACAAATCCTTTAAAATAGGAATGATTAGAGCTTCGTATGCATCACATAAATGACAGATCAAAGTACAAATCCTTTAAAACAGGAATGATTAGAGCTTCGTATGCATCACATAAATGACAGATCAAAGTACAAACACTTTAAAATAGGAATGATTAGACCTTCGTATGCATCACATAAATGACAGATCAAAGTACAAATCCTTTAAAATAGGAATGATTAGAGCTTCGTATGCATCACATAAATGACAGATCAAAGTACAAATCCTTTAAAATAGGAATGATTAGAGCTTCGTATGCATCACATAAATGACAGATCAAAGTACAAATCCTTTAAAATAGGAATGATTAGAGCTTCGTATGCATCACATAAATGACAGATCAAAGTACAAATCCTTTAAAATAGGAATGATTAGAGCTTCGTATGCATCACATAAATGACAGATCAAAGTACAAATCCTTTAAAATAGGAATGATTAGAGCTTCGTATGCATCACATAAATGACAGATCAAAGTACAAATCCTTTAAAATAGGAATGATTAGAGCTTCGTATGCATCACATAAATGACAGATCAAAGTACAAACACTTTAAAACAGGAATGATTAGAGCTTCGTATGCATCACATAAATGACAGATCAAAGTACAAACACTTTAAAACAGGAATGATTAGAGCTTCGTATGCATCACATAAATGACAGATCAAAGTACAAACACTTTAAAACAGGAATGATTAGAGCTTCGTATGCATCACATAAATGACAGATCAAAGTACAAATCCTTTAAAACAGGAATGATTAGAGCTTCGTATGCATCACATAAATGACAGATCAAAGTACAAATCCTTTAAAACAGGAATGATTAGAGCTTCGTATGCATCACATAAATGACAGATCAAAGTACAAATCCTTTAAAATAGGAATGATTAGAGCTTCGTATGCATCACATAAATGACAGATCAAAGTACAAACACTTTAAAACAGGAATGATTAGAGCTTCGTATGCATCACATAAATGACAGATCAAAGTACAAATCCTTTAAAACAGGAATGATTAGAGCTTCGTATGCATCACATAAATGACAGATCAAAGTACAAACACTTTAAAACAGGAATGATTAGAGCTTCGTATGCATCACATAAATGACAGATCAAAGTACAAACACTTTAAAACAGGAATGATTAGAGCTTCGTATGCATCACATAAATGACAGATCAAAGTACAAACACTTTAAAACAGGAATGATTAGAGCTTCGTATGCATCACATAAATGACAGATCAAAGTACAAATCCTTTAAAACAGGAATGATTAGAGCTTCGTATGCATCACATAAATGACAGATCAAAGTACAAATCCTTTAAAACAGGAATGATTAGAGCTTAGTATGCATCACATAAATGACAGATCAAAGTACAAACACTTTAAAATAGGAATGATTAGAGCTTCATATGCATCACATAAATGACAGATCAAAGTACAAACACTTTAAAACAGGAATGATTAGAGCTTCGTATGCATCACATAAATGACAGATCAAAGTACAAATCCTTTAAAACAGGAATGATTAGAGCTTCGTATGCATCACATAAATGACAGATCAAAGTACAAACACTTTAAAACAGGAATGATTAGAGCTTCGTATGCATCACATAAATGACAGATCAAAGTACAAATCCTTTAAAACAGGAATGATTAGAGCTTCGTATGCATCACATAAATGACAGATCAAAGTACAAACACTTTAAAATAGGAATGATTAGAGCTTCGTATGCATCACATAAATGACAGATCAAAGTACAAATCCTTTAAAATAGGAATGATTAGAGCTTCGTATGCATCACATAAATGACAGATCAAAGTACAAATCCTTTAAAACAGGAATGATTAGAGCTTCGTATGCATCACATAAATGACAGATCAAAGTACAAACACTTTAAAATAGGAATGATTAGAGCTTCATATGCATCACATAAATGACAGATCAAAGTACAAACACTTTAAAACAGGAATGATTAGAGCTTCGTATGCATCACATAAATGACAGATCAAAGTACAAATCCTTTAAAACAGGAATGATTAGAGCTTCGTATGCATCACATAAATGACAGATCAAAGTACAAACACTTTAAAAGAGGAATGATTAGAGCTTCGTATGCATCACATAAATGACAGATCAAAGTACAAACACTTTAAAACAGGAATGATTAGAGCTTCGTATGCATCACATAAATGACAGATCAAAGTACAAATCCTTTAAAATAGGAATGATTAGAGCTTCGTATGCATCACATAAATGACAGATCAAAGTACAAACACTTTAAAACAGGAATGATTAGAGCTTCGTATGCATCACATAAATGACAGATCAAAGTACAAACACTTTAAAACAGGAATGATTAGAGCTTCGTATGCATCACATAAATGACAGATCAAAGTACAAATCCTTTAAAATAGGAATGATTAGAGCTTCGTATGCATCACATAAATGACAGATCAAAGTACAAACACTTTAAAACAGGAATGATTAGAGCTTCGTATGCATCACATAAATGACAGATCAAAGTACAAACACTTTAAAACAGGAATGATTAGAGCTTCGTATGCATCACATAAATGACAGATCAAAGTACAAACACTTTAAAACAGGAATGATTAGAGCTTCATATGCATCACATAAATGACAGATCAAAGTACAAACACTTTAAAACAGGAATGATTAGAGCTTCGTATGCATCACATAAATGACAGATCAAAGTACAAACACTTTAAAACAGGAATGATTAGAGCTTCGTATGCATCACATAAATGACAGATCAAAGTACAAATCCTTTAAAATAGGAATGATTAGAGCTTCGTATGCATCACATAAATGACAGATCAAAGTACAAACACTTTAAAACAGGAATGATTAGAGCTTCGTATGCATCACATAAATGACAGATCAAAGTACAAATCCTTTAAAACAGGAATGATTAGAGCTTCGTATGCATCACATAAATGACAGATCAAAGTACAAACACTTTAAAATAGGAATGATTAGAGCTTCGTATGCATCACATAAATGACAGATCAAAGTACAAACACTTTAAAATAGGAATGATTAGAGCTTCGTATGCATCACATAAATGACAGATCAAAGTACAAACACTTTAAAACAGGAATGATTAGAGCTTCGTATGCATCACATAAATGACAGATCAAAGTACAAACACTTTAAAACAGGAATGATTAGAGCTTCGTATGCATCACATAAATGACAGATCAAAGTACAAATCCTTTAAAATAGGAATGATTAGAGCTTCATATGCATCACATAAATGACAGATCAAAGTACAAATCCTTTAAAACAGGAATGATTAGAGCTTCGTATGCATCACATAAATGACAGATCAAAGTACAAACACTTTAAAACAGGAATGATTAGAGCTTCGTATGCATCACATAAATGACAGATCAAAGTACAAACACTTTAAAACAGGAATGATTAGAGCTTCGTATGCATCACATAAATGACAGATCAAAGTACAAATCCTTTAAAATAGGAATGATTAGAGCTTCGTATGCATCACATAAATGACAGATCAAAGTACAAACACTTTAAAACAGGAATGATTAGAGCTTCGTATGCATCACATAAATGACAGATCAAAGTACAAACACTTTAAAACAGGAATGATTAGAGCTTCGTATGCATCACATAAATGACAGATCAAAGTACAAACACTTTAAAACAGGAATGATTAGAGCTTCGTATGCATCACATAAATGACAGATCAAAGTACAAATCCTTTAAAACAGGAATGATTAGAGCTTCGTATGCATCACATAAATGACAGATCAAAGTACAAATCCTTTAAAACAGGAATGATTAGAGCTTCGTATGCATCACATAAATGACAGATCAAAGTACAAATCCTTTAAAATAGGAATGATTAGAGCTTCATATGCATCACATAAATGACAGATCAAAGTACAAATCCTTTAAAATAGGAATGATTAGAGCTTCGTATGCATCACATAAATGACTGATCAAAGTACAAATCCTTTAAAATAGGAATGATTAGAGCTTCGTATGCATCACATAAATGACAGATCAAAGTACAAACACTTTAAAACAGGAATGATTAGAGCTTCGTATGCATCACATAAATGACAGATCAAAGTACAAATCCTTTAAAACAGGAATGATTAGAGCTTCATATGCATCACATAAATGACAGATCAAAGTACAAATCCTTTAAAACAGGAATGATTAGAGCTTCGTATGCATCACATAAATGACAGATCAAAGTACAAACACTTTAAAAGAGGAATGATTAGAGCTTCGTATGCATCACATAAATGACAGATCAAAGTACAAATCCTTTAAAACAGGAATGATTAGAGCTTCGTATGCATCACATAAATGACAGATCAAAGTACAAATCCTTTAAAACAGGAATGATTAGAGCTTCGTATGCATCACATAAATGACAGATCAAAGTACAAACACTTTAAAACAGGAATGATTAGAGCTTCGTATGCATCACATAAATGACAGATCAAAGTACAAATCCTTTAAAATAGGAATGATTAGAGCTTCGTATGCATCACATAAATGACAGATCAAAGTACAAACACTTTAAAACAGGAATGATTAGAGCTTCGTATGCATCACATAAATGACAGATCAAAGTACAAATCCTTTAAAATAGGAATGATTAGAGCTTCGTATGCATCACATAAATGACAGATCAAAGTACAAACACTTTAAAATAGGAATGATTAGAGCTTCGTATGCATCACATAAATGACAGATCAAAGTACAAATCCTTTAAAATAGGAATGATTAGAGCTTCGTATGCATCACATAAATGACAGATCAAAGTACAAACACTTTAAAACAGGAATGATTAGAGCTTCGTATGCATCACATAAATGACAGATCAAAGTACAAATCCTTTAAAATAGGAATGATTAGAGCTTCGTATGCATCACATAAATGACAGATCAAAGTACAAACACTTTAAAACAGGAATGATTAGAGCTTCGTATGCATCACATAAATGACAGATCAAAGTACAAACACTTTAAAACAGGAATGATTAGAGCTTCGTATGCATCACATAAATGACAGATCAAAGTACAAATCCTTTAAAATAGGAATGATTAGAGCTTCGTATGCATCACATAAATGACAGATCAAAGTACAAACACTTTAAAACAGGAATGATTAGAGCTTCGTATGCATCACATAAATGACAGATCAAAGTACAAACACTTTAAAACAGGAATGATTAGAGCTTCGTATGCATCACATAAATGACAGATCAAAGTACAAATCCTTTAAAATAGGAATGATTAGAGCTTCGTATGCATCACATAAATGACAGATCAAAGTACAAACACTTTAAAACAGGAATGATTAGAGCTTCGTATGCATCACATAAATGACAGATCAAAGTACAAATCCTTTAAAATAGGAATGATTAGAGCTTCGTATGCATCACATAAATGACAGATCAAAGTACAAATCCTTTAAAATAGGAATGATTAGAGCTTCGTATGCATCACATAAATGACAGATCAAAGTACAAATCCTTTAAAATAGGAATGATTAGAGCTTCGTATGCATCACATAAATGACAGATCAAAGTACAAATCCTTTAAAATAGGAATGATTAGAGCTTCGTATGCATCACATAAATGACAGATCAAAGTACAAATCCTTTAAAATAGGAATGATTAGAGCTTCGTATGCATCACATAAATGACAGATCAAAGTACAAACACTTTAAAATAGGAATGATTAGAGCTTCATATGCATCACATAAATGACAGATCAAAGTACAAACACTTTAAAACAGGAATGATTAGAGCTTCGTATGCATCACATAAATGACAGATCAAAGTACAAATCCTTTAAAACAGGAATGATTAGAGCTTCGTATGCATCACATAAATGACAGATCAAAGTACAAACACTTTAAAACAGGAATGATTAGAGCTTCATATGCATCACATAAATGACAGATCAAAGTACAAACACTTTAAAACAGGAATGATTAGAGCTTCGTATGCATCACATAAATGACAGATCAAAGTACAAATCCTTTAAAACAGGAATGATTAGAGCTTCGTATGCATCACGTATACTAACAATTGATCTTGACCATTTCTATTACAATAATCGCTTTAATTAATATGAAAATCTATAACTGTTTCTTCATCTACAAGGTCAAAAGCCTATATTATATAATTTAGTTTGATTTATGTTCATTTTGTAGTAGTCTATATATGTCTGAGTTCTCTCCAAGGTTTAAAGTCATTATTTTCTTCTTTTCAATTGGTTGTTTTCATATAGAGTTTGACTTCAATAACAATTACTTATTAAATTAATTTATTAAATTCAGTTATTGCCCTTTCTAATGTGTATTTTGAGTGCCTTTTATGCTCCATTATTAGTATCGTGCTATTTCGTTTCCAATGAATCCACAGAAATTTGCTATTCTTCATTTCAACATAATTTTGAGACAAATTTAAACTTGCAGTAATTATTACTTTAAACATGATGTAGATGAATTTTCAAGTAATTTTACAATAATAAGGGCAGGGGCCCCAGAGTGACCGACTGGTCTAAGGCACTCTTCGTTACTGATCACTGCCATCTCACCTCTGTCTGCGTGAGTTCGAGTCTTAGATTCGGCCAATGTCGGTATGTAAGAAAGCTTGCCAGTAGTTTCTCGTGGGTCAGTGGTTCTTTCCGGGTTTTTTTTCAGGGGGTTTTCTGTGGTTCTTCCTCCACTATTTATACTGGCCGCCATGTATAGCCTATCGTGTGCTGAAAAATGACGTTAAACCCTACAACAACAACAACAACAACAACAACAACAACAACAACAATAATAATAATAATAATAATAATAATAATAATAATAATAATAATAATAATAATAATAATAATAATAATAATAATAATGGCAATCAAATGATAATTTTCTCATTTTAAAACATAAGATGAAAATAGAATAAATTTAGGTTGGCGAATCAGCAGAGGAAGAAATCTTGCAAATAAAGAAGGTTTTGAATGGTACTTAACGTCAGAGAAAACATCGGAAACGTTGACAGTTTTTAAAAGTTTAACAATAGAGATTAAGACTAAATGTATGTAGTATTGCAAGATAAACGAAATCATGCCGTTGCCGTATCTCTTCCAAAATGTACTCCTGAATTGTGTGAGGTATTGCTCTTTTCGATCTGCTATTGAAGTACACAAAACTCACAGCTGGTAGAAATTTCAAACGTGTTTTACCTAATTTAAACAGAATAACCAGTTAAGTCTTTTAGTCATAACAGACAAATGAGACAAAATACATAATTAATACTATTTACCATGCAATAACTAATTTAGTTCTTACAGTCGGTTGCAAAATGCCTTTTTTTTTTGACATTATACTTAATATGTCGATAGGTTAGCCAATTAAAATGACTACACGTATATGACAGTACGCGAGATTCTTCATTGAAAACAATTTAGCCAATAAAAATTACGCAAGTTACAATATGGGCAATAATGGACCTAAGAATATGAGTTCAATGATAAATAATAAACAGAAGAAAATTGTTAATTTGAAACACATACCTGATCCTCCAAAATCCTGCTAAATTTAGAAACACAAGTTTAAACTGTCAATTTCATTTTATAAATAGGTGAAAAAACTACCAACGGTAGTTATATCCATCACTTCTTACTGATCTGATAATGATATTAATTTAATGCTGCAAAAAGATCAACTAGATTAGGAATGCTTTGATTCAAAAGACAGTACAGTGGTGTCAAAAGGCAGCAAAAGTAGTTTATACTTTTCAAATACAACTTTGCATGAAGTCTGTTACTGCGTAACGGGGGTAACGACTACTAGTTAAGGAGTCACAGGGATAACTACTGTTCTTCTTTATTGTATTTGTAGATCATGCACAACGTAAACCAGGTCTGTTACAAATGGGTTGAAGGACAATTTGATCAACAATAACGTTTTGAACTACTGTGAGATAGAATTGTACCCTTAGTTAGCTGAAGAGCATTGAGGATGTGATAAGAAAGTCAATAAGTGATAATGAAAACAATCATGTGAAATATCATTTACAGATTACAATTGGCATACTAGCCAGGAAACGCCATCAGGAAGAAAATACACAATATATAATCGCAAGACCATTAAAGCTTACTGCAACAAAAGTCTACTATGATGACGGTAGAGCAAAGTATTTAGATGATACAACTAAATATTAATCTTAGTTGCCTTAATTGTAGCAGCTGTAATTCAAGCTACATAAATAAACACTTTATTGAGACAGAAGTAAAAAAAATGACGAACAATATCTTTCTAAACAGGGATTTGATTTTCGTTGCTGGCGAGAGGAACGTTTTAACTTAAATGAAAGCGAAAAACAAATTATTTACTACACCAGTGACAAGAACGAAACAAAGACTACGTTAAATTTCGATTGATTTATTATTATTGAATGGGATTCAAAAAATGTGCAAGATGAACTGAGAAGTAAATAACGACAATGAAGAATACACTGATTTTGAGTGTTTGTAATATCACCGTTGCAAACCGTAGACTTTTCGGAATTGGATTATTTCCGGATTATTCGCTGACACAAGCTGCTACCGTGTTCACCCAATATACTCTCCTATTCTTTAAATTAAATGAATTTGCCGATAACAACGACAATACAGAACTTGGAGACAGAAATCAGGAACAAACGCAATTAAAGATATTTGCAAACAGTTATGATCACGATCTCATTAATGAGTACGAAACTTATCTTTTAAAAGAAAACAGGAACGTAATTGTTACCACAGGATGGATTGAGTTTTAGAAAGAGATCAACTTTATTCATATATGCGATTGTTGGAAAATTTACATAATGATTTAAATAATGCAATACGAAAAAAGAGCCAGAAACTGAAAGTTAAAATATTTTATCACCAATATTACACAATATAATATCGAAAATACCGCAAGTACTAAAACTTTCCATAGTTTAAAACGATGTAATGATTTAACTGAGGTAATCCAATGGATAAATAACAATATGAGTAAAATAAATTTTGAATGAAAGTATGATTATAGGCATTACAATAACTAAAAACTGTATTGTGGTATCGACCAGACCTTACCAGCTTTCATATTGGTGGAACAGAACAATTAGAAACAGATAAAAGAACATATTGATCAGGGACTAACTAACGATATTAGTCCTGCACGGTGTAGAATAGATATTAGTGTTGCACGGTGTAGTATATATATATATATATATATATATATATATATATATATATATATATATATATATATATATATATATATGAGGAGGAGCTAGCTCAGTTGGTGGAAAAACTGGACAGGACAGCTACTGCTTTTGGTTTGGAAATCAGTGCAGAGAAGACCAAATTGATGACCAACAACACCAGTGACATCAGCACTGACATCATGATTAGAGGCCAAAAACTGGAAACAGTTAATAGATTCAAGTACTTAGGAGCCATCGTGGCAGACGAGGGATCGAAACCAGAAATATCGTCCAGGATTGCGCTGACAATAACAGCAATGGCAAGGCTGAAGACAGTTTGGAAAGACAGAAACACCTCAGTCAGCTCAAAAATCAGACTGATGCGCTCCTTGGTTGCATCTGTATTCCTATATGCCTGTGAGTCATGGACCCTCACAGCGGATCTCGAAAGAAGGATACAAGTTGTTGAAATGAGATGCTTTCGAAGGTTGCTTGGCATTACATATAGAGATCATGTCACGAATGAGGAAGTAGGAAACAGAATTAAGCAAGATATTGGGCCCTATCAAGAGCTATTGCCCATTATTAAAAAGCGCAAAATGAAATGGTACGGACATGTCACACGATCAACAGGGCTTGCTAAGACAATCATGCAAGGTACTGTGCAGAGAGGGCGAAGGAGAGGCAGACAGAGGAAAAGATGGGAGGATAACATCTCAGAATGGACAGGACTGAAGCTGAGTCACACAGTGAGAGTAGCAGAGAACAGATTGGAATGGAGGAAGCTGGTTGTCAGGTCCTCAGTGGTGCCCCAACGGTCGGTAAGACTAAGGGATATATATATACAGAGAATCACGAGAGTGTTCGGATTATATATGGCAACATGTTTGCACTATGTCAGGAAGAATAAAGGAAAAAGTGGGATGATTTTATTCATGCATAAAAATGATACTTAACGAATTTTATTTTCAGACACAAATTTGAATTCTTCAATCCAGCAAAGGAAAAGATAATGATTAATATGGAAAAATTACTCCAGCAGTGTTATTCTAATAGGTATACAATTATGCAAGAGTTTAACCAAGTAGCCAAAGAATTCGTCGGTGAACAAGATAAACAGATGTAAATAACTAATGTAAGTACTAAAACTATCTACGTGGATTGGGTATAAATATTTGCTTTAGGCCTTTTTTGGTCCGTGCTTCGCCTTGCGTGGCGTGAAGTATTAATATTAGTTTGTATAAGTTGAAAGGTGTATCATACAATTATTAATAAGATAAATCATGCATGTGTGAAATAAGCCATTCGTAAGGTGTTGTTTACATTGGAGTTAAATTTTCTTTGTTAATTTTTCTCCATTATTATAAGCTATGCAATTTTGGACTTGATCTTCTTCATAATTAAGTTCATTGTGTACCTAGCCAGCAACATTTACGCTGTAAATAAATATTACATAATTACTATTTTTCTATGCGTGTGGGTTAAAAATTAGGGTCATTAATAGAGGAAGTAAGTATATTTATCTTAATCCAAGTCTAGGACAGTGGAGTTCCCCCTGAAAACCTGGTCTACCTGATACTTCTTGTGTTCTTTCTAATACGTTTAGTAACAGATCTTGTCTTGTTGCAAATAAGAATATTCCAGAAAAACTATTGACCCTCATCCTCCCTCTATGTTTGTCTTAGCATTTTTTATAATGTTGTTTACTTGAGAATTTATTATACTGTTCATTAACCTTCAGTGTCTCATTTGGATGAAAGCATGTATTCAAATTATTAATAGCTGGATATATAAAGTTCGTATCTTTAATATTCTTGGACGGAAGATTAATTTGGAATTATTGTGAATTCCAACTAGACCCTGTTTTGATTATAATAAAATATGAAACATTGGAATACTTTTAGCACATAGTCACACTTCATAGAATTGGCGCATTGCCCTTTTCGAGACTGCAGTACATCAACACATTTAATATTTGAATTTAATATAGAATACAACTGGAGTTCAGATGTAATTTTGTACATTTAGACTTGTGATAAACATTTATGACTAATTGGGATTTAATTTACAAACATTTAGGTTCTTTGTAAATTTTCACTTTTGTATTCAAGGAAAATAAATTATTTGTTGAAGTTTACAAAAGTATTGGGTTTCGCTCTTTTTGCTTACTAAGTATAACAGTGGTAATTTTGTTATCAGAGGACACTAATGTAGTCTTTGGGAGTTTAAGAACCCTGTTTCATGAGATCTTTAGAAATTGGGAAACATGGAATGTTATGTTTCGCAAAAAACGTGTTGGATGGGTTCGATTGATAAATCAGATCCTTTGCACGCGACAAAATGAGTGAGAGCGGAATATCTCTTAGATTACATGGAGTAACCATAGGGAATTGTTTTTATATTATCCGCTACATATCTCTGTTGTGACATGCAGACAACTTAACCTCATGGTAAGATCTTATTAAATTTAATATAGGTAATTTGTTGTTGAAAAGCCACTGCTAGTACATGTTGCATTTAAGTTTAATTTTGATCAAACATTTTTTTATTCCATTACATATCTTTTTCTCATCTTCGTTCTAAAGAAATATAACTTATTTCAAATCCCAGAGACTTATTGAAAGACACAACAAATAATTCACATTTGAAAAACTGTAACTTTCTTATTCATTTAAGAATCGCCATATACGGTATAATTATTTTAATTACTGTTTTTAACAAACTTGTCCTTTATGTAAATGTAAATATGTTCTGTCTTGATAAATACAACTTCCCTTACAGCATTCGAGTGTATGATATTTGTTGTAACAGAATTCATTCATTAACCACTTGGATATCTCAAATAATAAAAATAATTGGTAATCGAGTTAATGTCTTGCTTAGCAGTGTTAATTCACGATCGTTCTCTAAATGTGAACAGTTCGTATTGAAACAATTTAACTTCTGTCTGTTGAATGTAAAATGTCTGATTTTTTTTTTTTACACAAAGATGGCACATCAGAAGTTATTTATAATGGAAATACAAAAGGCTCATGCTTATTCTTATCATTTACCTTATCTGACGTATGGGACATGAAACGCTCAATACATTGAGATACAATATACTATGACTTTAATTCAAGAACAAGTGTCTTCTTATTATTCCCCTTTTCTTCTCTGGACTAATACTAGAAAATGAGTTATACCGAAGCCATCGTGTGATATATAATGCTCACAGGTTAGTCATTTCCATGTGTAATATTGTATAACTCGCAAATGCATGTACAACAGCTTTGTATATGAGACTCGTACGAGATAAAATTTTGGTGCCCCTCCGTTGACATTTATAAAACTGTTTATTCCAGGGCTGGACCTAAGTTTTTCGGGGGGTGGGTGCAAACTTTTATTGGGTTAAGCGAAGGCGCGAAGCGCCGAGCCTTCTAGGGGGATCCGGGGGCATGCTCCCCCCGGAAATTTTATAAGCTAGTCGACTACAGAGACCGCAAAATAGGAAACGCATAAAATTAAACACTAGCTTCTAATATTATTCTTTGTTTGTTCGTTTGTTGATTTTGTTTGTTTGTTTGTTTCTGACTGTCTGTCTTTCGTTCTTTTTTCCTATACACACACACCTTTTAAGGGGGGGGGGCGGGCCCCCTGGGCCCCTATAGCAGGTCCGGCCCTGTATTCAATACATGAAATGGCTGTGTTATAACAAAAGTTAATGTGATATGGGCTGTTAATTTATCGAATGTTTATTCGAGCAAATTGGCTTTAGAAAATGTAAAATATTAAAGCATGGGAATAATAATTAAATACAACATTCTTGAATCGTCATCTTAAAGTGTAGAGAAATGTCTTTCACTGTTCTGTAATTACTAGGTTACGTTTACAAATGTCAGTGTTTCTACATTTTAGCCTAAAAGAAACAGTAATATAAAAAGTGTGTATGAATATGATTTTTTACGTAGCTTTAAAAAAAAATTCAGTCATATCGTTACGATGTCTACAGTGTGGCAGTTTATAGTGATGTCTAGTACTGGGGCATCATGCAACAGACATGTATCATGATGTCCCATCCAGTCACAATATTCACAATATCCTGACACCAGGCCGACCAGTCCTAACAATAACATTTTTGTTATAATAATAAGAGCATAATAATGAACGCCTAGCGAGGTAGCTGTTAGTACAATTTTTGTAAGTCTTTTGTATGACTCGGCTGTGGTTCGAACCTACAACCTTCCGCTTCGGAGGCGGATACTCTAGCCACTAGGCCACCTGAGCGATAATGTAAAGAGACATATGCTTCCATATTGTGCATGAATGTATCCTATTTATCATTTCTTTATACTTTTATTTTAAATACCATTTTACTGTAATTCACTTTTGGAAATTATTATTCGAATATGAATATATCCGACTACCTGTCTTCCAGCCCCACGACGAAAAGGAGATGACATTGTCCTTGTTGCTAATTAGTGTACTAGTTCATGATTACAAACAGCTCAAGATTTAACTTACATTGTGCAAAGAGTTAGAAAGGAGATTTTTAGGAGGCTATAATGGCTGGAGACTAAATCTAACTAAATATTCACTCACATGAATATTTAAATATTTATCATCCAAAGAACTCACAAATCGGAGGTCTGAAAATGTTGCTCTATTCTAGAAGCGAATGTTAATAAATTTGTTATCAATTCGTTTATTGTTAACTAGTATATGATCATAGGACTTTTAAGTTAATGGTCCTTCGGGTATTTACTTTTAAATTGTTCATATACGACAAATTTGCTGCATCGCTCATCACAGAGCGCCCATCCGAAAATACACGTCTAAGGCTGTTCGCAACGGATCAATCCACAATTGCTGATAACATCTCTGTGACTGAGTGAAATTTGCCACTTTAACAACTGTTCTCATACAGTGATTATTGTTAGTTCCACACACTTTCAGATCGTGAGAGTGAAATTGCTTAAAAGAATGTTGCACAAGAAAAAGAAACAGAAGAATAGAAATCGCATCAGCTATTACTTCATAAATTTCCTTTACATCTTGGATGGCCAAAGCTGGCCCGACAATATACCGCGTAGGGCGCCAGGTTTTAAGGGACGCCAAATTAGACGAAAATATCGTTTTTCGACCGGGAAGGAGGGTGAACATAAGTCATAATTCACATTGGGCGCTAAAACTAACAGCCAATTGATGATTGGATAGAGAATGTATCAAGGGACTAGCAAAACAGATTTATTACTTATTGAGACATTCAACAGAATTAATAATAATTGTGTTTTAGAATACGAAAACAAATAGGCTAGTGGTTTAAAAAAAACAATTGGTGATTATTTGCAACATTTATAACCCGACCTTTGTAGACATTAATATAGTAGTAGTAGTAGTAGTAGTAGTAGTAGTAGTAGTAGTAGTAGTAGTAGAATTAACCTATATAACTACTACTACTACAACCACAACTACTACTACTACTACTACTACTACTTATACCAATAATAATAATAATAATAATAATAATAATAATAATAATAATAATAATAATAATCAGCGAATAGAAGAATGTCTGTTGAAATAATTAATATTTGATCCTTTGAAGGATTTTAGCAATGTTTTAAGTAACAAAATTGGCAGATTTATTTAACAGGACTTTGCATTAATATTGTGCATCAAATAATTACAGTTTTGCTTTAGATCGATCTATCTAACTATCTATCTATCTATCTATCTATCTATCTATCTATCTATCTATCTATCTATCTATCTATCTATCTGTCTGTCTGTCTGTCTGTCTGTCCTTGTTGGATCCATTTATCTATCTACAGAATTACTGCCAGCTGTGCTCGGTGTTAAAATACGTTGTTTAGTGGCTTTCAACGGATGTAAAAAGACATACGTATATAGTCAAACAATTTTTTTTAATTATTATTTTAATAAAATCACCCATGCATTTCTAGATGTTATTTATGAAAATCCCGAACGTTAGGTCAGAAAATGGTACCTCCTTTTAGAAGAAAACTATTCAATTAGTTACAAAGCTGATCCTGAACAGGACCTTTTACCTAATGGTTCACACAACATTAACTGCTTATTGATCACATACAACATAATTGCAGTATGTTTAATCACACAGATCTAGCTGATAACTGCCTGATATTGACTATTCTCATCTATTGACTAGGCTCAGATAATGAGTGTACAAATTAGAGAATAAATCAATCTCATGAAGTATTTCCACTGAATAAACGATGTAAGGATAGCCGACAATACAGCTGGTTGTTCATGTCTCAATGTTACAATACAGCTGGTTGTTCATGTCTCAATGTTACAATACAGCTGGTTGTTCATGTCTCAATGTTATATCTATCCACCTACATTTTCGAGTCTACTGATATATAAAATATTAAACGTCTCCGTATTAAATAAACCTAAAGTTTTCATTAATATTTATGCTTCATTTACTATTCATTTATTAATGCAACTTTTGAAAGGTAAGTATGAAGTATTGACACGAAGAATCTTTATAGACAGTATTTGTACAATACTGCTTCTGTTCGAAAGGGGTCTGCTTAAAAATTCTAAATAATATATTGTTACGGTTATTGGACTTAATTTATTTATTTTTTATTGTTAAATCCAAATTTGTCATTTGGGGTTTGATATTCCTTAGTTGGGAAATTATTCTGGAAAATTCAAGCTGACCTACACTCTAATTGTAAACAAGTTTTGACCTTGGCTTGTGGATCTAATTCCTGCCCTTGCTTTGGACATTGTCAACGAGTCTCTAACACTATTGGTTAATTTCAAGGACAACATTTTATTTTTAGTTCCTGGGGTAGTAAATATCTAGAGTACGTGATTTTTATTCGAGCCTAAGCACGTAACATAGAATTGGTGGCTATCGTCCGGAATGAGATTTGAGATAAATTTGAATTTAAATTTGAATTTCCCCTAGTTTTTGAAAATTTTAAATCTTTATTGAGACTGACACGCTTGTATTAAAATCACATCTAAGGTAGAAATATTTCTTTCTAATCCTACCCAGGAGCAATTAGATCTTTTCAAAAAAGACGAGTTGGTTCAACTTGCCAGAAAATATGATCTTTCTGAAGTCAAGGCTTCTTTAACGAAACAAGATATCAAAAAGATTTTGGTCCAGTATTTGGTAGAACAGGATGTTTTGGAACAAAGTGCTTTGATTCCAGTCAGCAAGTCTACACCAGACTCTGACATTAAACTGAAGGAATTAGAATTAAAATTCAAGATGGAATTAGAGTTAAAGAAGCTGAATTTCAGAGAGAGAGAGTGAATTAGAGTTAAAGAAGCTGGAATTTCAGGAAAAGGAGAAAGAAAAGCAAATTGAATTACAAAAAGAGCAGATGCGGATTGAGAGAGAGAGAGAGAGAGAGAGAGAGAGAGAGAGAGAGAGAGAGAGAGAGAGAGAGAGAGAGAGAGAGGAGAAAGAAAGACAATTACAATCTGAAAAAGAGGAGAGAGAGAGAGAGAGGGAATTAGAGTTTAAGAAACTGGAATTTCAGGAAAGGGCTAAAGAAAGACAATTACAATTTGAAAAAGAGGAGAGAGAGACAGGAAAGGGAGAAAGAAAGACAATTACAATTTGAAAAAAGAGGAGAGAGAGAGACAGGAAAGGGAGAAGGAAAAACAATTATTTGTCATCAAACTTAGTGTCAGGACCTGTGACAATCGGAACAGTCTCGGTTTTACCCGTAGAAGGTGTAGATTTATTGCTAGACAACGGCTTAGCTGGAGACAAGGTTGTGGTTAATCCACTTGTAACTGACAAGCCTAATTTGGATCAGAAAGTTGATCCAATTGAAAAAGAAATCCCTGATATATTTCAAGCTTGTACAGTTACTAGAGCTATGGTAAAGAAAGCTCTTGAGAATGAAGTTGAAAAGGGCAGTATTCCCTTCGTTGACATATGTATGGGTCAGGTTTATGTTATTGAGGCCAGTATTCCCTTATCTGACACCTGCGTGGGTCAGGTTTGTGTTGAAAAAGCCAGTATTCCTTCAACTGACGCTTGTAAAGGTCAGGTTTTTGATGAGGTCACTTTTACTCTTGGTTTAGATCAATCAGAAGGTATTGATCATAGTGATCCTTTTTTGACAACTCATTCTCTTTATTCTAATCAGGGTGATGATCTTGAGAATGGTGTTATAGAAGCCAGCATTCCTTCAACTGGCGCTTGTATAGGTCAGGTTTTTGATGAGATCACTTTTACTCTTGGTTTAGATCAATCAGAAGGTATTGATCATAGTGATCCTCTTTTAATAACTCATTCTCTTAAACAGGGTGATAAATGACAGTCACTTGTCGTCGAACAGGAAAAAAATCCTGAGATCTCCTGTTTGTTTCAAAAGGTCATAATTGAGACTGAAGCCACTGAAGTTCCTGTCTGTTATTTCATTAAAAATGGAATTCTTATGAGAAAATGGAGACCTCCCGAGGTACCTGCTGGTGATGAGTGGTCAATGAACTATCAAATAGTAGTTCCAAAACCTTACAGACAGGAAATACTTAATTTGGCCCATGAAACTCTTCTGGCTGGTCATTTAGGGATTAATAAAATGTATCACAAGATCTTGACTCACTTCTATTGGCCAAAAATCAAAAGTGATGTTGCCAAATACTGTAGATCTTGTCATACTTGTCAAATGGTAGGAAAAACCAATCAGAAGATACCTAAGACTCATCTGCAACCTATTCCTGCCTTTGACGAATCATTTGGTAGAATTATGGCAGATTGTGTAGATCATTTACCTAAGACCAAGTCAAGTAATCAATTAAAGTTAAAAATGAAACTATGGTTTGAAAGAACTACAAGGGAGAGAACTTTTGAGTCTGATAATGGAGTTGTGTTACTCTTGTTCATTCTTCTTACTTTTCTTCAAATTAGATATTATGGCCCATACAAAGTTAAGAAGAAAATGAATTAGTTAAATTATAGTATTAGTGCTCCTGGGATCTAAATTAATTATAGGAGTACCAGTATATTGAAAGAGATAGCCATGTTAAATATGTAATTAATTTAGTTGTGCCTGTCCCACTTAGTGAAGAAATATTGTCGGATTCTACTGACATTGGAGTGACGAATTGTTGGAATTCAGAAATTATAAACAAATCTAGACCAAAATCTTTCACAGTTGCATGTGCAAGAAAGAAATGAATTGAAAGTTATTATTATATGAGCACTTATGTCCAGATATTCTTACCAGGACAAACAAAAATTTTCATGACGTTGAAATTGAAAATTCCAAACAGCATCCATGCTGGACGAGTCCACTCAAACAGGAATACTTGAAAAAGGAAATTCAGTATTTGCTGAAGAATGATTTTATCAAGCCCAGTAAAAGTGATTGGAGTTCATTATGCATACTTGTTCCTAAACCAGATAAAACTCTCCGTATGTGTACTGATTATAGGAAGGTGAACAGAGTGACAAAAACAGATTCATTCCCATTACCAAGAATTGACAATTATATTGATAAAATTGGGAATGCCAAGTATGTCACTAAATTTTGACCTTCAGAAAGGATTTTGGCAGATTCCACTACGGAAAGAGCAAAGGAAAACCTAACATTGTGACTCCAAATGGACTTTACCAATATAAAGAAAGTCCATTTCAACGTCTCATAAAAATGATCATCTCTGGTCTAGAAAATTGTGACGTCATCATCTACAGCGACACCTGGAGAGAACATCTGGCAACACTTCGAAAATTCTTTGACAGACTCACTAATGTGTATCTGACTGTTAATTTATTTAAAAGTGAGTTCTGCCCTGCTAGATTGGTTTTCTTAGGACATTTAGTGGGACATGGACAAGTTTAAAGGTTAAGGCTATTTCTTGATAATATAATTGTAGACACTCTTTCCCGTGTATAATTTATTATATTGTGTAATTTATGCTAGTTCTTTTAACCTCAGATGTAAATTGGGTTGTGATAAAAAGAAAGTTTTATCATATAAACCTTTCTTTTTATTTTATGGGGGAAGGTGTTACGGTTAATGGATTTAATTAATTTATTTTTTATTGTTAAATCCAAATTTGTCATTTGGGGTTTGATATTCCTTAGTTGGGAAATTATTCTGGAAAATTCAAGCTGACCTACACTCTAATTGTAAACAAGTTTTGACCTTGGCTTGTGGATCTAATTCCTGACCTTGCTTTGGACATTGTCAACAAGTCTCTAACACTATTGGTTAATTTCAAGGACAACATTTTATTTTTAGTTCTGGGGGTAGTAAATATCTAGAGTACGAGATTTTTAGTGAAGGCAGTTTCTTTCTGTGACCTTCTATGAATTTCTATCAATTTCTAGAAAATCATGTGATCACTTGTTTACTTAAAAAATAGTTATATAGACTGTTGTTTTGGATAGGAGTTCAGTAGAATCTGTGGGCTTTAAGATATTAGTTGTGTATATTTATTTGAGTTATAATTAATATGGATTTTGTGTCAATTCACTGAAGAAAGAGGATTTATTATCTATTTGGAGGAGAAAACATGTGCTCATAATTCATGTGGATGATAAATTAAACAAGAACTGCATCACGTGACATTGTCAGCCATTTTGAATTACATCGTTAAGATTCGAACCTGGAACTATTAGAACATTTATTTATCAGGACTCTTACAATTCCATTAGTGGATTATTTTTGTGAATTCTATATTGGATTCATGTTGGATTTGATTCTCTAAAACTGTAAGTTTATTTATTTTATGAAAATAATTGTACTAAATAAATCATTGTTAAAGTTATACAAGCTTGTTAGTTTTCACTCTTTCTGTGTTGCTGCTTATTCGAGCCTAAGCACATAACAATATGTTCGTATGATGGTAGCGGAATGCCTAACATACATACAGGTGCCAAATTTCCATTTTATTGTGAACACAGCCATCTACAACATTTGAATCAAGTATGATACCTTTGCATCTATAAGTTTAAGTTTATGACACTTTTATCCTTTTATTGACAGCAGTTGAAGCGTGGATAATTATTACCAAAAATTCAGAAGTACGTAAAATAGATACACTATAAACCAGGTGTTTACTGTATTCCTCTAAAGATTTTAGTTACCTAAAACATTTGCTTAAAATGTTTACATTGAAAAGGAAAATGCTAGTAAGTGCTGTGTGAAATTTTATTCTACGGTAACCTAACATCAAACTCTCTCTCTCTCTTTCTCTCTCTCTCTCTCTCTCTCTCTCTCTCTCTCTCTCTCTCTCTCTCTCTCTCTCTCTCTCTCAAAAGAAAGACAAGAGAAAACGTACGTTCATGGCTGCCAAGACAAGTAGCGATCTAATGATAATTATAAAAAATATATTAGTTCTAAATAAATAGTAATGTAATTCACATAACAAAGCTATCAATGTAGAAATATGCGATGTGAATGTATACGAATGCATCCAGTCTTGTCTCAGTGATAACCTGTATTATGAAGAGATGTGTCTTAATATACAGGTTTGATTGTTTAAGCACTACCGTTGTATTCCATCCCCGGTTAAACCTGTATGCATGAATAATCCAATATCTATTTAAAAAGAACAGTACTATCGTATCCTGAGAAAGTGGACATTAAGGGCTACTGTCATTCGTGTTTTAGACTTAGGATAAATTACCACATAAATCTTACCAAGAGGTATCAAACACGAAACCCACGGGCTGCACACAGCCCGCCAAGCCATTTACTGTGACCAGCGAAATAACGGACGTCACAAGTTATCATGATAGATAACAAAGTTGGTGCGGCCCTTGGGCCATTGAAAGACCCTTGTTCGGCCTTCAGGGTGGTTTGAGTTTGAAACCCCTTTTCTAAATATTGTTTGCAATGCGTAATTATATATTTATTTAATGTTATGCTGGAGTCTATTTACTCTTGTTCGAAAGCATTATGTCTGCAAATTGTTTTCTTAATTACACCCATTTGCACTCAAAGAGATAATGAAGGACAAATCAGAATATCTTTTCAAACAACGATAACTAGAAAAGGGTTGATTGCCGAAACTTTGTCCTTCTTTACACATGATGAATATTATGTTGCTACGTATTAATATCTGTTTGCCAAAGGGAACTTGATATATTGACATTCCTAAGACAACTATTGTTTCTTGTAGTAGTCATGTACAGATGTTATTAACCTTTATCGGTATTTTGTATTATTTATGTTTAGACTAATATTTAGTCATGCATGTACTAATTGTTTTAGAAGGATATTTCCATAGTTCTATTTGGACTAATGTTTGTCTGATATAAGCTTAGATAATGTTCCTTCAACAAATTCAGTGTGAGTATCAACGTCCTGCTTTTGATTAGATCTATCATGAACATTTTATGATAAATGTTCATCCAGGTATTTTCTTTGATCCTTATATATAAGTTCGTACGTCATACGAAAAGTATTGAAATCTATGACTGTATATAATTACACGTTATGCATTCTTCCGCATGCCAACAATTTAACCGAGGTTGAGAATTTGACCCCATGTAAATTTATATATTATACAAGACAGACTTTGATATTTGGACCACAATCCCGCATAAGACATGGTTTAATATTCCAACTCAAATATTTACTTTCTGGATTGGTTCTATAATCTGTATACAAATTATCAATAGCAATGACAAAAAAACTAAATTATGAATAATTGGTATGTGAATATTGGTGAAAAAAATATTTCGTGGGAGAGGGAGGGGTTCTGAAGAAAGAAGAGAGACCGAAGAAACCTTTTCTTGCAAATCAAAATGAAAGCTGTAGTGTTGTGAGAGTGCTCAATATTTAATAATAAAGATTTAAAATAAAATGAGTGCAATTGGTAATTGCATCCTAACCCGTCCCCGGTAAATAAAGACTACTACACAAATAATCAAACGGCTAGATTTTATATCTGCGAGGAAATGTTATGATTAGTTTGGTGTTTGTTGTTTCTCATGAAAAGGAAAAAAAAAAGTAGTTGACATAACGAACAGTTCTCATAAAACTCCGCACCAAAGTTTCACATGTTGGCAGAGGATTCAAAATGTGCAAATAATTTATTTCCCTGCATTTCATTACTTGTAATCCTTGTTTTAGAACAAACAACGAAGTGTGTGTTTTTGCGTGCGTGCGCGCGTGTGTGTGTGTGTGTCTTTAGAAAAAGTTTAAATAACCTAAAAGTTTTCATTTATATCTGAATAACTGAGTTTGATTTGAAATTTAGAGAGTACACAGCTATTCATACCCATCTCGTAAAATACTGTTAGCTACTTATGACTATTAGGTTGTGGGAGCTATTTTAGTTTATATTTCATACAGTGCACTTTCAGTAATTTTTTTCAGCTATTTACCACGCTCCGAAAGTTCAAAACAGTGAAAGAAAAGGGATGAAATAAGTCGAAGAATTTTGCAAATTAATCTTGTGAAGTAGCACTCACTTAATTTCTGAAAAGATGTATAATGTTAGAGGGAAAGGAAGGTTCTAAAAACAATGTATACAACCTCACTTCCTGCGCAAAGGTATCATTAAAGTCTTCTATTTTTGTTTCTATCGCAGTGTTTGAAACGTTTTTTAATTATATTGGATAGTATACATTTATTATTATTCTGATAATTATTATGTTGATCTTATCATTGAAATGCGTATCTTTACAAAGGTTACCCTTAGAAATAGTTCCTAATAAGTATATAATCTTGTCCAGTGGCATAGGAAACATTGCCACCCCACCCCCACCCCCGCGACATGTAATACTTGGGCCCCCATCCAATAAAAAAGTCGCTTGATGGGAAGTGTTGGCTACCGCTGCTGCTACGCCACAGAGACTGTAACGGAAGAGCATACATTAGCGTCTAGTCAGTGCAATGCAATACGAAAATGGGCACAGCAGGTTTTGGAATTTCGTTGCAATTGCTGGAGACCGTGTCCAATTGCAAGCGAGTATGCCACATAGAGATCCTTTGATATGCTTGCATATTATCCTAAATTTATTCCAGACTTAACGCTGGGCCTTCTTTGCAACCTTTTGTGGATCGTTCTTTATATTCTGTGATTTTAATAACATATTATTTCATTATTGACAACTGAACAATTGTAAACACACTATTTATAATAAGACTATTGTTCCAGGATTTCACTTGAATATGCGAATAAGTCGCGCTGTTGAAGGCAAAGGTGAAACAAACTATAAATTATATTCATTCATTGGCAAGGAGTTAGTATGAGGTGTCTTGTGAATTTTAACGAATCTTGTCAAGCTTGAAGCGCCTGTATTATTAACGTGAATTTCATATTAATTTGACCTCGATTTCAAAGGTAGCAATGCTTTCATCGATTAGGATGTGAGTTTAACAGGTACAATAAAATGGCTCATGTTTTGTAAGACCATCTTGTAAGATCATTAAGTTCACCTAAATTTTAATAATTTTTTAATATTATCGATGACAGCTACGATGATAGGATATCAAATACGGTAAAAACAATGACATATTTCTTATTCATAAGCTCCTTCAATGAAACTTAACTTTCTTCAAACATTCATCATAATAGTAACATACGGATATTCGTTTGAACAGGATTTAAGCGCCATCATAAAGTTCATCTACATAGGCAAATCAAAACCTCCTTGTTGGGCTTAAAACTAATGTTTCAGAGTTTAATTGCTGAAGTTTGTGGTTAAACTAAAAACAAAGCCTTAGTTTAAATCAGTTCCTTAGACAGAACGATTCATTTTTGTGTATATGCCAGCAACAGTAAATACCCTTGTAATGTTTGTGACAATATTAACTGAGAAAACATAATCAACATCAGACATCAATTATTAATCAACCATCAATCACCAAGGCATCCCAACCACAAAATATTTTACTCTTTATAAAGGATTCAATCAAATGCAGTCATATGCTTGCTTTTTTTTCAACGCATCTCCATTTTTTCTGATTTACAAAAACTATATTAATGTTGCAAACATTCATGACAACCAAAGAAAATTACTTTAGGATCCTTGATCTTTATTAAAACTTGCTTGCAGATGCGTGATTCCCATTAGCATCTCATCTGCGTTTCTTAACTATCGATCTATTAAGACATTATCAAGGCAATGCAGATATTTCCTCATCTGAAGTGTATCGTTGCACAATGATAAATGTAACGCAATTAGTTTTGATCTTCCAGTCTGTTTCTTTTACAACAGACGATATGGTCAAAAGCATAACTTTTACATTGCAATCTGAAGAAAGCAATATCAAAAACACAAATGGTCTTATCTTACCATTGATCATTGCAAATAAAAAAGAATATGATTTGGGACAAATATTCAGACTATTATTGATTGCTAGGCATAACATGACGAGGAAAACACTACAGTGCATATTTTTGTGTACTTATATATTTATATGTGTGGATTAACACATTTTGTTCTTATTTAGTGATGTTCGAAGAAATATGACGCATGCCACTTCAGATAACAGTATATTTAACTAGAAGGCATATATATATATATATATATATATATATATATATATATATATATATATATAGAGAGAGAGAGAGAGAGAGAGAGAGAGAGAGAGAGAGAGAGAGAGAGAGAAACAGAGACAGACAGACAGACAGTCATTTATTGACAAGGTATTTCTACGCAGAATGGTTTGCAAAGCTCTTAGCAAATATATTTTGCTTTATCTGAGTTTGAGTTGCTTTGCCTCTTACTGTCTTTTGAGTGACACCGGATATGACACCAGAGGCCATCACAAGTTCTAGCAATCCAAGTGTCTACAAAAGCTTTCGACCCAGGCTGAAAACAGGACTACTATTGCAGGGAATATCTGCCCGTGCTAGATATTTGTAGATTTTTTTTACAGACAACAATTCAACTATTAGCTTCTTATTGCGTCCAAGTTTGATTGACACGCCTAAATTTGTTTGCCCTTCTACGCCTCCAACTTCATAACGCACATACGAAGTAGGATTGGCCAACTCCAAGACCAGCGTGTGCTTGGCGCCGGGAATACTGTATCAGTAATATGACAAAACACAAATATGGAACTCGGAGGCAATATCATAAAAATTTAATTGTGATTATCAGTCTTATTACAAAGCAAATATGTAATCAGGATTTTCGGGATCATTAGAAACATTTTGGATTCATTTGAATTATGTCCTGATATTGCAGTAAGAATATTAAGAAGAAGGGCGATGCCTTGTCTGAATTTATTGCTATATGTTATATTGCTCGTATTATTGTACCAAAACTTATTAGACGCGGAGCTTCTGTGTGGGCATCACACATTAAAATTAAAATTGTAACTATGCTTGCATCAGGCAGGTAGTTGCTACTGCTTTGATAATTAAGCTTGTCTTGAATAGGCTGTAGCCATTATTTGACAAAGCTATGTTTGCACAAGTTGTAAAATCTCCAGAAGCAGCAGAAGTCCTTTTCAACGTTCCCTCTCAGCTGCTCAGGCATCCTGCGCAGCTGAATTGTCAATCCAACGTTAAATTTCGCCCGTCTCGGCTCTCCGTAATGCTTGCACAATGCAGCGAGCACTGCGCGCACATCTACCATTCGCTTAGAGGGAATATTGATCCTTTCCATATATCGGTTTCGATATTAAGGTGTGAGTTACAAATTTATATTTACCTTCCCCTCATATACAAAATTAGGACAAAATCATAGACCCTGGATGTGGGTCATTTTCCCAGCAAATTTATAAAATAGATCCCTTCTATAATTTTCAATTCCAAAAGGTCAAAAATAAATACGTTTGCCTACAAGTGATAACGTAATATATAACATACAATCATGACTACAAATAGCTATGCAATATGTTGTTTAAAAACAGGCAATTTCAGGTAGGTCAAAACTCATACCCTCATTAAGTCTAAACTCATTAAGGATAAAGGTCAATCACACACTAAAAATTATATATATATATATATATATATATATATATATATATATATATATATATATATATATATATATATAAAAACTATTTTTTTACAAGGAAGAAAGTATACGTACTCGACTATCTTATCAATAGTTCTTGTACCAGCTTCACTTATCTGTTGCGAATCATCTTTATTTAATATTCCAAGTATTCATTTTGTCTATTAGACTCATGAATGTACGACTCGTCAAAGAGGTTTAAGTACCAGGGGTAAATCTCTACAACATGATTATATACTCAAGTAACACACAAATCCTTTCAGACCAAAGTCAGTCCAAATATATGACAGATTAGCCAATGATGCAGGATGTATTCTTACATCAAGCTGAATCATTATTTCTTGACCATGATTAAATAATACTTTATAGATGTAGTAGTAACTAAACGTTCATCTTCGTAATAGGCTCAATTTCTAATATTGGACATTTTATAACCTCTGCTTCACTTCTAGCAGATGAAGAGGCGTACTTTGCAAAACAAGATTGTCAAATTGTATTCTAATTGTATTCTTGCTATACCTGGCAATACTGAAGATATCAAATATACCAATACATAAAATCCTACATTTTGCGCTACATTTTATGTCTGCTTTATCATACAAGTCATTAGCACTATTTCATCTTGTGATATTATGTGCATGTAAAATGCTGTACACTCATTATTTAATTTCACGCAGTTTCCTGATTGGTCTGCAATAGACATAGCGACTTCTGGTATGCAGCAACCATTATTTACTGAATAAAGTATCATTGCCGAAGACTTACTGTCCTATGTGATTTTGGCGGTGCAATTAGAATGAACCTAAGTAATATGACCAATGCCGCCTTTTGCGCCATATTATCCTTCATGCCGCAGAACAATTTATGAATAATCTGTTTACACTAATGGTAACAGGAAAGTCACCATCGTGTACACCAACTTTCTGTAGAACATACGAGCTAAGTCCAGGAATATGTCGCAGGTTGCTTTGTTAGTAAAATCAAATTTGATAGCCACCATTGAACGCCATTTTTTCTTCAGTGTAGAATAAATTGGTTTAATAATTGTTAAGCCTCCAAAGTGACCTTATCATTCGTTCGATTTAAATTGTTATGGTCTCTAAGGTTACATCATCATCAGGTAAGATAAGATTCTTAAATTTATCGGTGCTCTTCGTAATATTATGAAATAGGATGCAAAAGTTTGAACAAACAATTGCATTTTCATAGCAAGTGTCCTCAAGAAACTTCAGCGTAACACTATCGAACAGTAAAATTACCGATGTTCCTTGAGCAAGCTTTCTGACAAAAAGAACAGACTGTGACTTTATTAAATCAATGTACAAATGTTTTTATTCGGGATTGATAAGTACGTCTTCATAAAGTAACTCATCTAGTATTTTAGTGATATCATTACCAACTTCGATGCTAAGATTGCCAGCGCGTTGGCATGCTGCAAGGATGAACATTTATAATATTTGAAGTAAGTACATGTCTTAGGCTTAAATGCTTTAATACTTGTATCAAAATCTATCTTAAACTTCTTGGCTTGTTTGACAAATCTTAGTACAAAATCAGTCCAGCATGTTTTGCACTGAATTGTGTATTTGCCTTAACAAAGTTATTTTCCTAAAACGAAATCATTTGATACTCATCAGGCGATATGGATCGCTTGTTCTAATAAATATTATATCTGATGCCAGCTTCTCCTATATTTGTACATGGCTGAACTAGCATTTGATGCACATGTTCGGTCTATGATTGCATATCGTATACGTAAAAATGCCATATCACATTTGCACCATTGAACTACACTGGAATTATTCGATGATAGTCACCTTATCAAATACATTTTAAATTATTCAGAAATGTCACCAGACCTTTGTAGTTTAAGTAATGCAGTCATCTTGGGTACAAATGGCCGCTTTTGCCACTGAAAATAATGAGGAAGTACCATACTTAGCAGTTTATGGGCATTTCATGGTATTTGCCGCCGAGAAATTGCAATTATAGTTAAAGTCATGCGGTCATTTATGTATTCTGTACGAGCTATTTCAGTAGCAGTTGTCCTTTTTTAAAACAAGAAAAAACTTGTCAAACAATTTAATTATCAACGTTATAAGTGACACTGTGAGAGGAACATACAGTATTATGATATCCACAACAATCCTGGAAAAGTTCTGAATGTGAATTTCTATATAATTTTCTGAACCGGAAACGTGTTGGTCAGCAAGAATCGTGATGCAAAAATGGCATTGCCCAGAACTCATTTGAATAATTCACAATAGTTCCAAAAGAATTATTGTCCAATGAGCACTTTCTATTTCCAATAATCAGTCCAAACAAGATGTTTACACCTCAAATAATATCAAAGTACTACATAATATATGCCTGTAGACGTGATGTTACAAAATAAGAATTAATAATGTCCCCAATATAGAATGAAATTCGATTGTTTAGTTCTCTCCTTTTGTACCCTGTCGACGTGTCTATTACGACTATATTTTAAAAATATATATTCATGTGACCTAACTCCTCCAAAAAGAATTAATGTAATTCATCTAAAATCAATCTATCCGATAGGAAAAAGTCCAATTCTGGTATGCATAATAATCGTTTTAAAGATTATTTTAAATTCAACGTTTTTTGATATCTTACGAAAGGACTATGCAGGTGAGAAATCCAGTTATGGATAGTCACTACAATTTGCAGCCATGAATATAAAATTTATGAGAAGTATAGATACTATCATATACTAGGAGTTATAGAATGGTATCCATGACAATTGATAACATATATCATTATGTGACAATTAATCACTTTATTTGGATCCCCATAAGTCCATAATGTTTTTGAAGGTCATTATTTACGCCACCCAACAAACACGTACGGCAAAACTCAATTTTAAAATTTCAGGATGGTCGTCAAAACTTTCTGATGTGGATCTTAAATGACGCGTGCTGACGACAACATAAAAAGGCTGGTCAATATGTATGTGCAAAGGATGTATGCTTGGTAGTACATCAAACGTTGGCTCAGCTATGAGAAATAATTACATTTCAGGATATGAGAGTCTAACAAGCAACGTGGACGAGGCAAATCAACGATATGTAACTACACATGTTTGGTTCTGGCAGTAATATATAAGTCGGTTATCCAGCTGCGACCAGCAGGTATATTGGAATGATATGAGATTTGTCTGAAAGTAAATCCCTATATTTCAGCTTCGGGACGCAAACAAAGCGGATTGTAGAGACAATATCTGTGTTGGCATACAGTGCAGTATTTTTCAGAGCCAGAAGGATTCAGATTTTCGAGTATATTTAAAGTCTGCACACCAGGTGTTGACGCTAAAGCGTTGCAAAACATATTTATATTCTTCCTGTGAAATCTAATGTTTTGAAACAATGTATATTTTATATACACGTCTATAAAATATTGAAACAGAAAAAATAACAACGAAGCATATATCGTTCAAAATTGCCCTCTAACTCATTATATATACACATTTAAAATGTGTGTGAATGCTGATTTGTAAACACTAAATTAAGCATTATTATTTATAAATTTAAAATTTGTATCCGCAACGCATTTAACTTCACTTGGATGAGGTTTGAATGTTCTAAAATGCTTGTAAAACTGTTACATCCGTACCCACAGTAGTTTGGCTGATAACGCTAGACCTTTGATCAACTGCTATCGAATGATCCAATCTCACCATGTCAAGAATAAAATGTTTCCATACAAGACTACGCTGACATCAATCATTGAAAGATTATACTTCATTTAGTATTCATTCTGTAAAACTTACTGCTAAGAAATTTAAAATTGTGCGCCGCAGGTGTTTGATTTTCGTTGCAAGTGCAGGAATTCGTTTTCAACTGCAACCGCTTGTGTCATGGTGGGATCTTTTCATTTGCTTGTATTTTTATCCCAAATTTATTTAAATTTACACTTAGATCTTTTAACCGTGAGCGTGATTCGTTCTTCTTAATGTAGGAGTTTAATAACATCATATTTTATTATGGACAGATTAACGAGAATATACATTTTGTATTGTGCAATCATTGTTTTCCTCGGTCCGCCTGAATGCGCGAGTCCTTCACAAGGCCGACACTAAAAGTTAAACCGTACGTTACTTTCATTCATTGCCTATGACTAAACAAGAAGTCCATCTTTTGACTTGTAATAAATGCTGTCACTTTTAAGGAGTCTGTAAGATAAGCCTTGATGTCGTCACAGTCATGTATACAGACATATGCATATGCATTATTATAAACATTCAATGAAAAGATCAGAGCAATAATATATATATATACATATATATATATATATATATATATATATATATATATATATATATATATATATATATATGTATATTCTCTGTGAACAATACGATATAGTGCAGTGATTACGACAGTGTCACCTATTACAAGATAAACAGACAGATGTACATTTCTAATTGAAACCAATCGGACTGAAGGTTCCTAAAATATAATTAGGGTTCTTTGTTGGCATAGAACCAGGAATTGCAAGAAATCAGCCGAGTTTACAATAGTATTTGAAAAGTAAGAAAGACATCTATCAGCGTTTAGAACAAAATGGTATCGGCAATAAAAGGACCCTGGCACGTGTATATGAATCTGTAATTTGTTTTATTCATTGCATGAATACGTTCATCTATCCTTTATGAGAACGCAAATATGAATTTTAAATCCGTGAACTATGCCGATTACTTTAGACCCATACTGCATGTAGATAATGCGATTTAGATTATTAAAGGCACTTATACATCCATCCTGATGCGGAGGCGAGTACAAATTTTGAATCAATCATACCGTTAAAATCTTCATACCATGCATCGGTGGAGGTTGTCATTTTTTGGTAGGTAAACGGACAGATCAGCTGTAGAGCCTGCCAAATAGAATCCACTGGATAACTTTCATATCCAATTTTTTCAAAAGACTTAAGCTTCTTATCAGACTAACTTCCTCATTGATCGAGTTATGCTTTTCAGTTTACTTCCTATTTCTGTCGTGTAAACTTCTCAACACCCTAGTCTAGTCTAATGAATCCATAACATTCCATGTCGACGGTTACACGAAACACTAGAGAACAGACATTGCTTACTGTATTAATAAATAATTAATGTATTACCCTTAAGTTACGTAAGATATAGGTAGAAACGTAAACAGGCGATACACATACATTTGTCAGTGTACATGCACTTTAAACTCCAGTTACGTATATTTAAAAAAAGTCATTTATATATTTTTTTATTGTTTGTTTGTTATATTCAAATTTGGCATTTTAAGTTTAAGATTCGTTCATGGGGGGGGGGGTGACCTGTACTTTTTCAAAATAAACACCAGGTGTTGAACTCGTTTCTGACCTGGCTTCAGAGTTGTAACAAGCTTTTAATATGATTGGTTGGTTCCAAGGACATTATGGAGCTTTATATAAACATCTTTCTATTTTATTTGGGTCATACGTGACCCCTTTCTTGTTTACGTAACAACAGGTATATAAAATATGTTTTGGATCGAACTAATGAATAGAACTTGGGCTTTTAGAAAATTAAGTTGTGTCGTTTTGAGTTATTTAAAATTACCTTGTACTGGAAATTATGACAATTCGTTCGGATCAAGAGGAATTATTTTGTTATTTATCTGGAAAAGTATTGTGCTCACAGAATTTTATTACCAAGAACTGACTTCATCAAATGACATCGTCTTCCGTCTTGGATACTTCGCTGGGATTCGAACTTGGAATTATTTGGACATTTTATTATCAGGACATTTGCAATTTCTCTAGTGGATAATATTTTTAATTATTTTTGGATTAATTTTGGAATTGATTCTTAAAATTGTAAGTTTATTTTTCTTTTCTGGAAAATATTTGTGCTCAATAAATTGTTTATTAAGTTTTTACAAGCTTGTTATTTTCACTCTTTCTATGTAACTGTTTATTCGAGCCTAAGCACGTAACACTCCCTTAAGTCTATTGCTTTTATGCTTCAAATTGTTAATGTAAAATTAAACCAGTAGTTCAGTTTAAAAACCACTATGCAATATATATATATATTTCATTCAGATATGTTATATAAATAATTTTCCTGTTGATGCACCATCATGTTTATTAATTAGTTGATGCGATATCTTATTAAATTCATGAGGTGTATCACATTATTTATATATAAAACATAACGTGCAAATTTTGAAACCAAAATTGCTTGAAATAAACATCAAAAGTTATGTAAGAAACGAATATTAAATATCGGTATTTGTAAATGTATATGACTTTTAACAATATATTACGATTTTAACATTTCAAATCTAATTTTAAAAATCACCTATGTATTATTAAATCTCATCTCATATAAATTAATTTTCAACACATCTTAGAGAATTGATGGCTGTGCTTTGTATTTTAGACTTGTTGATAATACACGTGCAAGCACCTGCAGATCCTTATGTTAATTTGTTATACATCATGTAAGACGCATTATGATTCCTAAAGTTTATTATATATCTTACAATTTTAGCAAATTGTAGTAAAATATATTACATTATTCACAAACTATTTAAATTACCGTTAATCATATTCAAATATCGGATACGTGTTGATATTCTAAAATATGTCACAAATCTGTATTCTCAGAAACAGGTGAGATTTATGAAATGCATCATTTAGGTCTATGGACCTTTGAGAGATGAGATATAAATAAAATAATATCATATTCAGGTGATAATCAAAGTATAAGCTAACAGGTAAATTTCAAGTATTTAGGCGTCATTGAATTAGCCGGATGAGTGAACCGTGACACTTTTTCGACAGGAAGATTCTGGTGCAATTAATGGGTATTCAGGTATAACATATGTTCAATCCATTTAGGAAACTGAACTTTCTCTCCACTCTAGATGTGATTGGTACTCAATACTTAGTTCTATTGACGATATAAAATCCTTTTAAAACTTTTGAGAATTATGAGTACCGGTATATCAAATGGATTCGGTTTTTCTAGCTGAATGGAATCTTGTGGATCTACTAATAGCGATCCTTACAAATATTTAATATTATAATCTCAATGTCGTACTCTAAGATTATATTCCTTTCTGAATCATCATTTTGAATGTCCACGAGACGCTTGATAAAATATATGTGTATCGTAGATGCTTTATACTTGTATTAAGCATAAACTGTGGTCACGATTCATTCCTGCAACTTTTTATTGTGTGCAGCTCATTATACCTGGATTAAAGCTATGAATTTGTAAAGACACATATATCAAATCGGGTTTCATCCAAATCATGCAAATACATATATACGTACCCGCTTAATGATATTGTTACAGCTCTGTGTCTTCAACTGCGAAACGGAAAAGAAGTGAAACAAGCAATTCGAGTAAAATTCAACAAATAATTTGAATCGAAATCAAAATAATCCTAACCACCTTTCCAAAAGTATTGAATGTTCCGAATTAATTTCAATCGTCTTGAATGTATTGGAATGAGTCCGCTATAATTCCAAAATGTAGTGGACGTTATTGAGTGCTTTGTAATCCCAATGAAATAAATAACTGTTCTCAAAATATATCTGAATATAACTATTAATGATTTCAAAGACTGGTAATAAAACAAGAATTTTAAATTTATTTACCGACCGTTATAAGTAACATTATATTTACGGACAGTCACTTGATCTATGATGAAACAGAATGTTCTGGACAAATTTAAAAACTCATAAACAAGGTCTGGTCTAGAACATTAATTTTATTTTAATAAACATCTTATTTACCTCGCAGAACCATTACAAAAATCAGGTAGGCATATCCTTCAAACATGATAAAATTTAAGTACACAATATAAATCATACGTACGTACGTACTTATATGCATGCATACATACATACATACATACATACATACATACATACATACATACATACATACATACATACATACATACATACATACATACATACATACATACATACATACATACATAATTTATTGTGACCGTCAAGGTTGTATTTAATATCGGTTTTTTGTTATTGAGACCACGTTAATTATTAAACACCTGACTGGAACGTGTTCTGTATGCATCTTTAAACGCCTCATTGATATTAAATCTTTCTTTTGTGACAAACTTTTTTATCAGCGTTAAAATTGTGATCAAAAGAATCCTCAGAGTCACATATATCCAGAAAGCACATTTTCAAATATATCATTTTCATGTGCTACCGATAAGTCATAGATAATGCAGGTGTTGCTTTACTAACTAGAGTGAACTTGATAAACTGTTCCATTGAAATCCCTATTGAATGATCACAGACAAGAATAACACAAATTATTTATACTGCCTGCTAAACGACATAGTTTGATGCACAGAAGATAATTAAATTTAATTCTGGAAGGATATAATATTATAACAACACTGATAATTAAATCAATTCGAAGCCGTTAAAATATAATTAATCTTTAATGATAATTAGGCAGTACGTTTAAACAAAGAAACACTTTCTCTAGAGTGTTGATTGAATCTTGCAATGTAACTTCCACTTGATAAGTTGTCTAATATCATAGTACAGGCGAGGCATTTTAAATGATCTAATTTAAAGTCCATTCGCTGATATATCAGTCATTTTAAATGATCTAATTTAGAGTCCGTTTGCTGATATATCAGTCATTTTAAATGATCTTATTTAGAGTCCGTTTTGAGGCACATTCGCTGATATATCAGTCATTTTAAATGATCTAATTTAGAGTCCATTCGCTGATATATCAGTCATTTTAAATGATCTTATTTAGAGTCCGTTTTGAGACACATTCACTGATATATCAGTCATTTTAAAGGATCTAATTCAGAGTCCGTTTTGAGGCACATTCGCTGATATATCAGTCATTTTAAACCATCTCATTTAGAGTCCGTTTTGAGACACATTCGCTGATATATCAGTCATTTTAAATGATCTAATTTAGAGTCCATTCGCTGATATATCAGTGATTTTGAATGATCTAATTTAGAGTCCGGTTTGAGGCACATTCGCTGATATATCAGTCATTTTAAACCATCTCATTTAGAGTCCGTTTTGGGACACATTCGCTGATATATCAGTCATTTTAAATGATCTAATTGAGAGTCCATTCGCTGATATATCAGTCATTTTAAATGATCTCATTTAAAGTCCGTTTTGGGACACATTCGCTGATATATCAGTCATTTTAAATGATCTAATTTAGAGTCCATTTTGATATATCAGTCTAATACAACTGGTGTTGAGTACTATAGTCGACTACTCTTTATCCGTAGGAACAAGTGATTTATATAAAACTGCTTGCATTTTGATGAATAATGTTTTGATTTTTGTTAAATCCATGAATCAACTAAATGATGTCTACCAGCGATTGATCTATGTAAAAATGAAACAAAAATGTATGTTAGAATAAAAAAATAAGGAGGTAATCCGTTGTAAATTCGACACCTCTGGTAGCCTGGTGGCAAGAGAGTTTTCCTCGGATATGGGTGGTCGCGGGTTCGAAACCCAGATGATTCATACCATGGACTTATAACAAAAATGGTACTGACTGCTGCCTCGGTTGGCGCTCAGCATTAAGAGGTTAGTGTTAGGACTGGTCGGGTTAGGGTTAGGGTTGAATTACAATCTCTCTCTCTCTCTCTCTCTCTCTCTCTCTCTCTCTCTCTCTCTCTCTCTCTCTCGGCCTGGTGATAACGTTGTACATGATGTTACATATATGCTGCATGAAGCCCCAGTGCTAGACATCGCTATAAACTGCCACACTGCAAACATCGAAGCTACATGACTGTTAAACATTGTTAAAGCTACGTTAAAAATCCAAATCACAAATGGACATTCACACAACACACACACACCAGTAATTCTTTTTTGTATATTAGTGACTGGCCGTTGACTCTTTATATGCTTTATGTTTACAAAATTATGTAAAGTAATACAAATAAATGTAGCAACCAAAAGAACTGATTAACTTATTTTAAAATTGGACTATAATGATTATATTAATTTAATAAAGCATCCAGCTTGTCACGGGTTTGTTTAAACAACTTAAGTTTATTAATAAAATAATTATTGATTACACTTCCTTATCAATCATGACTAATTAACGTTATATGAGTACGCTTGCGTAGACAATGCGTTAACAAACGCTCAGAAAGTCCAAGACATACTATCAGCATGGAGATTTATATATGACACTTCATTCCATCAATGCTTATTGAAGAAAAATATAGAATCTCATCCAAACAATGTTCTACAACAGCACTTTGTGTGAAAATGTGCCTTGCAATTAATTGGTATAAAATCAGGTGAAGCACGGGACCATAAAACAAATTATCAAATAATTATTTTACAGGTGTGATAGAATGATCCTTTCATTTGTTCGAATCTCCCAGAAAAAAAGAATTTGATTGATGATTTATTCGGGTATTTCCTCTGATAATTCGATGTATAACTAATCACATCATGTCAAAGATATCGCAGTCAATGCACAAGCTCCACCAATTGGGCCTCCTGGCCAAAGTTGAACCGTAGGCTCGCAACAAATCTGTTGCTTTATTCCACGATGTTGACACAATAACCAAACTTCCCTCTAATGTAGACCACACTCCTGCAAAGACAAGGCTTGTCATATTAATAAAAATGGTTGCTATTGTAAATGGAGTGGACGGCGATATGGCTGACCTAGTATTGGCTTGCAATTTTCAGTGATTGGCAGTCAACCGCCACAGATTAATGATCAAGGCTAGCTATAGTTATCATACGTCATTAGTAGAAAGAAAATAATCATATCAGAGAGAGAGAGAGAGAGAGAGAGAGAGAGAGAGAGAGAGAGAGAGAGAGAGAGAGAGATTGTAATTCAAAATCATCGTCCAATTAATGTATGACACCACGTGTACGATAAGATGTAAGTTCTTGAAGGTTTTGCTTTTGCTTTTTGAGGCATTCTTCTTCAGTGAAATCTTATTCAGAAAATGGTTCAAATCGCGAAATGAACAAAGAAGATTTGACTTTTACTAAAACTTAAAAAATTTATTGAAAATACTAATGAAAATCTTCAAAATATAATGAACAATTGTTTGCAAATTCTTCAACTCTAAAAGTATAGGCAAAACAGATTTCTAAGAGATTCGTTAACTCCATTGGTCAGTAGCTTACTGCTTGAGTCATTGATTCCAATACATAGGGTTTATTTTTGCTCCGTTGTAGTCCTCAGATACTGTATGTTCATGTCCACAATGACACGATTGAAGGTAAAGATGATTGATGTAGAATTTAAATTTTAAAAAATAACTTATTTATAGTTAAATAATTAACCGACTAATAGTTAGTTAATACCTGCACGAAAATACCAAGTTGTAGAAGAAGTTTGTACTTCGTCCTTATCAAAAGATGGTCAACATGGAACATTTCATAAAAACTTAAACTTTAAGTGCTGTACCCTTTTCGATTTTCTAAATCGGCATCTACTAAGTTTGGGAGTAGTATAGTAGTATTAGTTTAATTATTTTATGGGAATTTTCAAAATGTCATCTCACGACAATATGTTCCTCTTGTCAGCAAAACGACTATCATTCTCATACGAAACCAGTGTAACCATTCCAGTATAATTTTATTTTCAAATTGCATGTTCAAAAACATCTATGCGACCTCTAAGGTATTAATATATGACATCTTTTGACTAAAATATTTTTTATGATTCTCCAGCGTATTTACGGCCACAAAATGTGCAAACGAGCCACATAAATATAGTATATCATAATATATTTTCATCTTTTCGGAGAGATCAAGTAGTTTAGATTGCCAAATTTAACGCTGTCATTTTTAATTTACAGACTTGTTCTGAGCATATTTTACTATGATATCTACAGAACTATTGCGTGACAGTTTTTAAACGTAGGTAATACAATAATTACGTTAGAAGAAATGGGGAACTCAAAAGAGATGATTTCCATATTATCGTACGACTTCAAGATCGTAATTTAGAATTTGATGTATGCAAAATCTGGTGATTCTGGAGCAAAATTTTGTGTAATACTGCCTAATGCACCTGTAATATACCGTATTTTTGCAAACTCACTTAACGCACCTGTAACATACAGTATGTGCTAGACTCATTGAATACACCTGTAAGATACATTTTGTGTCACGCTCACTGAATACACATGTAAGATACAGTTTGAGTCACACTCACCGAATGCACCTGTACGATATAGTTTTTGTCATATTCAGCAAATACACCTGTAAGATACAGTCTGTGTCACATTCACCGAATACACCCGTAAGATACAATTTGTGTCAGACTCAACGAATACACCTGTAAGATACAGTTTGTGTTAGAGTCACAGAATGCACCTATAAGATACAGTTTATGTCACACTCACCGAATCCACCTGTAATTTACAGTTTGTGTCACACGCACAGAATACACCTGTAAGATACAGTTTATGTTAGACTCACATAATATAGCTGTAAGATACAGTTTGTGTCACACTCGCCAAATGCACCTGTACGATACAGTTTCTGTCACTTTAAGAGAATACTTCTGTGAAGATACAGTCTGTGTCACACTCAATGAATATACATATAAGACACAGTTTGTGTTAGACTCAACGAATACACCTGTAAGATACAGTTTGCATAACACTCACCAAATATACATGAAAAATACAGTTTTGTTTCACTCACAAAATACACCTTTAAGATACAGACGGCCACACTCAGCAAATGCACCTTTAAGTTAGAGTCACCGAATGCACATATAAGATACAGTTTGTGTCACACTGACCGAAAACATCTGTAATATACAGTTTCGGTCACACGCGCAGAATACACCTGTGCGATACAGTTTGTGTTAGATTCACATAATACAGCTGTAAGACAGAGTTTGTGTTATTCTCACAGAATACACATATAACATGCAATATATTGCAAACTCACTTTGATTATTAAGTTTCAAAGAGAAATTAAGATTATATATTTACATGTGAGGTCTGACAAATAGATCGGGTGTTCGAAGGTGCTGGGCATATCGAATACAGATACGCCATCTAGTGAGTATCAATTTATTACATGAGTTATGTATACTGAGTAATTTGACATGCGTATAAAAAGCATGCGAATGTTACCGTGCTAAATTATTACATTATTACATTTTAGAATACGATCTTTTTAAAGGCTGATGCCAATGAAATACAAACAATATGGCGTTCTTCTTCGTGAGGGAATTGACGTCGTGTGCAATCAACATTCATCCAATTCATTGCTAAATATACTTCAAAATTGTCACTATTTTAGTCCAAGCAGTGTTTAAATCTATGTAATCTAAATCGATACCAATCATGCAATGTTGAACTCAAACATGAGTAAAATATAATTTCTGGAATAGAATATCCCCATCTGCAAGTTCCACTAAAAAATAACGGACTGATGGCTAAAGTTAGATAGGTGAGGATTGGTCTATGATATGTTGTTGATGTTTGAAAACACGTACTTCAAAATGTACGTTATATCGGATGTCGTTAGCTTTCATCGTACAGTTTTGGGTAGGCTACTGAGTTTTGACAAAGGCCAGTCAAAACAGTATGATGAAACAAATAACTAAGTTTGTTAGGAAAACTATATTTGTTAATGAATGTACAATTATTCTGGAGGTGAATATATAGATATCAGACCTTATGCTGACCTCCGTTTCGTGTTGGTGAATATGAAGGAACTGTTGGTTCAGAATACTTCATATTGACCTAAACAAAGTATAAACCGTATGTTACATGGTTTAAAGTAAAAGGTTGAAATTAAAACTGTTTCTGAACTGCGAATATGCCATGTGATGTGCACAACGTCATTACAATATGCCATAACGTCACAAAAATTCAATAACAACGTGTCATACAATGGAGAACAATACACTCATCTCACAAGAATCATGTAACAAATGTGTCTTCTTTCCGATACCATAATTGCATGACACAACCTAAAAGATATATTTATTCAATGGGTTACATATATGATTCACTTTTATGATCTTGTCAAGACTTTGTAGAATTTCAATTGTAATATTCACTTTAGCAATAGTACGTTCTCCAAAAGCCCCAAAAAGAAGCGGAACGTTTTTTTTTAAAATACTAAAACAAGTTTTCTTTACTGCTAGATAGATAAAGATAGATAAAGGTATGCCTCAGAAACGCTTAAAATGCACGAACTTCGGGAGACTTCTACCACCAGATCCTGACCAACTATTTCTTACACCTTCACCCACTCTGCAATCTTTCTTGATCAGCAGCTAACAAATATTGTTTCTCAACCGT
>JARLTB010000142.1:1595000-1625000 GCA_030141615.1 Unio pictorum | reverse complement strand
GAAAATGGATTTGTATGAGATCAAATGATTTTTTTGAACATTGCTAGTTAAATATTTATATAAATGGCGTAATGTACCTCATGAACTTAATAAGATATCTCATAAACTAAATAATTAAACATTACTGTAATTCAACAGGGACATTATTAATATGGTATACCTGAATGAATAATACAGATATGCATCTTTATAATTGTCATAGATTTTAAAAGAATTTACAAGGTTTTGCATTGTTTTAGTGGGATGTTTTTGGTTTATGTCTGTCTGTTTGACTGTGTGTGTGCCTGTGAGTGTAGGTTTAATATATATATATATATCGTCCTTAACCATAGCCTATACAAAACAAATGAGAGAGAGAGAGAGAGAGAGAGAGAGTCAGTCTTTTCCCGGGTTATACGAGTTGACATCCGGATCTGGTGTTCTGTAGCTTAGTGCAAATCTGAATGTCTGCTTAGCGGTGCCAGGCACCATGACATCATGCCTGTTTTGGTTTGGAAATATGACGATGATCAGCACATTTTTGGGTCTATGGTGCTTGGTTATTTGTTCCATCCTCACCGAGCGCGCTGCAAAAACTTCGCTATAGTTTATGTTTTATTCCGTAAAGTTGCATGCCGCATTGAGGAGTTATTTCAACTCACTCTTCCTTTACTTTATTATGCTACGATCTGTCGCTGTGTCACACGAGTGCTTGTTAAAACATGGTTGAAGGCGACAGTTTTAAAGTTCAAGAACTTGCCAATCGTTAAGAAAACTATGCCCAAAAGATTGTGTCATTTATACACACAATCCCGGCGAGTTGTAGTGTGTGCTATTACAGATCTAGTGTTATCAAACGTCCCGAATATAAGTAAGACACGGCAAACTATTAAGTGTGCGATGCGTGTACGCAGGGGGGGGGGGGGCTTACGACGACTCAGCATCAATTAATCTTTCATATGACGCTCCTTATAGAGGGATAATAATACTGACATATCCAAAATTCCAAGACCCACAAGATTTCACCTGAAGAAACTCTACGAGAATAAGCTCCCTACTGATTAGGCTGGCCAGAGCAACGCTCTCTGCAACAGGTACAATTGGGCTGTATGAGTAGTTGGTTTATTTTGTCAGTAATCATTGCTGACAACATTGCAAATCCCCTTGATATCTCAGATTCAAGCTGTGGTCTAATTTCTGAAACTGGAAGTTTTAACAGTCGGAGACTGTCCGTGAAAGCTTCAAAGCCCAATGAAACCCGCTCAACACAATTGAAGACCACATACCTAAGGCGCTACGCGATGACGCTATCTCCGAAGATGAGTTCAAAATTATCCTAAATAAAGTCGACTCTTACACTTCCATTTACAAAAAACAGACTGTGTCACACATTAGATAAATTTCGGTTATAATACAAATAAGGATAATATTTCGTTGAACAGCTGATGTCCACGAGGAGATCATGAAAATCTCGCGGAGAATTCATCATTCCGCGTTATAAAAACAACACAACACAATAATAAGACCATTCCAACTGAGCATGCCCGAACGTCTGGTGAACAAAATGCCAGCGGAAACTGCATTAACGACTAACAAAGTGTCGTGTTGTGTAAAGAGAAATATCCGGCCTTTTGTTTGCTTTTTGTGCATTCTCTCTTTAAAGAGAGTGTAAGCTTACTCACGTACTGTTGATGTACTAGTCCGATAAGGCCTGCAAATCCGCAGTGGAGAGTTGACGCTATACTCAGGGAAATTCAAGGCAGAAAGGTATAAAAAAGAAAGCACGTTTTAATGACACGGTTACAACATTTCTAAGTAAATAAAGAAAAAAATATTCAAAGTCAATATTTTATGCGGTACATATATCATGTACAAAATATAACATGGTTCCGCATTTGATAGATAATTACATATAGTAGAATCATTGATCATGATCATTGGGAACCTTACAATATGGCAATGGAATGCACGAGGTTTGTCGGGAAAAATCAATTAATTAAAACTAAAAATAATTAACACTCAGCACAAACCTGACATCATCTGCATTCAAGAAACTAAACTTTCTGTAAACTCCAAATCATTGCCACTAATTCAAGGCTACTCCCCAGGCTATTTCAAACATAGAAGAGAAGGCCAGGGTGGTGGATTGGCCATATATGTAAATAATAACATTCCTAATGCAATAGTAATCCCCATAACACCAATAGCAAATAGCAATACAACAACAGAAATGCAATCCCTATTAATACATACAGGGAAAAGCGAATTGCAAATATTCAATATCTATTTCTCATGGGGAGATAATAAAGCAAACACCATCACAGCACTTAGGGAAATAATTAAATATAAAAGAATCGAACAAGCAATCATTTGCGGAGATTTAAATGCTCATGGCGTGCAGTGGAGGGGGTGGTGGTGGAGAGGTGACGGACAGTAGTGGTGGGTGGTTAACGGAATGGATCAGCGAAACCAACCTCACCATACTTAATGATGGTGCCAGAACCCGACTCAATCCGGTTCACGGCATCATGACCGCCATCGACCTTACCTTGTGCACGCCTAAATTGACACAGGTGGCAGACTGGAGAGTTCCTAGCCTTGGAATAACATAGCACCAATAGTCAATATAGCAGAAAATACGATTACATATGATAAAGAACCTCGGAGTAATATAAAACCTGTAGTAAATATCTCCCTTTCAACTAAAGGAAACAAGGAAAACAAAGAAAACTATCTTAAAACATTAGCTTTAGAAGAAATTAACAACAAATATCAAAATCACCTCAAAATATAAACAGATGGATCCAAAATAATAAATACTTGCAAAACAGCTGCAGCAATGGTAATACCTGAGCTGAATATACAAATGGGGTGGCGTCTACCTGACTACTGCTCCATATACACAGCTGAATTCTGGGCCATCTTAGAAGCACTAAAATGGATTGAAAAAAAAACAAAAAAAAACAAGACAGTTATAATAAGTGATTCGTTTAGTGTCATAACCTCAATCCAAAATAACACCACTAAATCAAGAGAGAATTTCCTAAACCAAACCAAGCAATAATGAAACAAATAAATAGAAACAAATTAAGCATAGAATACATGAGGATTCCATCCCACATCAATATCCAAGGAAATGACTTAGCAGACCAGATAGCTAAAGAAAAACTCAATGAACCAAATTACATGCCACTCAAATATAGTCAACATGAACTATACAGCCTAATCAACACATTAATTAACAATAAATGGCCCACAGATTGGAATCAAAATCGCAAAGGGAGAAAATTATATAATATCATCAATGAAGTAAATAAAAACAGAAAACCACCTAGGTACACAGGCTATGAACAAACAATAATCAATCGAATTCTCTTAGGAAAAACTAAACTGGCAAACAGCTTTGGTAAATACATAGGACCCTCTCCACATAACATAAATTGCTATAATTGTAGCACCCCAGAAGATTTACACCATATCTTAAATGATTGCAGAATAATCAAGAAGGAAAGGAACAAATTCAGATCCGAACAACAAATCATGGCTGCCCCATATACATACCCAGAAATAATTCAATTAACAAATATCAACCCCCAAACAACATTCAAAAATATAATTGAATTTTTAAAAACAACAGGGCTACTAGAGAAAATTTAGAAAATAGCAAAGTAAAGAATATAATAGCGAGAATAAAAGAAAAAATCTAAGGAAGAAATCTAGTACTAGCTCAAACCAAAAGTAATCATCAAAAATAATAGCCTCTTTAAGGGATGGAAGAACTACCAGGAATGAGCAGGTAGATCTCAACCATCCTTGGAACCCACATACACTACGGTGGGCACGAGATGATCAAGGGTCCTATACTGAGCAACCAAAACGGAAAATTAAAGATGCGAGTAACCATAAAAATTACATAAAAACTAGTACTAGAGTATTCCCGGGGTAGGCAACCAAAATGAAAGCCTCTTTAAGGAATGGAAGCACCACCAGAAAAAAGCAGGTAGATCTTAACCGTCCTTGGAACCCACATACACTACGGTTGGCATGAAATCACCAAGGCTCATACACTGAGCAACCAAACCGAAAAATAAAGACGCGAGTAACACTATAAACAAACTAGGAAGCCTGGAAAAATTACTCAAAGCTTTTTGAGTAATCCAATCACTCTGGAAATAATAACAAATCAACAAAGTAGATGAAAGATAAAGTAATAGGGATACACAAACCACAGCGAATAGATAATGAAGACAATTAGGGAATAAAAAACACCATGTAAAAGGCAAAAAAATAATTGTTTTTAAAAACAGCGTATAAAATAAGTAAGGAACCTACCCTCACTACTATTACTTTCTCTAACTTTCCTCTCAATACAGCCTCATTGACTGTAAATAATAATTACCAAATACCTATCAAGTTCTAAAGTCAGAAAGCCAAAAATTAAATATAATTAGATAGTCTGATATCATAAAATTCTGTCCCGATATTATGGTCCCAATTTAGACAGTATGAGGTATTCTAAAAGCCCAAAGAACACCAGACCCCGCAGAAAAAGGCTGCAATTAAATTTTATCTAACTATAGGTATATGGCGCTTGTATTTTTTAACTCTTTGATGCGTCACACGCAGTGACATCAGTTTCTAAAAATAGCTTTTCGGACAAGGCGAACCAGCGTAATGACTACCAGTAATACTTTCCGTATTGTTGTTCTTAATGAAAACGATGTACAGGCGCTTAATTTATTCATCCGAATATAGATGAGCATTCTAATATTCAGTTACAGCGATGGTTAGAATGTCGAGGCCTGGCCAAGAACGGCAAAAGAAGCATACTGCTTAAAAGGTGAGTAAAAACAAATAATATACAGGTCGGAACCTAGTGTACTTTTTGTTTTGCTGACTACGATTTTTATAGTTTCTTGTGTCGTGCCTTTTGTATCTTGTATTTTTAATACTCTTTTGTATGCAAAGTCTTGTAAATAACAGAAATGTCGATTTTCTACTGTATGCGATATTTTATATATATACATTAATCATCCAAACCAGAAGTGACTTTGACATGTGTTTGATTTATAACTGTACATTCTTGTATGGTTATGTACCGTTTGAAACAACAAGGCACCCCATTACACCCACCAATACGGTAAGATTCAAAGTTACGACTGCAGTTTATTATTGTTGTTATTATTGTTCCAGTGCTTATTTTATCCTTTCAGTATTAATCTCAAATGATCCCAGTAATGTTGTCATAATTGAATGGAAATATAATAAACGTTGCTGTTATGTTTTTTTCCTATTGTTATTCCTCAACTCATTATTATTATTATCGGAAATAATCCCGGTAATTTTGTCATAATTTATCTAAATATAAGTAATGAAAGTTGCTGTTATCTGGTGGTGTTTTTTCCTATTGTTATTCCTCTACTCATTATTATTATTGGAAATAATCCCGGTAATTTTGACATAATTGCATGGGTATGTAAGTAATTAAAGTTACTGTTATATGTTACTAATTGTTTTTGCTATTGTTATTCTTCTAATTATTAATTGTATTATTGTTCTTCACAGACTCCAAGACTATCAAGGCAGGGAAAGACAGGGATATCAGTTTCATCACCAATGCATATGTCCTGAATACTTCGAGATAAAAATTCCAAGGGAACTGCCCAGAATTAAATTACGGTATCTCAATGAAATGTTGTTATATGCGATTCATGTTTTAAACATGTAAAGAAAGAGGAATGTACATGTAAGATAGTTACTATTTATATTTTGCTTTGTGTATCAATTTAAACTCAGCTTAGTGAATGTTTCGTAATGCATATAGATATAAAAGGTTTTAATTAATTAATGATATATTGACTTAATACATGGACACTTTGTACTAGAAATATTGGAAAGTTAAGATAATTACACAAATTTTACGACTTCATTGATTTGATTTAATTATATAGGTGGGTCACACATTACTGGTATTTTCCTGTCCATTAGTAATAACTGGACCAGATTTGAATTAAGCACGGAATCACGATGTTGCGGGCTGTACGACATCCTTGGACGTAATGGTAACTCTCTTTTATTGCCACAACTCGGATAGCCCCAAATGGCGGAGATGTGAAACTAATTTCCACTACCTACACTTGTACCATTGCACACCATTAACACACATACTTGGCTGTTAGGGTTGAGGGTGTGTTGGGTCTATTCCCACTCACCCAGGGTCCTTCATTCAGGTCGATGGTTACTTAATAGCAACCCCGACCTGACGACCCAATTAAATAGTACTCCTTGAGTACATAAATGCCTGGGGGAAGCGGCACCATTCCTCAACTCCAGGAGAAATTAAATATCCAGCTTTGCTGGAAGCTTAAAACAGTGCTGCATGCCCCTAGTGGGCGATAGAGCACTATAATTCAAATTCATCATCATCATCATAATTATTGATACATACAGTGAGTGCATTACTATGTAAATTAAGGTAAACGCGCAAGTTTGGATTTATCAATAGATGCTAAACGGAAATGACGTTAAAACGATTTTTATGAAAATCAAACTTGATTATCGTTATGTTTCAATATGTGACGAACATGTTAACACGTGTAATATATATATATATATATATATATATATATATATATATATATATATATATATATATATATATATATATAATTGCAAGGTTATTGTCAGTTGGGTGAATGAGCAAAATTTTATTGACGTCAATCCAGTTTTGAGATGGCCTTATTGTGTTTGGCCAACTAACAACATTATGTTTTTCCACACACGTTACAATATTAAAAAAACGTTTTGAGCCGTCATCAAGGGAGGATTGACCGGCCCAACAAGCAATGTTTCATTTTCTTCACACCTTGCATAATATTTGTTTTGACTAAGCCCTTGACCTGCTGACCAACCAGAGGGTCAGAAACCCGGTCCATTCGAAACATGCGCCACTGGCTTGCCGCAGATCTGAATAAACCTCACAAAGTTGACCACTCTGCGACTGATTTCAAAACTTTTGAGTGACGCGCATATACAGTTAATGGTGTTCTATATAAATATACCCCTTTGAATTTGGTTCCTTCTCCCCACCCCGCGATATACTTCGGGCAGCCGTCCATGCTCGAGAGAGACCATGAAACGAATAATATGACAGTGTAAGACCTTTAAAATATATTAGAAACTAGACACCAAGCGTATGTGTTTATTACAAGTCAATAAACAAGAGGACAGTATCACTTGAATATATTCATCGTCCTTGTGTTTTTTCTTTACCATTATGGATGTCGCTACTTCGCTGAAATGAAAAGGAAAGGATAAAACGTTCAATGGAACAAAATTGATGTGCGATGTGTGGGTGGAGAGCTATAGACAAACAGATTGGGATCGTCAAGGCAGAGTTTCGCAACATGTTCTAACTCAGTAAACAAAATAAACAAAAGTTTAACGAGAGTATAATATTTTCTGTTTTTATAGATAAAATCTTCGAGTACTACCTGCCGTTCATGGCAATATCTGCATGTGTTATTTTTAGTATAAAAAATAAATTAAGTTGCTGTCCATATCCGAAAAAATATTTTTCTTGTTGCAAGATCAATTTGATGCTAAGTTGCATCATTTCTACTTACCAGGATAAACTGAAATGAGACCATTCCAATTTGATACTATGTTGCATCATATCTACTAACCAGGATAAACTGACAAGAGACCATTCGGTCGAAAGACCACTTTACTCTTTACGTGTTGATATAAGTTTACTATGCTACTTTTTAAGGCACAAGAACTTCAATATTCTTGATGTAGTAAAATAAACCAAATGCTGGATGGCCAATTAGTTTGCATAGCTCAAATGGCGTATTTACCATAATTTTAATATTTCAAGCACAAAGGTATTCAATAAATTTTACATCTAATGAAATGCAAGTTCTATTCGTTTAGTGGTTATCGAATAATATATTCATATCAACTCTAGAAGCACTTCCGGGTGGTTATTCTGTCTCATTTAACGTCCTATACATGTCATACATTCTGATCTGTACTTACGTTTGCCTTGTATTGCGAACTCTATGGGGTAGTGGTCGCTAATAAGTTTTGCCTGTAATAAACGACAAAGCATTGAATTTCCACCTTTCGACAACATAAACTAAATGCCAAGCTAACACACATTCTAAAACAGAGCCATAAATGGTACAGTAATTGATAAAATCTTCAACGCTTCTAATTAGATTCAACTTTCTCACGGCAAAAATATGTTGCTGCCAGTTTCTTTGCACAGCGAGCCACAAGTTTAAATTAGAAAGTTTCAGATAACTGATAAGCAAAAAAAAGCATCTGGCGGGTCTTGAATGCACTAAGAAGAAAATTACTTTCAACTAGCGTACCTGATCTTTTGGAATGTGCCATTCCTCGTCAAATCTGAAGACATGGACGCTACCTGGTGTTACGGAGTGTTGAAGCTGAGTACCGCCAAGGACAATCCTAAAAAACAAATTATGTACTAATTAAATATTACGGTTGAAAAAGTCATGTTGCATACCGTTTACTCGCGAAAAGTTGTGTATGAAGAACAATACATACAGGAAAAAATATATCTAAAAGTTTTGTCTTTCAACTGACCTGTCATAAGTGCAATGTGTTTCATTCCCTATAGTCGTGTCCAAGCCGTCTCCAATTAGCCACACGAAGCGGGAATCTTGACGTAGAGGATTCAAGCGACTTGCCGTGTGGGATACATAATTGCAGTCCATGTTAAAATCCCCCATTATGATAACATTCTGAAATAACATGCTCAATTTTATTTTCTGGATGTGATTCTTATATGTTAACATTTACTACCTATTTTCGTGATATATAAATGGACGTGAATTTGTTTCGGATTATACGGATTTTAAATCCAGAAGGCAAAAGGAAAGTATTACATTCAGAAACGATACAAATAGAATGCACGGAATTCAGCTGAATCGATGAAACATAGGTCATCATGCATACCAACTAGCAAATGACATTTTATAAAACTTACAACACATTTCTTTTAAAACTGTTTTTTTTTTAAACAAAAATAGAATTCTTAGATTGATGGTGAAATTTAATATAAATATGATTAAAAATAACGACAATAATATAAATTGAATTTAAAAAGAGAAACACGGGTTTCCATTCTTTCCAGCTTCCTAAACGGACTGTGAATTTAACTTAATGGCGTATACTAGAGTATAGTACAATACATAGCAATGTAATCATCAGCTAAGGGGATGAAAACTTACTAAGAAACGAAACTAGATATGATAACAGATGTAGATCAATGCAAATGAAAAAATCAGGTTAATTCACAACATTTCTCGAATGTATAAATATCTCTCTACCTTATTAAGGGTTATGATACGAAGATAATTAAATTTGCATAAATCGAAATTCATTTTTAAGCTATACTCACCAAAAATATTTGCATGATATCTGCATATACGACTTTATTTCTATAGCTATAGACTTGACAAATGAAACGTAGCTAAAAATGTAAAATTATAGTGTTCTCAATAATTATAAATTCTATCAATTTAAATATACTGGATCTTTTTGGAAATATTTCCTTCTATTCGGGTTTTAAATGTCTATACAATAAGCGTCCAAAGGCAAGACTGATATTCCACTTTAAGGAGAATGCAAATAGAAAAAGTCAATCATGAAATTATGTAAATTTATTTAGATATTTTCAAGTAAAACTATCGCTTTTGAGCTTGACCTGTCTTTGTTGTCTGGGATTTTCTAAGGAACCACCAGACGTTATAACAATTCCAACATATGCAAGATTCTCTACAATCTCTAGTTTTTCATTACATAAGGGAATCACATTTCAAGGCGAAGTCCCACCCTTTCTGAGAATCATGAGCACTTTTAATTACAGCATGAAATAAATTCCAGAATTTGGTTAAAAGTATATCGCTATTATAGTTAGGAAATTCATTAATGATAACAAAATCTGGACCAGAACTGCGGCCAAATTTATTTCATGTAAAACCTTTTCTAACTCTGGAAAGGAAGTATCTTTATTTACTGTATGACACCAAATTATTCTTTAAATATATCTATTTCATATGCAGAACAGCTTTACCTAATTAGGAAAATTTATCCATAACATTATTTACAATTGCAAGGCATTATTCCAGAGTATACATCATAATATTATATGGATTCGCAGTACCTTGTAAAAGCTCCCAACACAACTTTGCATCCAAAATATTTAGCTTTGTTCGATTTTGATATTTTCAGTTAATCATATTCAGGACTGTATTTCATAAAAGCTTTATATAGTCTGATCATGCTGCGTCCTTTTCGTTATTTTTAGAACTCCATCAAGATTCAATATACCGACTAAAATTAATCGTTTTTAATTATATACATGACTAAAATTAAACGTTTTTAATTATATACATGACTAAAATTAATCGCTTTTAATTATATACATGACTACAATTAATGGTTTTTAATTATATACATGGCTAAAATTAATCGTTTTTAATTATATACATAGATAAAATTAATCGTTTTTAATTATTTACATGACTAAACCAGTGATTATATATTACTTCACCTTATTGTTCTTGAATTCTATCATGCCATTTGATTTAAAATCTCTTAAAGAATTACTAACAATGTGCACAAATATAATGTAATGTCGAGAACCAACTTTGAATAGTGTCAGCATTTACATTCTCTAGTAAGTTTACGTTAACCATTTGTATTAGAATCGTCTATTAATTTTGGTTTGTAATCATTCTTGGACTCATTTTACGCAAACCCGTTTGTCTGCAAAAGTCAAGAAATCGAATGTCAAGATTGGATGTACAGTAAGATCAAGATTGGATGTACAGTAATATCAAGATTGGATGTACAGTAATATCAAGATTGGATTACAGTAATATCAAGATTGGATTACAGTAATATCAAGACTGGATTACAGTAATATCAAGACTGGATCACAGTAATATCAAGATTGGATTACAGTAATATCAAGACTGGATTACAGTAATATCAAGATTGGATGTACAGTAATATCAAGACTGGATTACAGTAATATCAAGACTGGATTACAGTAATATCAAGACTGGATCACAGTAATATCAAGATTGGATTACAGTAATATCAAGATTGGATGTACAGTAATATCAAGATTGGATTACAGTAATATCAAGATTGGATGTACAGTAATATCAAGATTGGATGTACAGTAATATCAAGATTGGATGTACAGTAATATCAAGACTGGATTACAGTAATATCAAGACTGGATTACAGTAATATCAAGACTGGATCACAGTAATATCAAGATTGGATTACAGTAATATCAAGATTGGATGTACAGTAATATCAAGATTGGATGTACAGTAATATCAAGATTGGATGTACAGTAATATCAAGACTGGATTACAGTAATATCAAGATTGGATTACAGTAATATCAAGATTGGATTACAGTAATATCAAGATTGGATGTACAGTAATATCAAGATTGGATGTACAGTAATATCAAGATTGGATGTACAGTAATATCAAGATTGGATGTACAGTAATATCAAGATTTGGATGCACAGTAATATCAAGATTGGATGTACAGTAATATCAAGATTGGATGTACAGTAATATCAAGATTGGATGTACAGTAATATCAAGATTTGGATGCACAGTAATATCAAGATTGGATGTACAGTAATATCAAGATTGGATGTACAGTAATATCAAGATTGGATGTACAGTAATATCAAGATTTGGATGCACAGTAATATCAAGATTGGATGTACAGTAATATCAAGATTGGATTACAGTAATATCAAGACTGGATTACAGTAATATCAAGACTGGATCACAGTAATATCAAGATTGGATTACAGTAATATCAAGACTGGATTACAGTAATATCAAGATTGGATGTACAGTAATATCAAGACTGGATTACAGTAATATCAAGACTGGATTACAGTAATATCAAGACTGGATCACAGTAATATCAAGATTGGATTACAGTAATATCAAGATTGGATGTACAGTAATATCAAGATTGGATTACAGTAATATCAAGATTGGATGTACAGTAATATCAAGATTGGATGTACAGTAATATCAAGATTGGATGTACAGTAATATCAAGACTGGATTACAGTAATATCAAGACTGGATTACAGTAATATCAAGACTGGATCACAGTAATATCAAGATTGGATTACAGTAATATCAAGATTGGATGTACAGTAATATCAAGATTGGATGTACAGTAATATCAAGATTGGATGTACAGTAATATCAAGACTGGATTACAGTAATATCAAGATTGGATTACAGTAATATCAAGATTGGATTACAGTAATATCAAGATTGGATGTACAGTAATATCAAGATTGGATGTACAGTAATATCAAGATTGGATGTACAGTAATATCAAGATTGGATGTACAGTAATATCAAGATTTGGATGCACAGTAATATCAAGATTGGATGTACAGTAATATCAAGATTGGATGTACAGTAATATCAAGATTGGATGTACAGTAATATCAAGATTTGGATGCACAGTAATATCAAGATTGGATGTACAGTAATATCAAGATTGGATGTACAGTAATATCAAGATTGGATGTACAGTAATATCAAGATTGGATGTGCAGTAATATCAATATTGGATGTACAGTAATATACAAATTGGATGTACAGTAATATCAAGATTGGATTACGGTAATATTAAGACTGGATGTGCAGTAATATCAATATTGGATGTACAGTAATATAAAAATTGAATGCACAGTAATATCAAGATTGGATGTACAGTAATATCAAGATTGGATGTACAGTAATATCAAGATTGGTTGTACAGTATCATGTGAAACACGTACTTCAATACTATAATCATCAACAATATATTCGTCGGGAGATGCATACTTAATTCTACTTTTATCAACAGCAACCAAATATTAGTGTGTTGGCGTTCGTACTTTATTTTAGCCCATAATATGTTATCTTCATACAGCAAACACAGGTATGTATCGCTCGCAACTATACCATTAATATATATAATTATACCCTCAGAATTTCTTTCACCTTTTTTATCCCCCACCCCCCATTTTTTATGCACATGCGCTTTCTTTTCAGACACGAGATTTTCATCATCATATCTGAAATTGACCTTACGCCAAATGATAGATCACTCCGCCTACCAATCACGTGACATGGCAACCTGTTAACCCTGCGACAAACATTCAGTATTCTATGTTTCCACGGTCCTGTATAAAAATGGCCTGTGTTGATCTTTGGTTATTTCTTTGTAAAGTGCAGGTAGTTATTGTCATAGTTACAGTTGGCTGCAGGTCATATTAGCTGAATCGGATCTAGACTTATGACCATGAGCCACTTTGATTCAACGGATGAACAATGTATTTTGTATTAACGTCATCTCTGGTTCAATAAGACGTCTACGCATGTTTGCTGGTCCTTTTCTCTCTAATGACTTGTGTTCAGTTACCTTTGCTGGTGCATTCATACAAAAAACAGCTTGAATCCAATGCGAATGTATTTTATTTTGAGATCGAGTAGTTTGTGTATTGTTGGTGTCAAAGCCGGAATAAATTTCAACTTATTTCTCAATGGATGTATTGACGATATGTTGCTCTTGGGTCGATTGCCCTGAGTAGTATCGATAACTTGATCATCATAATCAGCAACTTTGTTAAAAAGTGTAATATTGCTGATACTGCTTTTGAGGTGTACTCCTCAATATTTTCTCACCGATCACACGCTCTTTACTCAATGAACTCGCCGAGTTCATTGTTATTGGAAGGGGTGCGTGTGTTTTGTTTTGAAGAGTTCTGCTTATCATCTTAATCTGCATTCGATCGCATTCGAAAGTTATGCTGTTATTCAGTTGTTTCTAAAACATAAACTCTTCTATGTTTTTATTGCTTTGACGTTTTCTGTTTTTATTACGCTTTGTGTAAATATGTTTTGTAACTGGCCAGGAGAGAAATTTCTTTGCTGGCTTCGCTAGTTTGTCGGGAAAGGTTGTACATAAGTGGATGACATATTGAGGGAACTTGTCAGTTGTATCCAACCAATCTGGGAAGTCGTCACTGATGACATGTTATCAAGCAAAGACTATCCAAGTGCCTAGCTATTCAGTCGTCCATGGTTCTTTCCGTCAAACAAGATGATCACAATTGTTATAAATATAATAATGGTTGGACGTTGCCCCAAAACAGCTTGCAATTTTCCAGTGTCCGATGTTAACAATGAACAAATTCTGACTCACAAGGCTAGTAATATGTGGAATTTAGGAATTGGTCAATTGGATTCATCTGGCTCAAATCGGATACAAACTTAGACTTAACTCAAACACTGACATCTTATTGTCAAAGATAAAAATAAACACCAATTAGATGTCACTTCGCTGAGTTTAATTGCAATACGTTTCATAATCTTTGAACCTGCAAACAGATTTCGAGGAAGCTCCAACGTCAAGATACGATAGTGGAAAGTTGAAAAGATGTGTTGTGTAGACGGATTGAAAAGCTTCAAGAGGTAAATAGTAGAAACATAGTTACATACGTCTAGATTCCAATGTTGTTTGATGGCGTCGTACACCTTTGTCAGGTTTCCAATCTCATCCCTGGCGTGAGTTGGAGACGTATGGATACCAGCAATGGCGAAATCGGCCACTACTGCAATATAAACCTCTCATGGCAACGATATTGTTGTGGTAATTTAATCCAGTTTAATAACATTGTATATATTAAGAAATGAGACATTGCTTTTCAAGGCTGATTAGTCAATATTTGAAACAAAACGCTTAGAACCATCAATATGTTTAAACTTAATATTCTGTATTGCAGGTCTGGGGATTCCATGTTAATGTTAGATTGACATGACTTCACTAAAAAGATAACATTCAAGACCACAATAGATAAACCGATATTTGTATCCTAATATTTTTTTCAGACTACTTTTTATAATTTACAGATATGTATTACGCTGACAAAAGGTATATGCATGTATTTTTTCACACCTTCGATTAAGGTAGCAACTGGAGGCAACGTACTTCCAAATGATAATACCCAATACCCAACGTACTTCCAAATGTTAATACTCAATCATCAAGTAAATCATGGTCTGAGTTTAACGGTTAAAGTAGACTAATGACGTACAGTTCTAATTATAAAAAAGATTAGAAAAGTCCGAAGCCGGGTATGGGTGAAGAAAAGAGTATGCATAAGTATGGGATACCATGGCTGCCGGACAATGAAAAGCAAAAGTTAAGTAAAAACAATTTTTCAAAGCTAATTCGCTAAAACGAGAATGAAAAATGTGCTACTTATTAAATTGATTTGTTAGCTGCATCAGTACTGCAAGAAGCATTTTATTGCCCCGGTGCGGAATGGACAGTACATGCTCTACAATCACTCGTAGTTGCCAAAATTGCCATGATTATGGTGTTTCCATAGACTTACTTCAGGGATTATATTAGTAGTTTGTGCATGTGTTGCAGCGCGAGAGTTCGAGGCGCCTGGGGCAGCCTTCTTTAGTGGCACCCCTTCGTTACTACAGTGAAAAAGTTTAATGTAAAATGACAACCTTATTATTCCCTCCCATATCGTTTGTGTAAAGAATTACCACCGTTACTCTATGGTCAAGTGAAATACTGTTAAAATTTCATTTTATTAAATTCCCGACAATGCCTTGCCCATTCAATGGTAACAGGGGGCAACTGCCTCCCCCTCACTCATCCACTTGTGTGCACAATAAGCTACTAAGACTCAGCTCAAGTCGCAAGTGATGACTCCATTATGTCTACATTCTGGATACTGAAGCACTTGTTTTAAATATTTATTGCAGAAATTGTACTTGAGTGAGTCTACGTCCCTATTCCAGCCAAAGGAGCCCGTCCGTCCAATATTTTACCGGTTGGGGAAGGGGGGAGGCAAACATGTAGTTGTCTACTGTTACGTTTCACAGATGTAGGTCAAAACATGTTTGGAGGTGAAATACGTGGAATTGGAACAAGTGTGCTCCCTTGTCCATATGTGCGGGCGCTCAAGATTTCAGCGTGCTTTCTTTAACAGTGAAGGAGCATGAAACAAAAGTATTCACAAATTATGAAATTATGGCATTTTTAAATGACTGGTCCGGCGGTCTGATGGTTAGAGCGTCCGCCTCGGATCTTGGAAGTCGAGGGTTCGAACAACATCTGAGCTATACCAAAGACCTATACAAATGGTATTAACAGCTGTCTGGCGAGGAGCTCAGCTTTCAGTTAGTGCTAGGACTGTCGGCTTGGTAATAGAATAATGTGTCTGGGTGGAACATGATACTAGATGTCTGCGGCACGATGCTAGACATCACTATAAACTGCCACATTGCAGACATCGGGGTGATATCACTGGGAAAAAATGTTAAAGATACGTTAAAATTCTAAATCACACACACACACAAACACACACACACACACACACACATATGCACACACACACACACACACACACACACAATCACACACACATTTTTAAATATGGGAAGTAACTCCAATCACCTGTCTGTGACGATGAAAAGTGGACAACAAATGGCTCCCGTTCAAATATATCTCCTGGATCAGGGTATTGGTAAGAATCGGTCAGATGAACCTTTGACTTCCTAGAAGAAACATTATTCATATGCAGTGAAGACTGTACACTTCATACTGTTTTATTTACCTAATGCCCTTGATAATTAAATCAATTTTTCATCTCGATCTGGCCCTTATTCCCTTCTTTATTGCTACTCGACTCTTTCTCTCCATCTCTCTTATCATTTTTTTGGGAACCTATAAGCATTTATCGAAACAAATATATGAATTACTTTAGGTCATCGTAGATCAAATGATAAGCATTGTTAACCATTAGAAAATTTCCGTACCGAAATGTATCAATTGCTTTTCCAAATATTTTTTTTAAATACAGAAATCTATAAATAGGTGCTGAGAGCAGTCCTTTAATTTCAAAATCGACGTTTTCTTAGTTAACATGTTGTTGGGTGAGGTGGGGGTGTGATATTTAAAGAATGCTGATATCCTATTTGTAATTTAATGACACGTATTCCTACATCCCTGGTTTGTTCGAACAAATATTTTGTTTTGCCTTTTACCTGAACAGAAATCCATATTGTTCCTTGCTATTTGTTCTTCCCAGTCTATTACTAACGACCTTCTCGTATACATCATTCACGTGCTTGCTGCAATTGTACAAAAACAATGGCTGTATCGGTACAGAGCTTCATTGCAAACAAATGGATTCAATTTTACATTACAAATTAGTTTACTTGCAAATGTCTGGAAAGTCTGCACTAGTTTTGAAATGTGTTTCATTTTCTAGCAGTAACAGCAAGCTAAATACGAAGATGCAAGTTGATATTTTGACATTTTAGTCACAACAAATTAATATGGTTGTTTTCCATTAGACATTTTTCAATTTATGGAGTAGTGAGTTTTTTTCTTTTCTTTTTCTCCTTCATTCGATGACCTGGTTGCTGGTCCAAAGGATTTTCAAACAGAAGATGAAATCTTTTGTAGCATAATTAAAAAGCTTCGATTTCAATGAAATAATATGTTTTGGTGTTGTAATTTTCACGTCTATAAAGAAATGGAAGGCAGTACTTATTGTCATATACGCTTCTTTTCGCCTTGATATTTCTGTTGTTTAGACTTTAAATTCTGCTTAGTAATTCCTTTCCACGTACTAATCAAACCAGATCGGATTTAAACTAATGAAAAATATAACAGCAAGCAGCAAAATCACTTTCAACGCCTACAAAAGCCTGTAAAGTTTGCAAATAAAACGCGCATAACTATGGACAAAATGTGATATATTTTTTTTCAAAACGTAACGAATAGCGTTGACAAATTTGGTCAAACATTTTTGTCCAATTGTAATGATATTAGCAATACCTTGGTTAAAAATGTAACCGGGCTCTTTGATTTGCGATCTCACGGTGTTCGTGCCACAATAAAATGTTTGCGTTTCTCGAGAAAAATAGACAACAAAGCAACGTACATTATTACTGGCATCTAAGTTCCCTTCTTATGCAATGGCGTAGCTACGGGGGTGCAGGGGGTGCAAGTTGCACTGGGCACCGTCTTGAGGGAGTGGGGGCGCCGGAAGAAGATGATTGGAGGATTCGGTGTATACTTTTACAAAGCGTGCTTCAGTAGAAACAACTAAGTAAACAACTAAGTCCGTGCCAGGATGTCTGGATGATTAAGATTAACTCTGGTTCAGACTGAATCTGGCGAGAAAAATCAATTTAGCATGATGACTATTTGGATTGGACGGTTGTTGATATAGACTAAGTCACTAGCTGTTGGTAACATTTTTGTTTTGGTTGTTGAAGTTAACATTTATTAGCCTTAAATTGCCTTTCTATGATGACTGTATTATTATGTTGTATTCAGTATTGACTACTGTTTTACTATGTTTCAGTGACACTGGGGGCGTAATATGTATAATTTGTCCCCTGGCGCCAAACACTCTCTGCTACGCCTGGGGGGATGGGGGGTTAAACATATGAACCTTGCACCAGGCGCCGAACACCCTCGCTACGCCACTGTTCTTATGCCTCTCATTTCTAGTATTTTTTCGCTATTGTTCCTTTAACCCATCGATCTTTAAATTTATTGGTGTAGTTCGTGTGGTACGGAATAGTCCAGGATGCGATCGTGAGTCTTATATAATTTTAATAATAACAAAGAGCTACCTCTCTGAATGTCAGATTTGCAACCTGTAGAGTGCGGATTCGAATCTTGGTTTCTTCAAGCCAGGTCGACAGTCGCAGTGTGTCCCAGGGAAAGGTAGTTTCATCTGATTATTGCAGCTAAAGATAACCTTTAAGTTGTCGCTGTGCCTTCAAACATTAATCCATCAATCTATATATCTATATATCAATATAATCTTACCAATCTAACAATATCGAGACGTTACTCACGCTTTGAGCTCTTCATTCATTAGGTGTCTCAAGGTTTCAAAAGCACTGTCCGTAAGGTCTCGTATCTCCTGAACCAGTACTACGTCATAACGTGTTAGAATCTGAACAAGACGAGAAAAGAACATACACGTATCGACATGGTGTATATACGATTACAATGTTTCCTGTAGTGTTTAGAAGGTACTGCATCAAACCCTTATTTCATATATTTAAGTAAGTATATGATCACCGTACTATTATGGTGCTATCTTACTTAATATAACGTTAAAAAAAAACAATAATAATAATAATAATAATAATAATAATAATAATAATAATAATCCATACTCCTATTTGTCATAACATCACAACTTAGACGTATTTATATTTGTCTGCACTCGAATAGACTCCATCAAGAAAAAGTTCATTATTTGAATAAGCGAAATAGGAAAACATGAACGAAAGATGGGAGTTTTTCGTGTGTTTTGTCTCCGTTGTACTTTTTTATCGGACTACTTCCTGCCCCAGTTGTATATATATATATATATATATATATATATATATATATATATATATATATATATATATATATATATATATATATATATATATATATATCAGAACATCGAAATATCTTTCGCAAAAATGACAGCAGTTTTAGTGAATTTAGTTTTTTTTTTTAATTCAAGCATTAAGTGTTCTATAACGCTTACTGATTTTAAAAAAAATTAAATCATGACTGTCATTATCCACTCTTTTTATTTTAATTATATTTTATATTTTCAATATTTCCCAATCCAATTTTCATCGTTCACTCAACTGATATTAAATATTAACAGTAGTGCAAATGAAAACATAAGATAGCAATGTGTTTGGAGGAAATTATAGGACACGGAGAGAGCCGACAGCCTAAAATAAGTGGATTTGTACTCTTGAACGTACCGAAACTGGGAATCAAACCGCGAAGGTTTGAACGAGTTTTTATCCACTGCAATATACAATGCCCCTTACAATTTATCTTTAATGACTTGGATAGAAATTTGTAGATAACCTATCTTCAAATGAACGTGATTAAAATCAAAGTCACCTTATCATGACCGTGTTCTAGAAATCTTCCTTGTACCATTTATTTGTAATAACCTATCAAACTAAGCGTTACATTTCGTGCTGAGATAAGTTATAGTTAGAAACGTATGTACCAATTGCCCTTTTCATTTACATAAATGTAAAAGCTATAATTTGATTGGTGAATTAACAATACATGACCAACCAGATATTGAACTATCAGATCTCCGTTATGTCGGAAATATCGATTCTATCAAGACTGGTCTTCAAATATAAATGTCCAGCCTGAATATTTTAATCCGACTTATCTTCAAATATAAAAGTTTATTCTGAATATTTTAATCAGATTGGTCTGAGTATTAATAAACTCTACGTACTGCGCTACCAATATGCACCTTGAAGTATTTTCGAAATTTCGATAGGGAGATGTGTATCTTTTATAGTCTTGTTATCTTAATAACTGTTTTACAAAAGCAATCATTTTCCGGAGTGGATATAAACAGTTATGATTTTAAAAAAATTAAAAATCAATAAGCGCTACAGAACAAAAAATGCTAGAATTAAAATAACTAAATTCGCTAAAACCACCGTCATTTTTGCAAAAGATATTTTGATGTTCTCAGATATTACTGCTACGATATATAACACGAAAGAAACGCTTTCTTGTTCTTTTTTATATTTAGCTGCGCATCGATATCCAATGTCGAATGGCCGTATATGTCGTCATTCGGCTTCTATTGAACACCTACATCGAATGATTGTCTATGTCGTCATTCGGCATATGCCGATATCGTACTTCAAAAGGTCGTCTGTATCATCATTCGGCTTCTAGTATGATTTCAAGGAAATGTTACTTTTCGCTGTTTTCTTTTTTATTATTTGTTTAAACATTGTATACCTGTTTATACTTTCGTAAAGGTACGAAAGACATGAAACCTTCTTGCTAGTAAGGATGTGTATTCACAACCTTACGTTGCATTATTTCAGTGAGCCGTCTAAGCCGTAACAATGTGTTTTCAAACAGTATCGTTATTTTAAGTCTGCGAAGCACTTTATGTGAATAAGATAGTTACATCCAAGTAACTTATTTCCACTTATCTTTCTCATTTTGCTTCGAACTTAATGCGTGTGACAAGTAACTTACAAGTGACTTATATCCACTAATCTTTATCATTTTGCTTCGAACTTATTCGTGTGACTACAAATCACTTAAGGCATGGAGAAAAGAGTGATCGTCTCGATCTTGCTTGTGGATTTAACAAATCTTGGGATCAGAGATTCGATTTAGAGAAGAAAGCAAAATGGAAGGTCTCACCCTTGGTAGCACAGATCGAACTATTTCGCGCTGAAGTTTAGTTGTTCCGAAGACCTGCACGTTCATTGCTCCTATCCGCAATGGTGGTTCCGCGTTGTTACTGGTGGGTCCATTGATAACGTCAAAAAGGAATGCCGTAACGCTACCAAGACTGAGTGTGAAGGCGAACGTCCAACAAAACAATGACATGGTGACCTGACTAAAAGACGGCCTTGCTTGACTGTATGACAGATATCCCAGTAGATAATAGTCTACGGTTATCTGCTAGATAGATAAGTGAGAAGATGTCTTCATTTGAACTATGAACTTATTATAACTATGAAACCCTTTTCAATCTACTTCGTAAGTATAAATGCGATTTTGAAAGCCTAATAGTTTTAGACCAAAGCCTTTCGCTTGACTATTTGCCTGCCTGAATGAATTACGCTTAGTTAAATTCGGGGGGGGGGGGGAGTATCTCTTAAGAGATGATGGCACTTCACAATAAAACCCCAATTGTAATAGAAACTTGCTTTTTGCTCATTTCTTATTCCGTTAGAAACATATTTCCCTTTATGTCTCGTCGTATGTCTATGGTTTCCTTTCCTTCCATTTCAAGCTCATTGTTCTAACCTCGTGCTCAAGTAGGAAAATTGCTGAACTTAAGGTGAGGCTGTCAGATATAGACATTGTATTCGTCACAGATTCGCTTTGTCAAAGGAGTTCGAATAGTACCGTATTCGTCACAATTTCGTGTTGACAAAGGAGTTCTAGAGCCGTCTTTTAGTCAGCCATTGAAATTAGACACAAAGACAGTGATCCCTTTCAAGTGGGCTCTTTAAAGTCACCCTTTTCGATTGCAAGAACAAACTTAAAAACCTAATAATGTTTCCTTCCTTGATATTTTCAGCATATTTTATGTTTTCGAATTTCATAGTGCGTTTTTGTTTGGTAGTCATATCACTATGGATGTTGTAAAGCGTTTAGAGCTTCTAATGATAAGGCGCTATACAAAATCCTCATTAGAATTATTATTATTATTATTATTATTATTATTATTATTATTATTATTATTATTATTATAGTAGTAGTAGTATTTATATCATTATTATTATAATTATAATAATAATAATAATAATAATAATAATAATATTATTATTATTATTATTATTATTATTATTATTATTATTATTATTATTATTAGCATCGTATTTGTCACATATTCGCTTTATCAAAGGGGTTTGAAAACTGTCATATTCATTAGATTCGCTTCGACAAAAGAGTTCGAATAGCAAAGAGAAAAATAACCTACATAGCATGCCTATAGTTTTAGATGAGTAAAAGAAATGGTCACATGCAAGGGAGCCACTCGCCTTAGATGTGTAAATAAAATCATCACACACAAAGCAATTCCAAGGCCTGGATGTGTAAAATTAATCATCACACACAAAGCAATTCCAAGGCCTGGATGTGTAAAATTAATCATCACAAACAAAGCAATTCCAAGGCCTGGATGTGTAAAATTAATCATCACACACAAAGCAATTCCAAGTCCTGGATGTGTAAAATTAATCATCACACACAAAGCAATTCCAATTCCTGGATGTGTAAAATTAATCATCACAAACAAAGCAATTCCAAGGCCTGGATGTGTAAAATTAATCATCACACACAAAGCAATTCCAAGGCCTGGATGTGTAAAATTAATCATCACACAAAACAATTCCAAGGCCTGGATCTGTAAAATTATTCATCACACACAAAGCAATTCCAAGGCCTGGATGTGTAAAGTTAATCATCACACACAAAGCAATTCCAAGGCCTGGATGTGTAAAATTAATCATCACACACAAAGCAATTTCCAAGGCCTGGATGTGTAAAATTAATCATCACACACAAAGCAATTCCAAGGCCTGGATCTGTAAAATTAATCATCACACACAAAGCAATTCCAAGGCCTGGATCTGTAAAATTAATCATCACACACAAAGCAATTCCAAGGCCTGGATCTGTAAAATTAATCATCACACACAAAGCAATTCCAAGGCCTGGATGTGTAAAATTAATCATCACACACAAAGCAATTCCAAGGCCTGGATCTGTAAAATTAATCATCGCACACAAAGCAATTCCAAGGCCTGGATGTGTAAAATTAATCATCACAAACAAAGCAATTCTAAGGCCTGGATGTGTAAAATTAATCATCACACACAAAGCAATTCCAAGGCCTGGATGTGTAAAATTAATCATCACACAAAACAATTCCAAGGCCTGGATCTGTAAAATTAATCATCACACACAAAGCAATTCCAAGGCCTGGATGTGTAAAATTAATCATCAGACACAAAGCAATTCCAAGGCCTGGATGTGTAAAATTAATCATCACACACAAAGCAATTTCCAAGGCCTGGATCTGTAAAATTAATCATCACACACAAAGCAATTCCAAGGTCTGGATCTGTAAAATTAATCATCACACACAAAGCAATTCCAAGGCCTGGATGTGTAAAATTATTCATCACACACAAAGCAATTCCAAGGCCTGGATCTGTAAAATTAATCATCACACATAAAGCAATTCCAAGGCCTGGATCTGTAAAATTAATCATCACACACAAAGCAATTCCAAGGCCTGGATCTGTAAAATTAATCATCGCACACAAAGCAATTCCAAGGCCTGGATGTGTAAAATTAATCATCACACACAAAGCAATTCCAAGGCCTGGATGTGTAAAATTAATCATCACACACAAAGCAATTCCAAGGCCTGGATGTGCAAAATTAATCATCACACAAAAAGCAAACACCAAGGCCTGGATCTGTAAAATTAATCATCACACACAAAGCAATTCCAAGGCCTGGATGTGTAAAATTAATCATCACACACAAAGCAATTCCAAGGCCTGGATGTGTAAAATTAATCATCAGACACAAAGCAATTCCAAGGCCTGGATGTTTAAAATTAATCATCAGACACAAAGCAATTCCAAGGCCTGGATGTTTAAAATTAATCATCACACAAAAAGCAATTCCAAGGCCTGGATCTGTAAAATTAATCATCACACACAAAGCAATTCCAAGGCCTGGATATGTAAATTTAATCATCACACACAAAGCAATTCCAAGGCCTGGATGTGTAAAATTAATCATCACACACAAAGCAATTCCAAGGCCTGGATGTTTAAAATTAATCATCACACACAAAGCAATTCCAAGGCCTGGATGTGTAAAATTAATCATCACACACAAAGCAATTCCAAGGCCTGGATCTATAAAATTAATCATCACACATAAACCAATCCCATAGTTTCTGATGTGCAAATGAAATAATCACAAACAAAGCAAACACCTAGACCTGAATGTATAAAGAAAGTATCACACAAAAAGAAAGCCACTGGTTTTCGACTCCTAAAGCTAATTTAATTACACACACAACAAGCAACTAGTTTGTATGTTTGAAGAACAAATTACACGCAAACCAGTCTCAGTTTTGGATTTCAAAAGAAATCATCATGAATAAAGCTAAGCCTTAGTCTTATATGTGCAAAATAAATAATCACGCACAAATCAAGCCCCTAACCATGGATATGTAAAAGTAATCACCGCAGAGAAACATTGTCCATACCTTGTATATGTAAACATAATCATCGCACATGAAGCATGCCCCTAACCCTGGAACCTTTGATATGTAAACATAATCATCGTACATGAGGCATGCCCCTAACCCTGGATATCTAAAAGTAATCATCACACATAAAACACACCCCACCCACCTCCGCCATCTTAGATTAGAAGCAAGACACATTGAATATGTATATATCAACCGATACCTAACGTTTGTTTATGTGGGGCAAAGTAAGAAGTAAGCCATGGAGGCCACGAGAGTGGCGGATGTATAATTCCGTCTTACACATTTATGCTTCAAGCGATTAAAACGAGGTGTTATATTGTCCCCGCAACCTGCACACAGACAGCTTTCCAGAAATGTATTCACAACAGCTTCTGTCGGTAATATAGACCATAGGCCATGCTTCACGTCAGCAACAGATTCATTTACGGTATCAGCATAAATAGGGTAGACCATACTGCAAAAGTTGCCCTCATGCCACCTTTCCAAGAATGTTCACATGCTTTTTTCAGGATACCGCATTATATGAATGGTGTCGAGATTTCTGTGAGACATGACGATCCAGACCATTTGCCGGTGGTTGTCATAACCTAACAGATATTTCCTATTGCTAAAACAATCTAGCGGAACATGTCGGACGCACGTAGTTGGTGAATAAAAATTCTTGACAATGTTTGGTGGCCTCAGTATTCAAATTGCTGCATCTTAGGGGAAGCGTTTGAAGGCTGCGGTTGGACAACTTTCATACGTACTGCTGATATAACTATCAGTGGAGTAGCTGATTCCTTCATCAAGGTTGCACACCTTAATAGTACCAGACATGCACAACAATCCACAGCAGTTTTAATATTCATCCTGCAACATCAACTATACGACAGACACAGAGGAATGTAGCATATACAGAAGACCATTTGGATTTCACAACTTGGTGTGAGAAAAAAATTCAGCTGAGAAACCATAATTTGGATAGGGATTAATCGTTCTTGAGTTCTGCATATGATGGTTTGTGGCACAAAACAAAGCACCCACTCACCTATATGGCAGTATATCCAGTTTATGAACAGGTTAAAGCACTAGTGAAACGATATCTAGGTGTAGGATGAAAAAATAACCCTTAAGCGCTGGATGGAACAAAAATCAAGCTACTATTTCCGCCTTTTAGAGTAGACAAATTACGAATTAAATCATATGCACACATGGAATCTGGCACCACACAATGGACATCAAATGATTTTATCATACATATATGTGGTTGTCATTCTTGTGTTCAATCTGCACAACATTCCATTTACAGATGTGTGGCAATTGTTTGTTGTGAGCAAACACCACATGTGTACTGCAGCATCTTACCTTGCAACTTCTTTGTGAACAAGGAATGCAAAAGAATTACCAATGATTCATGTATTCGCCGATTGTGTTATTTCTTTCTTTGCAGGGAAAGGCAAAATATCTGCTTTCGGCATATGGACTATATTTCCAAATCCTACAAATTTATGTCTGACACTGGCATATATTTCCAAATGCTACAAATGTATTTCTGACACTGGCATACATTTCCAAATGCTACAAATGTATGTCTGACACTGGCATACATTTCCAAATGCTACAAATGTATGTCTGACACTGGCATACATTTCCAAATGCTACAAATGTATGTCTGACACTGGCATACATTTCCAAATGCTACAAATGTATGTCTGACACTGGCATACATTTCCAAATGCTGCAATTGTATGTCTGAAACTGGCATACATTTCCAAATGCTACAAATGTATGTCTGACACTGGCATACATTTCCAAATGCTGCAATTGTATTTCTGACACTGGCATACATTTCCAAATGCTACAAATGTATGTCTGACACTGGCATACATTTCCAAATGCTACAAATGTATGTCTGACACTGGCATAATCCACAAAACGCATATGGTTCATAATATCATGATGTTACTTGACATATTTGTCTTACTTTAATATGGGGGAACAAGTGGGTTGTCTAAGTAAAGGAGGTGAGACATCATTTGTTTTCAGAAACATCGATAACCCTCAACAATATGCCACCAACACAGGCGATTCTCTGTCAGCAAACAGCGTGTATATATTATCTGGGAGGACATTATGGGGCAGGTACCGCAAAGAGATCCAAACTTGCACAGTTCCAAAGACAGTGGTTGGAAGAGGAAAGGTGGATCTTCATGGAATCCAAAGTAGATAACTTATGGTCAGTCTTAAGAAAAGTGTCATGAACTGATACAATGCATCTGCAAGAAAGCAGACTCTGTCTTTTTTTGCACCTGTGACAAAATCTGTTTTCAGGATTATCTGACCTTGAATAACGGTGGTAACGTTAAATAGTTTCATCATCATCATCAGTCTCTTGACCTAGTGTGGTCGTTGAGGCACTGTGCTGCTGAACATCTGACCAGTTCCCTCCACTTGACTCGATCATGTGCCAATGCCTGTGTCTGTGCATAACTTTTCCTGGTCCTTTCTGTGATGTTGTCACTCCACTTTTTTCTCTTTCTACCTCTCCTTCTACCACCTTGGACACTACCCTGCAGTACTGTTGTGGATAGACTGTTGGCTCTAGTGACATGGCCATACCATTTCAGCTTTCTCTTTTTGACAATGGTGAGGAGGTCTTCATAATGGCCTACTGTGTGCCTGATGGTGTTGCGCACTTCTTCATTTCTGATGTGGTCCATGTAAGAGATGCCAAGTATGGTTCTGTAGCATCTCATTTCAAGTGCCTGAATTCTTCGTTGTAATTCTGCTGTCAGGGTCCAGGCCTCATATGAATACAGAAATACTGAGATGACTAGTGCTCTCAATAGTCTGATTTTAGTTTTCAGACAGATGTTCTTGTCTCTCCAGATGGGTCTTAGCTTTAACATAGCTTCCGTTGTTTGTGCTGCTGGTGACAAAATGTCTGCTCTTGATCCCTCTTCCGTGATTATGGAACCAAGATATTTGAATTGGCCCACTGTTTCCAGTTCCTGTCCTCTGACTTTCATTTTGGTTGAGATTTGTTTGCCACTGTTTGTCATCAGCTTTGTCTTCTCGGCACTTATCTCCATGTAAAATCTGGAAGATGTTATATCCAGGTTCTTCACTAAGGTGGCAAGCTCATCTTCACTGCCTGCCAGCCCATCATTGTCGTCTGCAAAGCGGAGGTTGGTGATGTTACGCCCTCCAATGCTGACTGTCCCACAGTGGTTTTCCAGGGCTTCGCTCATGATGCGCTCTAAGTAGATGTTGAAAAGCGTGGGTGACAGGAGACAGCCTTGCCGTACTCCAACTGTAGTCTTAAACCAGTCCCCCACAGAACCTTGAGCAATTACTGTACTGGTAACCTTGGCGTACAGCTGCTTGATGGTGTTGGTCAATGTTTGACCCATGTTGTACTTCTTCATTGCGGCCCACAATGCCTCATGCCACACTCTATCAAAAGCCTTTTTGAAATCTATGAACACATGATAGATGTCTTGTTGATGTTGTGAGTACTTTTCACACAGAACCCTAAGATTGAAAATTTGTTCTGTTGTGCCTCTTCCACTACGGAACCCTGCCTGTTCTTCGGCGATTATTTCTTCTGCTTGTGGGTTCAGTCTGTTCAAGATGATCTTCAGCATCACCTTACTAGCATGGCTGATCAAACTGATAGTTCTGTAATTTTGGCACAGCTGGAAATTGCCTGTTTTGGGGAGTGTTATAATTAGTGACTGGGTCCACTGTGTTGGCCATTCGCCTGTCTGCCAGATCTTGTTGCAGATTTTTGTTAGTAGTTCTATCACTGATTCCCCACCATTCTTGATACGTTCAACTGGGATGTTGTCTGCTCCAGCTGCCTTTCCATTCTTCAGTGCTCTTATTGCTGACTCCACCTCTTCTTTGAGAATGGGGAAATCATCATTATTTGTGGAGTTTGGAACTTCAAGCACTTCTGGGTCTCTTGAGGACGGATGTTTGTAGAGTTCTTTACAATACTCAGTCCATCTTTCTGCAATGTCACATGCTTCTGTGAGGCATTTTCTATTTTCATCTTAAATGGTACTGACTCTTGGTTGCTTCTTTCTGGTGAGGTCTTTCACAATTTGGAATGTCTTTTTGCTGTTATTCGTTATCAGACTGTTCTCTATTTCTGTCCAATCCAATCTTCTTTTGCTTTCTTCAATTTGTTTCTGACATTCTTGTTTATTTCTCGATATTCCACTGCCCCTGTTGTGTGTCTGATGTTTTTTTAGGTCTCTTCGGGCATCACACAGATTCAGAATCTCTTCTGTAACCCAGGGTTGTTTCTATGGGCGATGGAGGCCAATGATGTCCTTGACAACTGTTGTCATAGGCAGTTGGACGATGTACTACATCCCCTTCTGGCAACTCCTTGGTCTGGAGATGGATGGGCTCCGCCAGACGACTTTTGCCCAAGACACACTGATAATGCTGGAAGCTTCCCGATGCTGGACATTGCATGCACCAAATGGAACCCATCATAACCAGATCGACTACATACTAGTTCAAAACCGGTACCGATCTGGCATCGATAGAGAAAAAACAAGAACGTTTCCAGGTGCTGATGTTGGGAGTGATCATGACCTCGTCATTATGAACTTCCGAGTGAGGTTGAAGAAAATTAACAAGCCAAAGAAATTCAGGCTCAAATTCAACCTTGAACAACTGAAGGACCCTAACATCTGCAAGTCATTCCAAGCCACAATTGGAGGAAAATTTGCTCCACTCCTTGTGATGGATGTTGATGTTAAAGTGATGACAGACACTTTCAACACAGTCATGACAACAGTTGCCAAGGACATAAATAGTTTACATAATGAATATATGCGGTATGCAAAACGTTCGCATGTACGTTTATCTCCTGCAGATGACGTAAGGGTGTGTTAACCATATTTTTTGTATGCCAACAAGTGCATAGAGATAGTTTTTACGACCAGCTGTAATATCTCAATATTACTTTTATACTGTATACGATAAATCTGCCATGATACCACAAACTAACTTAACGTTTTAGAGCCGGAGTGAATATAAAAAGCTGAACAACTGTAATTTTAAAATAT